>JAKSXM010000247.1:147500-756093 GCA_022575985.1 Anagrus nilaparvatae | reverse complement strand
ATGTTTAAAATGAGCGCGCATTTATTTTCTCTGTTTAACTCCAGTTCTACTTTTTTGGGATAAAAAGAACAGACCTATAATAATATAATACATTTGAAGAAGGGAGTACATGACTTAGTCAATATAAAATATATTGTACAAATGTACAATACAATAATTAAAATATAATATCATTTCTGTTTAAGCAATATAATTTAATTTACCATTTATTTATTTTTAAATGATGAATATGTAAATAATTTATTATAAACTGCAATCAACACTTTAATGCAATTTAAATTTATATTAAAACAAATTTTTGTAACAGATCAACCTGCCAGTGTACTTAATAAATCGAATTATTGCAATAAAAAAGACTACACGATTAAGTTGCTATGCTTGAAATTTCAGGTATTTTATCATTTTTATCAATAATATCACTCCAAAAAAAATTTTTATATATATTTGGCCTAATTAACTTGAATTTCATAAAATTTTACGAATCTTGAGCTAGAGTATTTTTAAACTTGTTTAAAATTTAAATAACCCATGTAAAAAATTTGATACGGATTGTATAAATTATTTTTATACAGCATTGTATATAAAAAAATTGTATACAAAAATGATTGTACACAAGTTAATGGTATGTACAATTGTATACAACCTAATGAAATTTTCCAAAATAGAAAGAGAGAACTCAGAAAAACAGAAAAAAAAATAAATAAAAATTGGCTATTTTCCACTTCTGTTCTAGATTTATTGTTTTACTACTTCAGGAGGCCTAACATCTACTCAAGGTGTCAGCAATATTAAATGCATACAAAAATCTTATCTACACGGAAATGGATCCAACTTAGTGAAACGTATGTATTTTTGGTCAATTTTTCAATGACCAGTTTTAAATAATGAACGCTATATTATAAATAATCGACAAAAAATTTGCAAGATAGGTAAGTTTTTAAAAACAATTGCTTATTGAGCCTATTTTTGGTATTCCAAAAAGGTTTTCGGGGTCGCTGATCACGATTTTGAAGACAGATTTTTAAAAAACAAAATGGTGAACTCAAAATGTATTTCTATCCTCAGAAACGGCGATTTATGCTGCTTTAATAATATTATTAGTAAGTATTTTGGATCAGTTATTAATATGGAACTTGTTTATTGAATGAAATATTTGAAAAAGTTTGCCCCGGCAGAGGGAGGTGAAAAATTGACGTTTTTAGGGGGGGGGGGGTGAAATGGACTTAGAATATTTTCGATTTTAGGGACTGATCAGGCCCTGATAAGAACAAGAACTTAGAACACTTATTAGATTTATTGTAATTTCGATTTTATAGGACTTATAATAATTAGAGAGTATACTTTAAATCTGTTATAAGTGAAAAGGTTCCATGATTGTTGGTTGTGTGAAAACACAAACCAGTTATAAATTTTTATGATTATCTGAAATTGGATTTTTAATAATCAAAATAACGGGCTCCAAATTTAAATGGAAAAACTATCAGTAAGCAAAATACATAATTGTATGCACTAATTAAGACTTGGAAGAATTTTTTTATAAGAAAGTTTCAAAATCAAATTTCAAAAAAAAAGTTTCTGAATAATAAACGATGCGTAAAAGAAACTTTTATGAAAAAAAAATTTATAAAAACGTATAATCTTCTTAATAATAACAAAATAAATAGAAAAAAAAAAGATAATGACATTATAATTAATAAAGCTATTTAATTATAATATTGATTATTAATAAAGTATCTAGTTTCAATTAAATTTTTTTACTTGATTAATATTAAAGAAAATAAAATAAAAATAATCTATATAAACCTACTATAATATATCACATATTATATAAACGAAATTTTAAAATTACTATAAAATTATCATAAATTTTAGTAATTTATGTCATATCGTATTATTATCATATAATGTATTGTTATTTTAATTACCAATATGCATACTCTAGAAACAACGTTATACTTAAAATTATTTTAGCAAACAAAAATTCTTTCCTTTTCAATTATCCATCAAAGTTAATTTTTTTTGTTCAAATTTATTTAATAAATACATTTAAATTTATAAATTTTATCTTTGTAATTGTAATTTTATATAACTAGTAAATAAAATAAAATCGATATTGCTTTATTTTTCATTAAAAAATTTTATAATAAATAAATAGATTATTTACCTATGAATAAACAATTTAATGAGAAGATAAAGTTACACTGTTAATCTGCTTTAATTATTTTTTTATAAAAATCATTATTTTTTTGTATGGATGATTAAGTCACGAGATTTTTATGTAAATATGTTTAATTTTTTAATTTAATTAACATTTGACTTTGAGGCAGCTGGACAAAGTTTTAATTTTTGAATTTTCAAGCAATTCAAGCACAGCAACCAGTCAGTGTGAATATTATTCACCCCAAAAAAATTTCTGAAATCCCACGTATGATTTGACTCGTTAAAAAAAAATAATAATACTTTTTTGGTAATATAAGCTTAACAAGAAACTATTTATTATTTTAAATCTTTTATTTAAAAATAAAGCAAAAAAATTTGAATACTTAGACTGTCAAAAATTTGATTGATATGGAAGTTTTAATTCCTAATCAAGATATATTTCCTTTTAATTAGTTAAAAATATAGGATTCTAGAATTGTTACCATATATTTTATGCAATTTGGCTCACGCAACTAAGTATGAATAAATTTTTTTTTTTAATATTCAAAATATTTAAAATTATTATATCTATTATTAATTCTGAGGGACACTAAGTTAAAGGGAAAGTGAAAGCTAAAGATTAAAAAAAAATTCTTTTTAGGTTGCTGATCACGTGGATAGTAGATAGTAGATAGTAGATAGTAGATAGTGGATAGTGGACCTCAAATCCTTCACATTTCGGTGCATATAGCCTAAAATATTAAAATTCTGTAACACGAAATTAAGTTCACAACTAAATGTTTACATTAATTTTCAAAAATTTTTTAAATTTAAGGTTATAAAAATAGGATAAATATAAACAAATAATTATTTATGGAAAATTGGCAACGATTTTGGTTCTCTGCTCTCGAAATTTGGCTTTGAAACCAACAAACAGTTAGTAAAAAAAGGACTTAATACAATTGACCATCAATCGAAAAACATTTTCAGCGTAGCTAGTTTCTCAATTCAAAATATTTTTAGTTTTTTCAGTAAAATTGAACCTAAATTTTCTATTTTTGAATAATTATAAATTAATTTTAAAAAAATCTTTCCTATAAGAATATAAAACTTGTTACCTTAATTACAATTTGTACACTCGTATTAAGATTACACTGTTAAACTATATTACTTGAAAATTCATAATTTTATTTTTTTCGTATGGATATTTGAATATGGTTATATATGAAAGGCTAAGTAAAGTCATACCGATAAGCTTCACACTATTTAGCCATAAGCAAAATAATTAATATTCTATAAGATTTATGATAATTTGCATGCTTCTTTAAAATTTTAATTAATTTTTGGCCATAAAGTAGAAAGGCTAAGTTTTAATTAAATTGAATTTTCAAGCAAACTATTTTTACAGTGTAAATAGTATATATGAAAAAAAAATTTTTTTTAAGTAAAAATTTATTTAAAGATTTATTTTAAGCACGGTGTAGTTTACACTTTTCTTTTTATGATGTAAAATAGAACCAGTGAAGAATAAAGTCATCTTTTCTAACGCAATAGGTAGGGAGATAGCTATGGTAAACTTTGCGTGTAATTAAGACAGCTAAATTTGCGGTCAGAGATAGCCAAGGCCAAAACATTGTGACTTTCGTATCCTAGTTTTTTTTGGCCGCGGGGTCTGGAAAAAATTATGGGTCCACAAAGTTGGCCATTTTTTCAAAAAAAAAAAACTGAAATTAAGACACATCGGAATAGTCTAGATTTATAAATTAGGCCAAAACATTCCCAGTTTCCATTTGAAATTTTTCGGTATCTCGGGTCTGGAGGGCAATGTCGGCCCTTCAATGTTCCGCCGTTTACCCGCGCTTAAATTTTTATAACTCAAACATATAAAGGGATCAAATTGTATAAATAGTCAGAATCTCTTTATTTCTAGGTAGATATTATGGATGAAAAATATTTATTTACCGCTAACTTGAGAAAACTTCTATATTTGGCCATAAAAATGTCAAAAAGTAGTTTTTTTTCAATTTATGAGTTTTCTATTGGTGTTAAAGAAAAATTTCAGAGAAAAATTCCAATTCAAATACATTTTTTGAAAAAAAAATTATAGTTATTTTCACCAACGTCAAATTTTTCTCTAACATAAATCTAATAAATTGAAAAAAAACTACTTTTTGACATTTTTATGGCCAAATATAGAAGTTTTCTCAAGTTAGCGGTAAATAAATATTTTTCATCCATAATATCTACCTAGAAATAAAGAGATTCTGACTATTTATACAATTTGATCCTTTTATATGTTTGTGTAACAAAAATTTTTAAGCGCGGGTAAACGGCGGGACTTTAAAGGGCCGACATTGCCCTCCAGATCCGAGATACCGAAAAATTTCAAATGGAAACTGGGAATATTTTGGCCTAATCCATAAATCTAGACTATTTCGCTGTGTCTTAATTTCAGTTTTTTTTTTATGAAAAAATGGCCATCTTTGTGGACCCATAACTTTTTCCAGACCCCACGCCCAAAAAAACGTTTCACAGAAGGTGACAATGTTTTGGCCTTGGCTATCTCTGACCGAAAATTTAGCTGTCTTAATTATACGCGCAGTTTACCATAACTATCTTCCTACCTATAATTATCCCTGCTTTTGAATGAAAATTTGCTTAAAATGTTTTTAAAATCTTAACGATTGTAAAACAAATTAATTATTTTTTTTCATTACTTATTTTACGATTCTTATCATGAAAGATAACACAGTGTCTATCCATGAAAATTTTTTAAATTTTATTACTTCAAGAGCAATGCTTTAAACGAGGTACAAAAAAAACCAAAACGCTAGACAACATTAATCCTTCTGAGTAGAGTTTCCTGAAACTATATTTAAAGTAAATGCACTATAAGATCCATTCTTGAGTTTTGAAAGTTATTTTCTATTGTTATTGTTATGCTTGCTATGTAAAATCAAGGATAAACGTTATACATTCAAATGTAGTTAAACGTGTATAAGAAGTTAAGTGCATTTAAAATGTAAAAATATCTCAAGTTTCTTGAACTTGTCATACATAAATCATCAAAAATGATCAAAGATCCACGAACTCGTCAAATAAAATTTTCAAGATCCCCAAAAAACTTCGTGTAACGCTTACTTATTTTTTCTAACAAACTCACTAAGTTTATTTATTTATTTAACAATTATTTTTTGAAAACTTACCGGTCTTATATACTCTTCTTTAAATAATTTACTTGTCATTTGTATATATGTTTAGGTAAAAACTATCAACGAAAGTTTTTTAAATATCATTATTATTTATTTTTCATTTAAAAAATCACATACTTATATTTATTTTATATTTTAAGTATACTTGAAATGTCCAATTATTATAAATATATTAATTTGTATTTTTTATTTTATCTATCGTTAAAAGACATTAGTATATTAATTATATTTTTATTTTGTTGGCACAATATATATATATTAAAAGTGACAAAAAAATTTTTTTTTATTTCCTATTAAATACGCACACACAACACATTTTATGAGATCACGTTGAGAATAAAATTTAATTTTTTATTTATAATATATTATTTCTTGAAACGATCATTTATATTTTTATTTTATTTTGATGTTTTATAAAGTCCAGTAAGACAAAAAAACATTAATCTTACTTATATTGTAATATTTTAAATTTTCTTTTAAATTTAACCAAAGTAATGTTAATTTCTTAACCGGCATTTTTCCTAACTTCGTAAACTTCACATTTATCACAATTATTTACATTGTTATATCAATTTAGAAAAATCTTAAGTACATAAATTTTTAAAATAAAATTGCGTGAGAAATAGCAATTTAGCTTTTTATATAAATATAAAAAATTTTTTTTAAAAAAAAAGAAGAAGTTTATATATATATATAATAATATAGAACGTCAACCAACACCGGACGTCGTTTAAGTTCATACTGATGTTTAGGGGAAGCATGAAAACTATATAGTATGCTTTCATCGTAATAGTAAGCTTTAGATCTCTTACGCAAGTCCATTCGTTTCTATGTGCATATTGAGAATTTTTAGAGTATACTCTTTTCTTGTTAATGCGTTTATATATATATATTTACCTACCAACTGTTGCTTTTCGGGAATTATATTTGTAAGAATGAAAGAGAAAATATTATGAAGTTTTAGAGATACAAGTTTATGAAGAATGCTTATTTTTAAATAACTTTGATTTACTAAGAAATTAAAAAAAATCTTTTCATCTTTAAATTATTATTTTATGCTTTCTTTTAAAAAAATTCTATTAATATGTTCTGTCACAAAAATAACTTTTTACAATCTTTTAAATTTTTACTTTTCATAATTTTTTGAGTTGAAAAAATAGCACAGTTTGAAAGAATTTACTAAATATTCTAAATTCACCTTGATTTTTAAACACTCGATAAAAATTAATAATAACCAGATTTTGGAAAAATTTTAAATGAAAAATCAAACGTCAAACAAAAGTTTCTTTGTGCTTTAAAATTTTTCGATTTTTCAAATTCTGATAAAAAGTTACTAACAATATAAAATATACTCTTAGATTACTTTCTTTTTTCCAAGGATTTTTTTAACATGAATTTTTCATTTGATAAAAATCATGAGTCATTTAAAAAAGAAAAGGAAAACCCATTTTCGAAATTTTTCATCTTCACAATATTTCAAAGCATTTTTTCCACAAATGAAATGTACTTTTTATAGTAGAATATTTCATTTTACTCTCTCTATTAAAAAAAGCTTTGCCACTAGGATATTATGTATATAAGTTAATAACAAAATTATTTACGAGAGTGTGTAAAATATTACGCTCATGTATAAAAAATTTTGTATTAAAAGTGAAAAAAATTCATAGAAAAATGTGCGAAATTTTTGCGACAAAGCTTGGGAAGCTTTTATTTAAAGTTACTATTGAAAATCAGTATTGAGACGTGTTAAAAGAACTGAATATTTTTTATAATACTTCTCTCTATTGTAATACTTTTTTTAGACAAAAATTTTTTTTCTTTCTTGAATAGTGTCACAGTTAGTAATTATACTTTTTAAATTGAAATAAATAAATAAATTTTTTTCTGAAAACTGAAGAAGAGCAATTTTTAAAAAAAGCTTAAAAGTGACTTAGTTAATATTTGTCGAGTATTAAAATAAAAAATGACTCCAAATCTGCGCTAATTTTATTTTTTTTAAAATCTTCAACTGAAACCAGAGAATCTTGAAAGTACATATATTTATTATAAGTATACGTTTTGGCTGGTTATATTAATACAGATAACAGTTATGAGATTAAATGGTGATTTTTCAGAATTTCATTTTCTGATTTTAGCCAATAAGAACTGCCTATATGAAAATTTTGAAAAAATAAGAAAAGATTCAGATCCCTCTGGGGAAAATACTTTAGCTTTTTCAATGAAATATGGCCAAGATATTGTAAAATTAAAAATTTGCAATTGTTGCTAATTTTATCTTATTTTGAATTTTTTCGAAAAATCTATAAAAACTTTAAAAAATACGTAAATATGAAGTTTTTTTATACGTATATAAAAATAAAAACTATGAAAATTAATGGCAAAAAGGGAAATTATTTTATCGCTTGCAATTATTTAATTTAGTCCATTTTACATTTAAAAAAAATATCTTATTAAAAGGTATCTGCCATATATGAGCAATTATTTTAAAATTGATACTTAATTCGAGCCTGGAATCGTAAATTTTTTTTTTGAGGGCACATCGATATGACCCGTGTTTTCAGATAGTTTGAACCTTCAGAAAACCGAAAAAAATCGTGAACAAGAAATCGGCGATAGGTGCCAAAAAGATTTTTTCACTTTTATGTCAAAAAACGTGTTTTTCGTATCTGAGCTACCCTAAATTTTTAAAATAACTTTTTAGGTAAAAAAACATTTGCAAAATAGATAAGAAAATCTGATTGCCAGGGAAAAACCACTCCAGAAGAAAAAAAAACTTTTCTTTTTCCGATGAAATTTAGCCAAGTTATCGTACATTTAAGATTTTGCTCAAATTCGTCTTAAAAAAGATTGAAATTTTATTGAAAAAAGCCTGTTTCTGAACCTTAAACATGCATTATTCGCTTGATTTTAATCGTAAAATAATAATTTTTTTTTTAAAATCGATTAATTTTTTCCTGGCAATTCATTTCTCTAAGAAAAAAATTATTTTTATTGAAAAAATTTTAATTTTTAGATCAAAAACTGTGTTAAGTAAATCTTGCTACTTACAGTTTTCAAAGGCTTTTGACCTAAAAATTGAAATTTTGTCAATAAAAATAATTTTTTTCTTAGAGAAATGAATTGCCAGGAAAAAATTAATCGATTTTAAAAAAAAAATTATTATTTTACGATGAAAATCAATCGAATAATGCATGTTTAAGGTTCAGAAACAGGCTTTTTTCAATAAAATTTCAATCTTTTTTAAGACGAATTTGGGCAAAATCTTAAATGTACGATAACTTGGCTAAATTTCATCGTAAAAAGAAAAGTTTTTTTTTCTTCTGGAGTGGGTTTTCCCTGGCAATCAGATTTTCTTATCTATTTTACAAAAGTTTTTTTACCTAAAAAGTTATTTTAAAAATTTAGGGTAGCTCAGATACGAAAAACACGTTTTTTGACATAAAAGTGAAAAAATCTTTTTGGCACCTATCGCCGATTTCTTGTTCACGATTTTTTTCGGTTTTCTGAAGGTTCAAACTATTTGAAAACACGGGTCATATCGATGTGCCCTCAAAAAAAAAATTTACGATTCCAGGCTCGAGTTAAGTATCAATTTTAAAATAATTGCTCATATGCTATAAGCTAATGATCAAGTAAAAATATTAAATTCAAATCCATTAATAAAGTTAAAAACATTAGAAAATTGACAGTTCATTTCAAAAATCGTAAAATAAGAAATCAAATTTTTTAATTACTGGTAAATTAAATGGTGCTATTATTTTAATTTACCGTTTTCATTCTACCATAATTAAAAGTTCAACTATACGAGATTTAAAGACAATCAAGATTTGCCATATCTAGCCTTGTAAGAAATGATTGTTATGCTATAAACGTACTCACTTACATAAAAATAATTATTATACCCGGAGTAAATAGAAAAAATATTTTTTTATGATAAGAAACTAAAAATTATTACTATTATAATAACCTAACGTTGCATTTATCTACTACTCTCCCCTAATAGACTATTAAAAACTAGAATCAATTAAAATTAATGTATATTGAAAATAATAAAATTGCGAAAAACGCTATTATTGTTATATAATAAACACTGTCTTTAATATACTTTATCAAACAAAGAAGTAAAAATATTAAAGTTTCTAAATATTAAAAAATGTTAATGCATTTTTTTATCGTTTTTTATATTATTTAATTACTTTAATATCCATTTTTTTAACAATTTCTTTTTTGTATAACAAATGAACAAAAATACAGTTCTTTGCTTACAGAACCTTTTTAGATGTGATAACGTAATTAGTTCTCTGAAATCCATAGATTTCTGTGGTTTAAGACAGTATTCTTTAACAAAAAATCGTTGATAAAGATTTGACCCAATTTACTTCAGTTTTAAAGATATTTAAGTCAAAATAACCCAGAAATTTGAAAAAAAACAAGTTTAAAAATATTAATTGAGCCAAATTCTGACATACCTCTGAGGGATTCGAGGTCGCTGGGCACGATTCTGAAACCAAACTCTTTAAATTCAAAATAAAGAATTTTTTAACCTCAATATGGGTAATTTAAGTTATTTCAAGCAAGAAAATTGATGTAACTTTCAAAATGGTTTTTAGTGACCAAAAATACGCATGACTCATTGATTGTGAAATTAATCAACTTTAAGCCTTTTAAAATTTTTAAATGCTAGCGTAACAAAAAGATTTGTAATAGGGGTGTGCGGTTTCCGGACCCGAAGCTTCAGGTCAGGTCGAGTCGAAGACCGCTTCGGGTATTCCCGAAAAGCTTCCGTTTACGATTAAAACATAAGAAAAAGTCAAAATAATCAAAATAAAAAAAAATAATAATTGTTGTTACTTATAATAAATTATTTCTTTTTTTTATACAAATTAAGTAAGGAAATAAATAAGTTTGTATTCTTTTCAATAGTTATACTAGTACGCAGTTTCTTTTTATTAAAAAATATTAATATATCTATTTAATTAAGATGGAGATATTGTTGATCATTTAAAAGGTCTATTAATCTTGCTTAAATGAATAATTTAAAAAAAATAAATAAATTCTATTTACAAATTTTGATGAAATCATTCCTTTTTTCAATACTGATACTTATAGCTTACCTTAGAAAATAATTATTCAATAGGTACCTATGTCAAAAATGTTTTTAAATGTTTAAAAATTATATTAGAATTTTAAAAACAAATTAATTATTTATTTGATTTTGATGTATTTATATTATAATGAATTATTTACAAAAGTTTAAAATATAATTTTCATTACACGCTGCAAAAAAGATCTACTTTCTTACTTTCGGGCGATCTTTTTTTCGCTCTTAATGAAAAACTATGTGTTGAACAGGGGAAAAAATGTAGGAAATTGCACTTTCAATGCTGTCTGCACTCGTTCGCTACGCTCACTCGTTCATACAACTGCATCGAAACCCGAATCCTATTTTTTTTCCTTTGTTGAACAAATAGATATTTTGTACATAGTACATACAGATTTTTATGACTTAAATCTCATACATCGTTCACTTGGCATCCCACAGTATTTTGACTCACCTCACAGTTCTACTGAAAGGAGACCTCATGATCCTAAATGACTAGCTGGTTGTAGTAACACCACAAAACCGAGTAAACTTGCCCTTAAGGTCGGATTTTTAAATGCTACGTCTCTGAAAAAGCATGTCTGGCAAGTACGCAAATTTTTAATTGACGATAATTCTTACCATATTTTTGGTATAGCTGAAACGAGATTAGGATCAGTAGTTGATGATGCAGTTATTAACATTCCTGGTTATAGTTCCTTACGTCAAGACCGCAATACTCATGGTGGTGGCCTTACTCTTTATATCAAGGAAAACCTAAAGGCTAAAATCCTATGTACTTCCAAAACGGAACAGGTTGGTAAGCCCTTGATAACGGAATACCTTTTTTGTTCTGTTTGGGAAGGAAACTCCACGCCCACCTTAATTGCTCTTATTTATCGCCCTCCTGATGTCAATATTAGGTCAGATCATAAATTCATCAGCGCTCTTCGTACATACTGCCCTGACTTTAGTCATAAGGTACTTATGGGAGACTTTAACTCTGACATACTCGATCCAAACAATTCTGATACGCGCTTTGTGAACGGTCTTATCAATGAACTATCACTCAAATTGGTTGATACTGGTGCATCTCACCATACAGATAACAAGAAAACGTGGATTGACTGCATATTTGTTGATGATTGTGACAATATTATTAGCCTGGAATGTTTTCTCCCTAATTTCTCTAATCATCATCATATTATTTCAGCTACTATTGACATTTTTTTTCATGATCCGCCAGAGACCCCTGTTAAATACAAGGCTATTAATAGTATACTACAACGTAACTTAAATTCACATTTACGTGGTCTAGATTGGACTGTCTTTTCTTCTCCAGCAAATAATTTTGACATTGAGCAAGGTCTTTCTGCTCTAACCAATAATATTCGTAGCTCTATTGACGTACTCGCACCTGACAAATCAATCAAGCCGGGAAAAGTTAAATATCCTTGGCTAAATAGTGATCTTCGACTACTAAAATCTAAACGTGATTCTACTAATAGACGATACCAAAGGACTGGCTCTCGTGACTTATTAAATGAATTTTTAATTCTCGTAAATACTTTTGAGAACAGTCAGAGATGGCTCGTTGTGCCTACATGCATAATCGAATTTGTAGTGCACTAGATGCCAATAAAAACTTTTGGAAAGAAATGAGGGGTCTGGGTTTAATTCCTAAAGTAAATGATGCTCTTCATGGGTTCTCGCCCGAAGAGATTAATGTACATTTTTCAAATATTTCAATTTCTGCCACTGAAGATCCCTCTATTTCTCGTGATATCATTGATGGTGCTTCTCTTGATGGCTTTTCATTCAAAGAAGTATCTATTAATGACGTCATCCTGGCTGTTTCTCATTTTAAGTCCCAAGCAAAGCGTGAGGATGGTATACCTCAAAGCATTATTGCAAAGGCATTGCCTACGATTGCTCCGTATTTAACCAAACTTTTTAATGCCTCACTTTCACAAGGTATTTTTTCTGAAGATTGGAAAAAATCGCGTATTACAGCGCTTAAAAAAGTGGCTATACCATCCTCTCCCTCTGATTTTCGTCCTATTGCACTATTGTGTTTTTTGTCAAAGGTCCTTGAGAAGCTTGCTCATGATCAGATAACCAACTTCTTGACCAAACATAAAATTTTAGATATGTATCAAACTGGCTTCCGTAAACATCTTTCTACCCAAACAGCCTTAATTAAGCTCACGGATGATATACGTATGGGTAAGGAAAAGAGGTTGGCTACTCTGTTACTATCATTTGACTTCTCGAAGGCCTTTGACAATGTTTCCCCTTCGAAACTACTAAGAAAACTACAGGCCATTGGATTTGCTAAGTCATCTTTAACCTGGCTTTGGTCATATCTTTACGGTCGTTCGATATGCGTAACATCCAAAGACAATACTTCTGATTATCGTGGCATAAACATTGGAGTACCTCAGGGCTCTGTTCTGGGGCCTCTCTTGTTTTGTGTCTACATGAATGACCTCAAGAATCATCTGGATACTTGTAACACGTACAGATTACTGTATGCTGACGATCTTCAGATCTATGTTCAGGTGCCTGCTCATTCAATTGAACAAGGAATCATAATGCTCTCTGATTCTGCTAAGATTGTAGCATCATGGGCAGACACAAATGGCTTGGCATTAAACACCAAAAAAACCCAAGCAATAGTTTTCGGCTCCTCTCATACATTAAAATTATTTAAGAACTTAAATATCCCTACGATCTCGGTCAACTCTGATGGTGATACTGTTCCTTTTGTTGATCAAGTTTCCAATTTGGGAGTCATTCTGGATAGCACGCTTTCATGGTCTCCTCATATAAATCAAATAACCAAAAGGGTAAATAGAATACTTTACGGTCTTAAAATCATCAAGCCCTGTACCTCACAATCATTACGTAAGCGCCTAATAGAGTCTCTTGTGGTTCCTCATCTAGACTATTGCAACGTTGTCTATTCAGATGCCTCCAATGGTCTATGTGCGCAATTGCAGAGACTTTCAAATGTAGGCATACGGTACATATTTGGCCTACGCAAGAAGGAGCATATCACGCCTTTCAGAAGAAGATTAAATTGGATGCGTTATGACACTCGCACAGACTATTTTGCATCCTTAGTGATGTACAGACTCGTCCGCATGAAGGAGCCGCCATTCCTTTTGTCACTATTTGAGCCCTATAAATCGGACAAGCCTCAACGCGGTCCTCGTAAGGATTTAAAGATCCCCTCTGACATAATAACTGACTGGGGTATTAATTCATTCCAAATCAAATATGCCCACTTCTGGAATAACATCCCTCCCTGCATACGTGACATTCATTCATATTCACGGTTTAAGAGAAGTATAAGGCAGTATTTATACAAGACCGATGATATTTAACACAAATCATCCAATTTTATATTATTTTATTGACGGAATATTCTGACTTATTAAGTTTAATGCTTTGTGCTATTGATATATTTACCAAATACTTTATTTTTTATAAACTATAAATTATATTTTCTATTTATTTATTTTGTATTGTATATATTATATTTTAATTGATTTACTACTTATATGTAAAAGAGTGTACCATATTTTGCCAGGCAAATAAAGAGAATAATAATAATAATAATACAGATTTTTATGAAAGTATATTGAATTTACAAAATATATATTTAGTTTATAATAAATTTAAAAATGAAAAATTTAAATTGAATTTATAAAAATAATATTTAATAAAATTAATAAAAATTAATAATTAAAGAATATGATTAGATTTTATTTTAATGATAATTACATAATTATTATATGAATGACTATAATTAATCTTAATAATAAATTTGTTAAATCATAGCGATTTTAGGACAGGTGTTTTTTGAAGGTAAAGAAGGTATTTCATAATATGCAGTTTAAGTGTATCAATACATGTATACGCTTTTAATGTAAATGGCAAACTATTCCACTCTGTAATAGCTGTGATAAAGTATAGAAATCTGTTCTATAAAAAGACGGAAGGAAAAAAGTGAGAGGCAGGAAATCTGATAAGGAAGTGTCAGGAAGATTTCTTTGTGAACGCCTGATTTTCTCTTCAGGTTCTTTAAATTGTGATGAGATATATGGCGGCCTTTTGGTTGTTTTTGGCTATGTACAAGTAGTAGCCTAGAATATTTTCTACGAGATTTTGCTGTTAACCAATTTAATTGATTTCTTAATGGGGATAATTGAGACACGCTCATATCTACCAATGCCAAAAATGAATAGTATTGCTAAGTTTAAAATCCTTTCTACTTTGTCTGCCAGAGTAACTTTAAAAACATCACAGACTAGGCAACAATAATCAAAGAATGGAATGATTAAAGAAGATACCAATAATTTACGAAGCTCATATGAAAGTAATATTGATTTCAATCGTAAGCGATGCAATATATAATGAACATTTTTTGACAATTTCATAATATGCTGTGACCAATTCAAAGTTGGAGTTAAAATTACTCCTAAATTTAAAACGGAAGTTGAATATGGTATGTTTACACTTGAAACCGTTACCGGGGGAATATTTGAATCATAATATGTATTTAAATTATTTAATTGAAAAGCTGTGCCAAAATTAATGATTTTAATTTTAGTAGGATTTAATTTTAGGTGATTTATTGTTGTCCAATCTACAATAGCATTAACATCATTCTGTATATTATTTATTGCAGTATCATAAGAGGAAACTTTGCTTTGTATATAAATTTGTAAGTCGTCAACAAACAATTCAGAATGGCAATAAGTAATATATTCTAAAATAGAATTCATATAGATTAAGAATAGATTGGCCCAAGAACCAAGCCCTGAGGCACTCCTGAACTGGTCGTAATGAATTCAGTTGGGTTGCCATTTTCATCCATAACTGCTTGCTGACAAAAAAGCAAATAATCATGAAACCATTGCAGGGTATGATGAGTAAAGCCTAATTCATATAACCTTTGCAATAAGATAGGGTGGTCAATTGTATCGAAGGCCTTCGATAAATCAAACATCAACAGGGTTGTTATTAAGCCTAATTCAACACCCTACGTATTGTATCAGTGAGATTAATTAATACTGTTTGGGTACTGAAGTTTTTTCTATAACCAGATTGGTGTGTATTAATCAGTTAATTGGTCTCTAAGTAGACCACAACCAATCAACGACTAATCTTTCCAAGGCCTTTGCCAAATGCGACATATTTGCAACTGGACGTGTATCAGAAGGAGATAGTGGTCGAGGTATTTTACTTAAAGCAAATATAAATTTTCTTTGCCATACATTGGAGAATTTGGAGGTGGTAATCGATGTATTAAATATAAAGTTTATATAGTCCAATAAAATATTCATAGAATCATTATAATGTCGAATGTTAAAATCATCTGGACTTTGACCTTTACATTTAGGGACTATTTTTATAATTGCTTTAGATACTTGATCAGAAGTTACTGGTGTTAGTGAGAAAGTAGTATTTAAAGCTATTTGACGAGAAAATTGTGGTAATGTGACACAGGATGGTGATGATTTATTTATATTAGAAAAAAAAATATTTATTTCTTGAGCAGAAAAAAATTTTAGCTGGGTTATTAAAAGTGGATGTAAGTCCTATGGAGTCAAAAATTCGCCATAGAGTGGAAGAATTTGCAGAATTATCTAGAATATTTTTAATATAGTCATCTTTCCTTTTTCTGACATCAGTTTTTAAATATACACCCATTTTGCAAAATTGAGTTAAAAAGGTTTCATCACCTGTAGTTAGATACCTTTTTAAAGTTTATCCCGTATTTTAAATTGCAATTTTAATTTATCATCTAACTCTAACGTTTTTGGTTTTGTTATCACATTTTTGAAAACAGGAGCATGCTTATCTAGTATTTTATTACATGAGGTCAAGAAAGCATCAGTAATAATTGATGGATTGATGTCAGGAATTGAAATAATTGGAATTGAAATAAATAAGAATTGGGATAAATATTTTTTTTTATTGTTATGTAAATTAGTAAGCATATAGCCTCTCTCATTTTCATCGAACAAACGTGCTCGGTTTTCCTCTACTACATCTCTACCTAAAGAGAAAACCCTCTCACTAGATACTTGTGTGGCAGGTACGTTTAAATAATTTTTTGCTAGCTTATATACATTTGGAAATCTGTTGTTTTTTTTTTTTTATAAATAATTCAGCAAATTTTTCTGCTAAAATTAAATAAAGTTTTTATATTTTATTTATTTTTCTACAAACAGACAAAAAAATTACCTGGTTTTTGATTTGTTTTATCAGCCCTAGGCAATGCATCTATTTTTTTTTTACTATTTAAAAAGCTCACGAACTTATAATAAATGTATTTTTTGGAGAGTAGCCACGAAAGTACGATTTCGAAGCAACTGTGCGGCCAAGGAAATCAAAATTTCTCGCTACTGCCGCAGAAAAATTTTATACAGCCCTTTTCCATAAATAAAGAATGTCCCAAACCACAGTTTATCATCGGTTTTTAATTTATGTGTAGCTTGGGCCATTATTTACTTTTCTGGACACGGGCCATAAATATACTACTAAATGATTTTGCTTTTTTTACCATTATTTGTTGCATTAAGATTGTAGACATCATCTTGGCGTCATGTTTGTAATTAGCTCAATTAGCCCTATTAAAGTTAGCAAATATTGTGAAGCTGTTGGATATCTTTGGCCACTAAGTAATTTAGTGGCATCAAACATACATTAAAATACTTGTTTATAACTGTGCATTAAAATCCATTCCACATTTTTAAGGTTTTGTACACGATCACGATATTCTGGATCTTTCAAAGCTTTTGTCAAAGGTTCTTGTAATAGGTACATTATATCGACCATAATGAATTTAGGAATCCATCTGGTGTTCGATCTTTGTAAAAGGGCTAGATACGTGATTTTTGTTTGTTTGATATTTGCTTAATATTCTTATGCTGTTATCCAAATGATTAAAGTGACCAACGATAGAGGAACATTTTTTTAAAAGTTCTTTTATACTTGGTACTTTTTCAATAGTGTGCGCTACTCACAAAGCTAATGAATGTCCTGGACATGGAATGCGTTCTTAATTATATTCTGCGATTCCCCATATTAACCACTGCAACTATTACCGGACCATTGTCGGTAAACAAAACGCAGTTTGCCTTATAATCAATAATGTTTAAGTCCATTAATGAGTCAGAAAGAAAATGTATTGGCCGCTATGATTATTATTAATATTAGTAAGTCTTATTTCATAATGTTTTGGTACAAAGCTTTCGTAAATCTAATGCGTTCCCAAAGACATATAGGAATGTGCAGATATTGATTTCCATGCGTCTGTTGTAAATGAAATAACTTTTGTGCCTGAAAACAAAGTTTGTATAAATTTTTTTGAATTTTACTTTATGTTTATATTTCTGATTAAAATAAAATAGATTTAAATTATATATTACAATATATAAATATATATATTATTTATAATTAATCCATTACATATTTTAGTATTTAAATAATTAATTACAAGCAAATTTTAAATTTTAATTTGAATATCTTCGATAAAAAAAAGTGAATAATTTAACAAAAATTATATGGAACGTCTTTCATGATTTCTTCCTGCAATTTTAATTTTTCTTCTTTAAATTTTTTTGATAACAATTTTCTAAAAAATGTTGTTCTATCAGGAACAACGTATCTTGGTTCAAAATAATAAATAAGTTTGACAAAATCATTGTCTGAGACGAAACTGAATGGTTGTAGATCCTCAATAATCATCATAAGGATCAGATTTGTGATATCTGTATCTTTTTGAAGTTTTTGGCAAAAGATCTATTACAAAAGATTTAATATTTTTTTTATTCTTCTTTTTTCCCTCATAAATATTATGCGAAGGTACATGTCTTGCTAAACCAGATGTACTTCCATATTTTCATCTATAAGTTCTCGTGCAAATTTTACACTTGGCAGTCAAACCGGACTTAGACTTTGTGAAATAATTCTACACAGTTTATTATTTTATTGTTATTATTATTAAATTTGAAATTACTTGCAACTTTTTTTTCTTTGTTTTGGACGTTTTCGGCTTCGCCTCGGAAGGCAATTGACTTGCGATTTGGTCAATTCTTTATTTTTCTCGCAATGCGTTATACTATTTTCAACAGAGGCAAAAAAGTACGTATTTCCTGGACGCTATGTATCTCGCAATAAAGGCGTATTTTCTTGCCTCTAACGGAGAAAAGTAAATAAGACTCTTGGCCATAAAAAAGAATGTCCCCAAACGCAGTTTACCATTTGTATTTTACGTGCGATTTGGGACATTCTTTATTTTTCTCGCTATGTTTCGTAAGGTTCTATTAACTTCGACTAAATATTTTTTTACCTGCTTTTCTGCACTCTGCACTGAATATTAAAAAATTATGAATAACTAACTACTTTTTTTAGTACTTTATAAGATTTAAATATAATTTTTAAAAAATTTAAGTTGTTATGGGATCATTCTTTAAAGGAAGGTTTCTAAATTTTTTTCCAGAATTTCTGGGAAAATGGACGCAGCCAACTTTTTTATATTTAGTAGTGTGGAGGAAAAACTAATTCCTATAGTGGTATATATATATATAAGTACCTGTAAAAATTTAAAACATGTTGACATCGCAATAAAATTTTAAAAAGGTTACTACTATTTCAAGGGAAGAAAGAATAAAACAGTTTATTTATTTTTTAATAAGTATTCCTTTAAAATAGGACATTTTTTAAAAAACTTACATTTAATTAAATTATAAAATATTTTTGAATTAGAAATCCATTATAAAAAAAGGTTTATAGATTTAATCATTGTACTAAAAAATAAAATCTATGTATCTACTAAAAACTGCCGTCAAAAACAAAAGTTTATGATTTAAATTTGATTGCTATTCTGTATTTATCATTGTCACTTTTAATAAAAGAAAATACATTGAACTGAAAACAATCAATGTTTTACATTTACATGTATATGTACATACTAATTTATTTGATCAAAATCTATATTGAATTGATAGCTAAAATGAATTTTTTGTTAAAATATTGTATATGATCGGTTTTCACAGGAATAGTATGCGTAGATTTTTGCACCTTTTTTTCTTTTAAAAAATTCAATAGTAATATTTTTTCAAAGTCCGAATAAACTTGGTAAGATAATGAAAAAATTTTCTTAAACCTATGTATACAAAATGTAAAAAACGGCTTAAAATTTGAATTTAAATTTTTCTTTAGGGTGCATATGACGTATTTAGGTCCGAAAAATTCATTTTTCAACGAAACAAATTTTTGATGGAGTCCTCTTAGCGTATCATTCTATTCAAGGCTGTCCCTCGGTTTTAGCTATTTTTAAACTTCCTACCATTTTACTAGTATATTTATGTACTTTACAGCACTACATTAATTTTTTTTTTACTTAACTACTCACATATGAACCGTGGAAAAGTTTGGATAATAAAAGGTTTATCAAAGAAAATTTTTAATTAAAATTTAAACGCTCATACAAAATAAAAATCTCAAAAAATTACAGGTCATTTTCTCAAAGTGTATGCAACATTTTATTAATGCACCTGGTTCAGTAACGTGTTTTGATGAAAAAATAAGGTATCCAGAGTATGAGAAAACTTTGTGGCTTCAATCAAGATTTAAATATTAGCCAAAAACATCCGCATAATTAAAAAATCCTACAAGAATAACTCGCAAAATTTTTTTTTACATTTTTAACAGTATTATTGAAAACTTTAGTTGTTTGGAACTTGAAAAACATAAAAATAAAAAAAAAATGAAAAAAAGATAATAAGTGTTGTTTTGTAAACAATAAAAAAATACAGTTCCTACAAAAAGTACCCATATATATAAGTACCCATATGTATAATTTTATATGATTTATTTCACGTAAATACAAATGTTTGAAATCTCGATTACCCATTTGTTTCCTTTCGAAAAACCAAAAGTTTTCCTGTCTAGAGTGAATTATAGCTGATAGTTTTAGAATCAAGATGCCCAATAAAATGCACAGATCTATAAAATGTGTTTTCAAAATAGTAAACTATTTAATTCCTACTCCTTTTTTTAATTTTGAAAAATGAGTATTTTTGTTAAATTAAAAGCTTAGTTATATTTTTATACAGAATAATTCAATAAATATAAAAATAAAAAAAAATAATTATTTTGTTATGTAAATAACTTATTCAAGTATGAAATAACCCAAGTGTACAAGAATCAATTAAATACCAAAGATTATATTAAATTATAATAAAAAAAAGTATTAAAATGTATTACTTTTTATTTTATTATTAATATTAATATTGCTGTTGTTGTTTAATTTAATAAGAATATTCTTTTTTTTTTTTCATTAAGTGATTGCACAATCTAGGCAAGGGTTTTACTGTAAAACCTGTCATTAAAACACGAAGTTTAAAAAGTTATCATTGATATATATGCGTTCGCATTCTACCATTGAAAAAAAGAAGGAATTCTAACTGTTGTCTTTATTATTTTCATCGATAACGAAGCTATGGATAAATTGGTAGTCTCAAATTTGTTCCAACTGGGCTCATTTTTAAGGACTTTGATAGGTAAAAAAATATGATTTTAACAAAGAGGTTATTTTTAAAATTCAATTTTCAATTTTAGTTTTCAGTTTTATTTAATTCATATTGTAAACTTATAAATTTAATTACTATAAGTAATAATTGAATACCCAAAAACATTAAATATTAAATACAATATAAAAAGTATTTAACAAAAATTATTTTAAATTTTATGTATAAGTATTTAAATTTGTTTTATATGAGTGAATATCTGTTATATAAAATTCAGACTCTTCTTTATTATTAGGAATTAAATAGTCAAGTGAATATTTTTCTTCTTTGTTTTCATGACTTTTAAAACTTGATTCTTCTGAATGTTCATTAGGTTTATCTTTAATTCCGTCAATTTGAATACATAATTTTTTAAAATTTTTATCATTTTTCGTAAAATATTTGAGTAAACTATTAATATCATCAAAATTAATTTTATTAATTAATTCAATTTCTTTATCAATCTTATCAAATAAATAGTTATCAGATTCAATTTCTTTCCAATTTCTCCAAAATTCATCAGCAAGTTTAAAATCATTAATTTTTTTGGATTTAATTAATGAGAATTTTATGTATTCAAATTCGTCAATTGACATGTTTCTTAAATATTCTTCAAAATAAATTAAAAAATTATCAATTTTATCATTGATAAATTCACATGTTTTATCAAAATTATCATAAACAATAATGGAAAATCCTAAAACATCAAAATCATTATTAATTTCACAAAAAACATGATAACCAATTTTTTCAAATTTTATCAAAACAGTAAATAATACTTGATTCATGATAATCAATAAAATTTCTAATGAAACATTTAATTCAATTGAATATATTCCAATTTGATAATAATTCAGAACAACAGAATCAAAATTATTTTTAAAATTTTTAATTTTACATATTTTTTCACCATTATCAATACAATTAATTAAAAAACTTGTTCTTAATTCCTTGGATAAATGATTACATTTTAATAAATCAATACATTCGTCCACATTTAACAATATGTTCTCTAAAGTTATGTTACCTTGTGCTAAAACTTGTATATACAAATTATTGAATAATTTTTCTATAAAACTAATAAATTCGTTATAATTAATATTCTTTAAAACATTGTATCTATCAATCAACGAGCAATAATACTTTTGTAATACAAATAAGCGAATATCCTTGGAAAATTGATAATTGCTTGATAAATGATTATAATAAGTTTGTAACAAAATATTTTTAAATTCATCAAACAAATCAATTTTAATAACAGTATACGAATTTTTTAAATATTTAATTATCATTTTTAATAATAATGATAATTTTTGGTTGTATCCATTAACGTTAACAATTAAACCTTTGTTATCACAATTAATACTGTATGATAAATTGGCTAATTCAGCATCGTATAATTCTGATTTAATTAAATAATTAATTATCAATACATATAAATCTAACTTAACATTAACATCATTTAAATTATTATCAATTATCAAATAAAAATTAATAAAACAATTTGGTAAACGATATAAATTGTCTGGTTTATACCAAATTTCAAGAAAATCATTTTGATATATTTTATTTGGATATTTTGTTATCAATGATGGTAAAGTTATTAAATTAAAATCATTTGTTATAAAATTATTTGAATTTGGTAAATAAAAATTACTTAATTTTATATTTTTTTTGCTTGATTTCAATTCTTTTCTATCTAAATCACATAATTGATATTTAAATTTAAAATATGATTCAATTTTATCAAATTCGTTATCATTTAATTTATAATCAATTAATGTAATGTTACAATCATCTGGTTTTAAATATGATGTAATTTTTTTAATTTCATCTGAATTATATTTAAAGAATAACAGGCTACCAGTTAAATAATCAATCGATGGATATAAATGCATTATTTTAGATAAATAAATAACAAATTTATAAAAATTCAAATTATTTTCTTCATTGTACCTAAATATGATATTTTGAATTTTCTGTATTTCATTGAAAATTCTTTTATTTGGTAATTCATTAAATATCAAATTCAAGTATAAAAATATTGATTCTAAAATATTATTTATATTTTCAGTGCCTTGATTGGTAAGTGTGATATTTATTGAAAATAAGTTGTAAATTGAATTATTGTCATTATTGCAGTACAAATCAATACACCATAATTTTTCTTTTAAATATTTTAATAACGAACCATAACCTTCGTAATCAATAATCCATGATAAATAGTACAATGATTTTGTTTTGTAATTATTTACAATCGATGTTGGTAGCAGCCATGTTAACTTTAATTTACATGAATTATTTACTGGTTTTAATTTGTAAAATTTTTTAAACTCTGGCGTTATCAATGTATTGATATTTCTAATATTGTTAAAATTATCAGCTGGTAAATTATTTGTTGGGATATTGGAAAAGTTATTGATAACATAATTTTCTAAAATTTCTAATGATAATTTATTTGATTGAATAACTAATTTCATTCTGTTAGCACTGTAATGTCTTTGAAAAAATTTTTTCAGTTCGGAATTTAAATTATCATTTGTTAAATTGTTTAAATTATTGCCAAATGGAATTTTCGTTGTCGGATTATTATCTTTAATTAAGCTTCTTAATAATTGATTTACTCGATTATTATCATTTAATAAAATTTTTTTAAATTTGTTTTTTAAATTGTCCTTGATTTTTGAAATTGAATCTTCACTAAACAAAGGATTAATGAAATATTGTGAAAAACGCTCTAAACAAGAGTCTAAATATTTTTCATAAATACAAAAATGAAACGTTGTTTTTTCAGATTCCGTACTCGAATTAAATGAACCGCCATAATTTTTAAGAAACAAATTAAACTCATCCTCGTTTGGGTATTTTTCTGAACCCATAAATAACGTATTTTCCAAAAAATTTGCAAGTCCTTGATATTCGATAGGATCGCTAAAACTACCAACATTAATACACAAACTGCATGCAGCAATTTCTATGTAATCATCATTTTCATTTTTTGAATCAGATATCAATAATGCTGTTAAACCATTTTTTAGTAATATAACTTTGTATTGTTTTTTATCATAATCTGATTTTATTGGTGAATCTAAATAATTCATTATTTTTTTTTTATTTTTTATTACATTTTTTAAGTAACTACAAATTGTACTCATTTTCTGAACTAAAATATTATTTTAAATTTTATATTTTTAAGTTTCAAGAGTTTATAATATCATTGAAATAAGATTATATTACACTTAAGTAGTAACAGTCAAAGTTGGTCAGACGTGATGAAATCAAATTACACACATTATAGAAAAAGCACTTTATTGAGAAATTTGATATAAAATTAAGTTAACCCATCAATGCACTGATTTTAAAAAAAATTAATTTAATTTTTTTTTTTTAATAATTTTTTCTTCGAATTATTTTTACTAATTAATATTTTTTAAATATTTTTAGTTTCTAGTTTTGTTAAAAAACAACCTGTCTATACAATCACACAAAGGAATGTATATTAAATGACATAAATGTACATTTGTCGTATGAGGCGTCTACCCTTTTTAAATATGTTACTAAAATATCGATCGATTATTGTTTTTTTTTTTACTTTTTTTTTTTGATCTTATCATTTTTTTTTGTACGCACATAAACATAAAATTACACGTGGTGACTTGCGCGATTTAAAATTTTATGTTTATTACCAGGACAACGAAAATATGAAAACGAAAAATTATAACGAAAAACAAATATTAATATTGATATATATAGAAAAAAAAACAGTTAACCGTTAGAATGTTTTATGTTTTTTTTTTTCAATTGATTATTTATAAATAAAATATAATAACTAACGTATTTATTTTTTTACCTTCACTTTTGAAATTAGTTTTCGCGCATAGCTTATATATTTTATTTTTTAAATATTTTTTTACCAAACAAATTAGAAAATTTAGTTTTCTTAAGATAATATGTCTCTATTTAGAAGAACGCATTAAATTTATAAAAATGCAAAAGCTTATTTTAAATTTAGAGTTAGACTACGATCTTATAGGTTAGAATTTTATTTTCTAAAAGTATCTAGGATCAAATTTTAATTTTAACAGTATGTTTTTTGTTTTTAGAGATGAGATGAATTTCTGCACCCCTTATCATTCCTGATCTGCGATTTTTCAAAAACTTTAAAGTGGAAACACTGTTAGTAGAAAAAAAAGGATTATTCTGAAAAACAAAAAAAATTTAACGCCTTGGGGACTACAAAAGGTAACGTGTTTAAAGTAAATTCTAATGCATATTAAAATTTTTTTAGTCATAAATAGTTTAAAGGTTCCAAGGATATTTTTTTCAGTGTATAAAGAGAGTCAACATTTAAAATTAATTATAGAACGAAGCTCTAACTTATTAGGGTAGATTTAAATGAAGCGTATACGACTTGTATGGTCGGGTCTTCAAAACTGCCCCAAGGTGTTTTTTTCTAAAAGTACTACCAAAAATAAGTAACCAACCCAATTTTTAGACTCCCAGAGCTCTAGAGCGAAATCTCGATTTTTGGTAGCCATTTTTGTGTTTTTGACAATCATAAAAAATGTTAGAAAAATGATTCATAATTTTTTTTATTATTGCTGTAAAAAACTCACATTGACATGAAAATTTCCTTTTAAGTCCGGATAGGAAACTTCCTGGCTATCCGATTCCAGGGTCAAAAATTTTGTTTGAGTAGCGCAGGCGCGAAGAATCGCTAAGATAGGCTGTTTTATTTCAAAAGTCGATTTCTCAAATGCCTATTAGTCAAAAATCTTCTAACCAGGCTCAAAAGAGCTTGGCCGTATAAGATAGGCGAATTTGCACTCACCCTGTATAGCTAATTTCAATTAAGCATGTGTTTAGGTATCAAAAAAGAAAATTTTCCGCGTTGGTTTTAGCCCTCTAGCCCTTTTCTGTTGCGCGGTACCTCAAAAAACGTCTAAAAATCGACATTTTTTTTTCACATATTTTCATAATAACATAACTTTTTGCCATGTTAACCTTTTTAGACCTAACTGGGCTTATTCGACGGGGAATCTAACGTTCTTTTTGGGAATATTTTTTGCGCGCCCTCCACGGCCCTTCTCCCTCCACCAGACGCTTAAAACTAGATTTTCAAAAAGTCAAAAAATTGAAAAAAACGATTTTTTTTTAGCATGTTCAGAGATTCAGAATATTTTATTTTTCTTATGTGTAATCTTTGTTAAGCATTACCGAACTGGTCATAATTTTTCATTATAGGTGGTGAAACATGCCAAAAAATCGAACAAAACCATTTTTTCTTATTTTCTTCTTTCATATTTTTAATATTACATAACTCTTGAACATTTTAATCTTTTTCGATTTACCTGGCCTTGTTTGAAAGGGAATCTAAGCGCATTTTTCGGGAAATATTTTTTTTTATGTATATTTTTTGTTGAACATACCGTACTGGTCATAATTTTTTATTACAGGTAGTGGAACATTCCTAAAGATTAATTAATAATTAGCAGTATTGAATATAGTACACGGTAGAGCTGCTTTGGTTGAATATTCAACCAATTGGTTGAATTTCGCAGTTTTTGGTTGAATTTTCAACCAATTGGTTGAATATTAAACCAAACACTGCGATTTTCAACCAAAAACTGCGATATTCAACCAAAAACTGCGAAATTCAACCAATTGGTTGAATATTCAACCAATTGGTTGAATTTTCAACCAAAACTGGTTTAATTTTCAACCAAAAGCTAAAATATAAAATAAAAACGATGTTTTTATAGTACAGGGTAAGAAATGATCAGGGAATCCATTAAAAGTGAATGAATTTTATTATATTATTGTAATTAGTAATTTTTTATGTACTACTTTTGAAGTATTGGCTTTGAAACTGAGGAATGACTAATTAAAAAGTTTATCATACGATATAGAATAACAAAATGGCGGCTACCTAGAGAAAGTTAAAATGAAATAAAAAGCCTTTAATTTTCGAGCAAAAGTAGCTGTAAAATTTTTTTTTAAACATAAAAATACTAAAACTCGACGACATCCCGAAATTTTAGCATTCATTAAGTTGCTTAGTAAGTTTAAAGTAAACTGGTGCAGATTTTATCGCGCAATCGTGTGCATTACTTTTCAAAAACGTTGTTTCGAGTAAAATGGCTTTAGTTATTAAATTATTTATTTTAATGCAAGAGATCTGATCAACACAAAATTGTTCGACACATCAATGATTCTACACAAAAAAGTTTTTCGGAATCGTTCTATACCAAAAATCGTTGTGCTAAAAATAACACAAATTTTTTTTAGTCAAAGTATTCAACACTTATTTCTTTCGTATGCTAGCATAAATAAATATCACTTAAAACAGCGTATTGAATATTTCGATTAGAAAAAATTTGTGTTGATCTTTTCGGTACAAGGATTTTCGGTGTAGAACGATTCCGCAAAACTTTCTTGGGAAGAATTATTGATTTGTCGAATAATTTTGGTTGATCAGATCCCTTGCCTATTTTAACATGGAACATGTTCGTTAGATAGGGTGTTTGGAAAAGTTTGGCTAGGTAGGGATGTGGTGTGAAATGGACTTAGAATATTTTTGATTTAGGGACTTAGAATAATTTGAAGTGGAAGCCTGATCAAGCTCTGATAAGAACAAGAACTTACAGGATTACTTTATGTATATGGATTTACGATAATTTATATTTCAGGATTTATTGTAATTTCGGTTTTTGGATTTATTACTGTTATGAGTGACATGAACATGTTCCATGCTCGTTGGTTGTGTAGTTACACAAACCGGTTATAAATTTTTTTATTCGTTAGAGAAATTTATAACAGAAAACTCTAGATCAAAAAAATTAAAATCGATCACGTAGTTTTAGAGAAATGTTAATTAGAAGGTGTAAGAACATAGTTTTCTAAATAAGAATACAAATTTTTTTTTGTATATTTAAGTAGACTTATAAGTTATCAGTTATTTTTTAGCCATAAAGTTATCGTTTTGGTTTTCATACTGAACCTGTAGCTGATTTTACCCCTGCTGCTTGTTTGATTTGCCATTTTTTACCATTTTGGCACGGCTAAATTTGGCGTCATAAACAATCGCGAATATTAGCAAAATTTGCTCATAATTCCTATCAATGACCAGTTCCGAAATAATTTCTAACTATAGAAGGATTCAAAAATAAATTTTTTTTACATACTCTTGAGACATATACAAAGTAATTAATAAAAAAAAATAATTTGATTATTAAAAAAAAAATTAGGTAAAACGACAGGAAGTTAAAGCATACAATATTAAGTTTAAAAAAATTTATCCATACTATGTACAGAGCCAATAGAAGTAGTACATAAAAAATTACTAAAATATAATAAAATTTCATTCACTTTTAATGGATGCCCTGATCATTTCTTACCCTGTACTATAAAAACATCGTTTTTATTTTATATTTTAGCTTTTGGTTGAAAATTAAACCAGTTTTGGTTGAAAATTCAACCAATTGGTTGAATATTCAACCAATTGGTTGAATTTCGCAGTTTTTGGTTGAATATCGCAGTTTTTGGTTGAAAATCGCAGTGTTTGGTTTAATATTCAACCAATTGGTTGAAAATTCAACCAAAAACTGCGAAATTCAACCAATTGGTTGAATATTCAACCAAAGCAGCTCTACCGTGTATAGACTAAACAATATATAATTTTATTTTGTTTCAATGCACTAAATTTTAATAATTTTTACATATTATAGGTTTTTAAATCTAGTTTTGAAAATGATCATTCATATGAAATCAGTATAAAAAAATGTATATAATTACAGAAGAAAATAAAACACCATTAATATAATTAAATAAAAATGTTTATAAATATAAGTATATTTAATTATCAGTATTATCGTATTCCTAATCATCGTAAAAAAAATAGTCGGTTGAGCGTGGATTAAGACCATTCCATATTTTTATCTGAGTGTAAACGTTTTTTGGTCTTGTTCCACCACCTATAATGAAAAATTATGACCAGTACGGTAAAAATACATATAGAAAAAAATTTTTTGCCGTGTCTTTTAAAGCGTGTTTAGTCAATAATATTCAATACTGCTAATTCTTAATTAATCTTCAAATCATTTTAGGCATGTTCCACTACCTATAGTAAAAAATTATGACCAGTACGGTAATCTTCTACAAAAAATATGCATTAGAAAAAAAAATTTTTTACCGTGACTTTTAAAGCGCTAGGAAAATATCGGATTTTTTAATTTTTTGACTTTTCTAAAGTAAAGTTTCAAGCGTCTAGTGGGGGGGGGGGAAGCGGGGGATGGGGAGGTACGAGGATTAAAAATGTTTTCGAAAAATGCGTTAGATTCCCCATCAAACATGGCCAGGTAGGTCGAAAAAGGTTAAAATGCTGAAGAGTTATGTAATATTAAAAATATGAAAGAAGAATATAAGAAAAAATAGTTTTTTTAATTTTTTGATTTTTTGAAAATCTAGTTTTAAGCGTCTGGTGGAGGAAGGAAAGCCGTGGAGGGCGCGAAAAAAATATTTCCAAAAAGTACGTTAGATTCTCCATCGAACAGGCCCAAGTAGGTCTAAAAAGGTTAACATGCCGAAGAGTTATGTTATTAAGTATACGAAAGAAAAAAATAAGAAAAAAATGGTTTTTTCGATTTTTCGGCATGTTTCACCACCTGTAATTAAAAATTATGACCACTAGGGTAATTTTCAACAAAAAATATACATAAGAAAAAAAAAGTTTTTGCAAACCTCCGAACGTGCTCGAAAAAAATCGTTTTTTTCAATTTTTTGACTTTTTGAAAATCTAGTTTTAAGCGTCTGGTGGAGGGAGAAGGGCCGTGGAGGGCGCGCAAAAAATATTCCCAAAAAGTACGTTAGATTCTCCGTCGAATAAGCCCAGTTAGGTCTAAAAAGGTTAACATGGCGAAAAGTTATGTTGCTATAAAGATGAAAGAAAAAAATAAGAAAAAAATGGTTTTTCCGATTTTTCGGCATGTTCCACCACCTATAATTAAAAATTATGACCACTAGGGGAATGTTCAACAAAAAATATACATAAGAAAAAAAAAAGTTTTTGCAAACCTCCGAACGTGCTCGAAAAAAATCGTTTTTTTCAATTTTTTGACTTTTTGAAAATCTAGTTTTAAGCGTCTGGTGGAGGGAGAAGGCCGTGGAGGTCGCGCAAAAAATATTCCCAAAAAGAACGTTAGATTCCCCGTCGAATAAGTCCAGTTAGGTCTAAAAAGGTTAACATGGCGAAAAGTTATGTTATTATGAAAATATGTGAAAAAAAAATGTCGATTTTTAGACGTTTTTTGAGGTAGCACGCAACAGAAAAGGGCTAGAGGGCTAAAACCAACGCGAAAAATTTTCTTTTTTGATACCTAAACACATGCTTAATTGAAATTAGCTATACAGGGTGAGTGCAAATTCGCCTATCTTATACGGCCAAGCTCTTTTCCTTAAACCTAATATTTTTTGGCAAAATTAAAATTTCGATGGGACGCTGCTCTTCGGGAGCTCTAGATAAAAAAATAGCAGCTTTCAAAAGATCATTTTTTAAAAATTTCCCGCCAAATCACGTGACGAATCAAAAATCTGACCAAAAATTTGGATTTCGCGGGAAATTTTACATAAGGATATATCTTTTCATTTTTTTAAGAGCAATTATGTTAAAGCAGCGAAATTTTAAATTGAAAGATTAAAATATCTCATTTTTTTAAGGAATTTTTTTATTTTTTAAATTATACCAAATTATTCAAAATCCATCAGAAAATTCTTTATTATTTCACTGTTTTAACATGAAAGCTCTTAAAAACATAAAAAGATATATACTTTAGATTTTTAGAAGATTTTTCACTAATAGGCATTTGAGAAATCGACTTTTGAAAAAAAAACAGCCTATCTTAGCGATTCCTCGCGCATGTGCTACTCAAAAAAAATTTTTTGACCCGGAATCGGAGAGCCAGGGAAATTTCCTATTCGGACCTAAAGGGAAAAAATTTTTCATGCTAATGTAAGTTTTTTACAGCAATAATAAAAAAAATTATGGCTCATTTTTCTTACTTTTTTTACAAAAGTCCAAAACACAAAACTGGCTGCCCAAAATCGAGATTTTGCTCTGGGAGGCTAAAAATTGGGCTCGTGACTTACTTTTGGTAGTACTTTCCGGAAAAAAACACTTTGGGGCAGTTTTGAAGACCCGACCATACAAATCGCCCTCACTTCATTTAAATCTACTCTAATATCATTGTGACAATTATATAATTTTTTCAGTATACAACTCGTATACACGAAAGAAATATTTGTCCGCCTACAACAACAGTTTTTCTTTGAGGAATCAAATCTGCAATCTTATTAGTTTTTATAAATCTGTTAAATCAATAACACTCGATAAATTAACATAATTAGTATCAAAGAAAATATATATATGGACAAGTCCATGATAGAACGACCAGCCAAAAAATAAAATATAAGAAAAAAACATTTTTTTTATCACTTTTTACCTGAAATTTGTGAAGCCACCCCTATTTTAAACTTTCTGGTGCATAATTTTGAGATGCAACTGCTTCAAAGTTGGATTTCTTCAATTTTTTGATTTCCGCTACACAGTTCAACCTGAAAAAACTAAAACCATGAAACTCCCAAGAAAAATTTTTTTTTCATTTTTGCTCACTTCCGGTTTCATTTTTAATGATTTGAATTTTTCATATTTTATTTCATATTCAAATGAGCACTCACAATCATTATTTTAGTCTGCCAAAACCAGCCAAAATTAGCTCGAAATCAGACAAAAATAGCGTATAAATTAATTGCTGGTTTTTTTGGTCAATTTTACCGATAATTAATATTGATACCAATTTTACGCTGTTTGGAAAAATTTTTATTTTTTGGCTAATCGTTCTATCCTGGATGTACCTATATGCATATTTAAATATTAAAATATTTTGATGTATATTTCATATTTTTATATTTGATTTCAATTGATCCCGGTTTTTCAATTTTAAAAATCTGTAAAATAACTAGCAAATTAAATAAAGCAGAGTTTAAAGTTGCCCCAAATGCTTAACAACCAAACATACACATAAGCAATAATATTGCATATAATGATCATAATAACAATACATTTTCTGATTCCCCCCATACATTTGCATGTAAAAGTATATTCACACAAATTACCTATTTGATATAAATTGTAAACGTTAAAACACATTTTTTTTTAAATTCACTTTCTTCAAAGGTACTTTCTGGATCCATCATTACTTTTAATACAAGTTTCTAAACTCTGATTATATCCAAAGTTATTCCCTGATAATATAGCTTAGTTTTAAAAAAAATTGTTCAATAGATTAGGTTTAAAAACGCAATTTGAATAAAATTACAAAATTTTTTATTTGAATACTTACGAAAAGATCTATACAAAATTTCTCGACATAATGATTGATTTTATACCATTTCCTTCTGATAAAAAAAAATTTTATTTTATAAAGAGGTATTGATGGTCTGTATAAATTTTTGATTTACTATTATTTATATAGTAAATAAATGTGAAAAAAAAATTCTAACAAAAAGGATACTTTAAATAAAAACAATAAAATTACTCCTGCTTTGCAGGTTTTGCACTAGAAAATAAAAGTTATTTTTAAATTTTCTTTGCATGCAATTTTTTATTACGTTGTTTAAATTTAAGCGTTCAATTTCTCTCACTCAGTTAACTAATAGAAGTAGACACAGTAAAAATTCATACAATTTTGCAACAAATTAGTATAATGTTATTATGAATTTAGTAAATTTAATGCAAATTGTAGCTATGTTTGTGTAACTACACAACTACCGAGCATGGAACATGTTCACTTATAATTATAACACTGATAATAAAATATCTATTGTGTTCAAAATATAAATATTTATATGCAAATATTTATATTTAGATTTTTAAACATTACAATACAATTTTATATTTTTATAATTTGTAATTATCACCTTACTAGCTATTAAGATTCTAAACCCAAACTATTTTGATTCCCTATAAACCTGAATTATTCTAAATCCCTTAATCGATATTATTCCGAATCCCTAAACCTGAATTATTTCAAGTCCCTATAAATCGATATTATTCTAAGTCCATAAACCTGTATTATCCTAAGTCCTTAAGCTCAGATTTTTCAAATTATTCTAAGTCTTATTTGACCCCCCCCCCTCCTTAAATAGGACAAATTTGACCTCCCCCCCTTAATTTTCAAGTTTTGAAGTACCTTCTCCCTATAAACATGTTCCATGTTAAAAACGCTGCCAAGTAATTGGCACTATGGTTTCTCATTAACAATAACAAAATTTTTTTCATAGTCTAATTTACCTAGTAAAAACGATAATTCTAGGTATTCCTACTTTCATAGAAAAAAATTAAGTACCTACGTCCCAAAAGAAAAAAAATATTGCTATTTTTTTTATTCTTTTAGATGAAAAATTTTAAGAAAAAAATTTTCAAAAAATTAAATATTAATTTGGAGATATCAAGTAAAAATGTTAATTCCAGATAGAAGTAATTTCATAGGAAAAAATAATGTACTACGACTAAGAAGAAAAAAATATTGTTGTTCTTTTTTATTTTTTTATGCAAAAATTTTGAAAAAAGTATCCGATTCAAGATATCGAGTAAAAGCCATACTTTCAGATAATAGTACTTTTTTACAAAAAAATTAGATACTACATCCAAAAATAAAAAAAATAATATTGTTTTTTTTATTTTGCTTATGCAAAAAATATTAAGAAAAAAATTTTCAAAAAATAAAAGAGAGTATTCTTATTTTAAAAGTCGGTTTAGACATGTACAAAAATTTATTTATTTATCAATATAAATGTGTTTCATCTAAAACTCGTCTTAAGTTGTCAAGAATAACAAGAAAATATCAAGCACTAATAAGCGCTTTTAATGAAGACAAAAGCTGAAAAATTAGTAGTTTTAATGTTTTGAGAGAAACGTCAAGTAAATGCATAAACATTTCTGTGAAAAACCAGGTCGTGCTTTAATCTTTTTTAATTGTACCCTCTTGAGTTTGAACTTCTATTATAAAATTTATATAATTATACGAAACAAAATACTCCAGTAAATATATGGTTTAGATTGTATAATTTGTGGCCACCAACAGATTTGTCTACTATAGGTTTTTTGGGTCGCTGATCATGAATTTTGGGGTCCTGACTATTAAAAATTGGCAATGAACCCTTAAATTTGCAAAAATATGAAATACATAAAAAATACCCCTGTTATAGAGGCAGTTTTTGCAAGTTTAAAGGTGTAGTGCCAATTTTCAGTAATCAATGACCAATAAAACCTATAGCAGACCAAATTTGGTCATGGCTGGGGACAATACAAACCGCCCCCCCCCCCCGTACATTTTAAGAGATAATTTAAGTGCTTGAAAATTCGAAAATATAATAATTAAAAATTATTGATTTTATACCCAAATACTCATAAATTTATTTATTGAGATATCTATGATTTTTTATTGCAAAAAATTAATTTCAATTTAACTTCCTTTGATAAACATAATTTAAATTTAACTTTAAAATCGAATTAACCTAAAATTGATGAAAATTTGACGATTACTTTGTTTATTTACTCGGGTCAAAATAATGAAATTCACTTTTGACAGTTTTAGGTATTAAATTTAGGGCCAGTTGAGAGATCTTCGTTAGTTTTTCAAAGGAAAATGATTTTCAAGTTCAAGTATTGTTACCGAGAACTTTAATACCATTTAGGATACATTCCACGGTAAAGTTCTAAATAAATAAAGCATAAACAATATTCATTTACACAGTAAACTTTAAAAAAAAATAAAACATTTAAATTATTCTTCTTAAAAACATCAATTTTTATAGATTCATTATAGTTTTGTTTTAGTTTATGATTCATTATACTCTTAATTTTTATTTGAAATAAAAAAATCCGTTTGCTGTAACCGTAATTCGTTTGCCTCAACTAGAAACCGGAAATTGCGTTTTGCAATAATCAGAAAATTCCGTTTGCGGGAGCCGGAATTTTTTTTTAGTATTGGAAAAAAAATTCAAAATACATTCAAATAAATTTTAATTGATTTGTAATGAGTTATTCAATTATAAATAAAAATTTTGCAGCGTTCTAAAAGATAACGAGTGCATAAATTAAATTTATATTTTAATTCTAGCGCTCGGCTTGTGAGATAAACAGTGGAGGGGTTGGGGGTATTACAAGTAACTTATCTAGAGTACTTTCACCAACAAATAAACACGGTTTATGCAATAATATTTAATTACACGATTTTTCTAGAGCAAAACAAACTTTTAAAAATATACCTACAACTAGTCCGATAGCCGAAATCATCTAGTGGTCAGGATTCTACGTTGTGGCCGTAGCAACCCCGGTTCGAATCCGGGTTTCGGCAGGATTATTTTTTTTTTTTTTTTTTTTAATTTTATTTTTTTTTTATATTTTTTAAATTTTTATTTATTTATTTATTAATTTTTTTTTTTTTTTTTTTAATTAATTTTTTTTTTTATTTACTTATTTATTTTTTTATTTTAAGTGTATCTATAGTTACTGAAAAAGTCATTGTTATTATTATTATTATTTTTATAAAAAAAAAATTTTATATTTATTCATTTTTTTTTTTAAATGGTTCTATGGTTACTGAAAAGTCAAATTTTTTTTTAATTGATCATGATTGTCCATTATATCCGGATTCCGATCCAAAAAAAAATTTAACGTTTTTTAAAGTTTAAAAATGTAAATTTTTTACAATGCCTTTAACTTTATTGAAATTTAAATTATAATATGATAAAATAATAAAATTGAAATTATAAAGAAAATTTTTCCTTTTAATTTCATCGTTTATTAATAATATTTTGATAGTAGTTTTTGCTAATTTATTAAGGGTGTACTGTCAATTACTTATATAGAAAAGACCTCAAAATTCGTGATCAGCGACCCAAAAAACGCCTCGAATAAAAATGTAAAAAATAATTAATAATTTAAAATTTTTTTGTTGAAAATCGATTAGAGTTACCATCCCTTTCTTACCAACAGTAGTTATATTACACCCTATTTTTTCTTTTATTAAAATTTCAAAGATGGTAGCACTGTTCAGAAATTAGCAAAATTCAAAATTTTAAAGAAAAAAATTTTTTACTTGTTGGAAAATAAAAAATCAACTTTATTAACAGAGTAAAAATTAATTGATTATTTTTTAAATTCATATTTATTGATAAAATAATATTTAAAAAAAAATAATACGATATTAAAAATTTTTTTACATGTATACACCTACTTACACGTGTAAAAAATCAACAATCTTTATAATTAAATTAAAATAAAAAAATAATAATAATAAAGTTACATAAAAAAAAACAATAAAAAAATTATTGTATAAATAAAACGTGTAAAATATAAAAATAGTGACTAAAAAAATCTGTAAAAAAAAATATAAAAATGAGCAAATTTATAAATATTATGAGTAACATATGAATAAACCATGTAAAAAAACAATAAATAAATTAATTAATATCTAAATAAAAGAGTTTTTTATATGATAAGAAAAAAATAATAAAATACAATGACGTAAAAAAAAATTTTTTTTTTATTTATATTAATTCATAAAATACAATAAGAATAGACAAACAGATATGATTATAAAATTACACTTTATATCCGTTTAAAATTTCTATATTATGTACAAACATAATATTATATTTTAATTATTAACCGCAAAAGTTGTATCTGATTTCTACAAAAAAAGATATCATCTTTTGTTATAAAAAAAACAAACAAGAAATTTAAATACAATTAAGTTGTAAGTTGTGTCTCCTGAACTTTTTGTAATAATGAATTATAAAAATGACCTCATTTTGTTGTGTAATATAATATCCTTTAGAACAGCTGTAATTATAAGAAAATTGATTATTAATTTTCTATTTTCTTTCTTTATTTCTTTCTTTTTTTTTAAGGCTAAGTGATATCGATTTTCTGTGCGAAATTATTTACTTATACTTTTTTTAAGTTGAATTGTGTACTATAGATGCATTGTAAAAAGTAATAACAAATCGCAAATTTATTAAATTTAGCATATGAACAAAAAATTCGAGTATTCTCTATTTATTTGGGAATTCGCAAAAAAAATTGATAATTTACAATTTTTTTCGAGAATTTACAAAAAATAGTTTTAAATTACGAAAAAAATTACAAAAGTTACAACTTTTTTCGTAAATTCACCAAAAAAAATGGAGAATTCTCGAATTTTTTGGTAATATACTAAATTTAGTAAATTTACGATTTTTATTGAATATTTACAAATTTTTTTGAAAATTTACTAATTTTTCGCAAATAATCTATTTTTTTCGTTTATCAAAGAAATAGTTACTTTTCACAGTGTGATTAATTAATACTTTCATATTAAATATTTGCTTTAGGGTTTTTTAAGATCAAAATAATTGAATTATAACTAAAGTTAATAATAAAAACAATTAAACACATTATTTAAATTAACCTCAAAGAATTCAGTAAGAACAAACTAATAAATATTGGTAAAAAAATATAACCAAAAAATTAGTAAATTTTACTAAAAATTTATATTTACTTTTAACCAAACTGCGAATTTAGTAAACAAAATCGTAATTTTGATCATTTTTACTAATTTTAAGTAAAATTAGTAAAAATTGTATGAGGAAAAATTTAAATAAAACTAAATTAAAACTGACGTTCATGTCTTCAAATCGGTAGCATAGTATTTTTTCGAAATTTGCAAAAAATGATTGTAAGTGTATAGGAGCAATTATTTTAAAAGTGCTACTTAATTTGAGCCTGGAATTGTAATTTTTTTTTTTTGAGGGCACATCGATATGACCCATGTTTTCAGGTAGTTTGAACCTTCAGAAAACCGAAAAAAATCGTGAACGAGAAATCGGCGATAGGTGCCAAAAAGAATTTTTCCCTTTTATGTCAAAAAACGTGTTTTTCGTATCTGAGCTACCCCAAATTTTTAAAATAACTTTTTAAGTAAATAAAATTTAAAAAAATAGATAAGAAAACCCGATTGCCAAGGAAAAACCACCCCAGAAGAAAAAAAAACTTATGTTTTTACGATGAAATTTAGCCAAGTTATCGTCAAATTAAGATTTTGCTCAAATTCGTATTAAAAAAGATTGAAATTTTATTGAAAAAAGCCTGTTTCTAAACTTTAAACATGCATTATTCACTTGATTTTCATCGTAAAATAATAATTTTTTTTTTTAATCGATTAATTTTTCCTTGAGTATTCATTTCTTCAAGAAAAAAATCATTTTTATTGACCAAATTTCAATTTTTAGGTCAAAAGCCTTTGAAAACTGTAAGTAGTAAAATTTACTTAACACAGTTTTTGACCTAAAAATTATTGAAATTTGGTCAATAAAAATGATTTTTTTCTTGAAGAAATGAATACTCAAAGAAAAATTAAACGATTTAAAAAAAAAAATTTATTATTTTACGATAAAAATCAAGCGAGTAATGCATGTTTAAAGTTCAGAAACAGGCTTTTTTCAATAAAATTTCAATCTTTTTTAAGACGAATTTGAGCAAAATCTTAAATTGACGATAACTTGGCTAAATTTCATCGTAAAAACATAATTTTTTTTTTCTTCTTGAGTGTTTTCTTATCTATTTTTTTAAATTTTATTTACCTAAAAAATTATTTTAAAAATTTGGGGTAGCTCAGATACGAAAAACACGTTTTTCGACATAAAAGGGAAAAATTCTTTTTGGCACCTATCGCCGATTTCTTGTTTACGATTTTTTTCGATTTTCTGAAGGTTCAAACTACCTGAAAACACGGGTCATATCGATGTGCCCTCAAAAAAAAAAATTACGATTTCAGGCTCAAATTAAGTAGCACTTTTAAAATAATTGCTCATAGGCAGGAAGCTGCTTTTAAATTGGTATTTCTTTTATCACATCCACTACCCTCAAGTAGTCCCTACTCCATCGGTTTACATCCAGGTTCACGCTGGAAACACACATTAACCCTTTGAGCCCCGTATAGAGAGATCCACGCCATGAACTATTATTGGTAGCTATATGGGCGTATACGCAACATATTCCGTTATGGGGTTAAGTTGTGTTAATTTGTTACTTATCAACACGAAGAAAACAAATCGTTGGATTGTTAATACGTCTATTTTTCAAAAAGTTTAGTGAGTGCTATATGGATTTTAAAAAACATTAAAAAACATTAACTTTGTCTGCTGATATCTTTGAAACTATAGGTCCGAAATAAAAAATTTATAACCGGTTTGTGTATTTACACAACCAACGAGCTTGGAACATGTTCACTTATAACACTGATAATAAAGTATCTATTGTGTTCATAATATAAATATTTATATCCAAATATTTATATTTAGATTTTTATTATAGAAATCATGCTGCTTAGACATCAAAGTGAACAAAATTAATTAAATTTTCAAATTATTATAGTTTTTTAAATAATATGATTTTTTTTTAATTAATTTTTACAATAAATTCTTTAAAAATTCTGCACCAATGCTCCCTAGGTACTTCTGCACCAAAGGGCTTTAGGGACTTCTGCACCAAAGGTTCCTAGGTACTTCTGCACCAATGCTCCCTAGGTACTTCTGCACCAAAGGGCTTTAGGGACTTCTGCACCAAAGGTTCCTAGGTACTTCTGCACCAATGCTCCCTAGGTACTTCTGTACCAAAGGTCTTTCGAAACTTCTGCACCAAACATCTCCTGCAATCCAACATCTCCAAACAACTCCTGCACCATAGGTTTCTAGGTACTTCTGCACCAAACGTCTTAAGGGATTTCTGCACCATTAGTCCCTAAGTACTTCTGCACCAAAGGTCCCTAGGTACTTTTGCACCAAAGGTCTTTAGGGACTTCTGCACCATAGGTCCCTAGGTACTTCTGCACCAAAAGTCCCTGAATCGAAAATATTCTAAGTCCATTTCACCCCAATGAACATGTTCCGTGTTAAAAGTCAGGTATAGCGCAAAATTGTATGTATAGTTTTTTAAGCTTTGTTTTACTCAAATCATAAAAGGCAAATGTGAAAACAGAATTACTTTTAAGTTGACTACATTTTTAGGCAGGGGATGACTTAATTAAAGAAAAAACATCCACATATTATATTTTCAATTATTTTTCTTTTCTTCAATGCAGTACAGTTTCTTTTTAATGCCACTTTATATGAAAAATACAGAAAAAAATTAGCGTTCCGTTTCCAATGGTTTAAATTATGCTATTTTTTAAAATTTGGCAAGCTTAAAAAAGCTGAGCCAAAATTTATATTTAACAATTAATATTTTATTATTCAGAATATTTTATTTAAATTTTTATCGTGGTTTTCCATGCATAAAAAAAGGTTCTTTCATCCGTGAAAATCTGGGTTATCAAGATGTCCTATATTTATTTTTATTTTTTCAAAATTGTTTAAAAAATTATTATTTCTTCCCATATCTTAGACCTTCATATGGAACTCAAAGCAATTTGTATGACTCATTATATTTATCCTAAATTAAACATGCATTTTGTAAGTCATCATTCGAGAAAATGTGTACACGCACATAATGATAACAGTGTACATAAATTTATAATTATATATAAAACATTTACAGTATTCCTCATAATTTTATAAATTACAAAAAATACCGTAATTTTTAATAATTTTGTTCAATACTTTTTTCACATTTGTAAATACCTAAACAACTTGTTAAATTTTTAAGAAAATTTTTAATGACTTTTGTGACCATCCAGGGCCTAAGCAAATTTCCAATGGGATATTATTAGAGACGTATGAGGGTTTATAAAATTTACGACAAAACTGAATAAAACTGGTAAACTATTAAAGTTAAAAATTTTGAAATAAACTTGGTTTTACCTTTATTATCACAAACAGGGAAATGTTTTTTCAATACATTAAACTCATTCATATCCAATAATTTAATTACCGATTGGTAATGGTCTCTCCTTGTTAACTTTTAGAAATAAGGGCTAAAAATTGTATTAAAGATTTTTTAATGCCAAAACCTAGGTTTTGCTTATAGCATTCAGAGTTGCTCTTTATTTATCAACGAGTTTCAGAAAATTTTATTTGACTACTACTGCAGTCAAAATACGGATTTGGTTTTATTATCACTGGCGAACATCAGATTTGCTCAAAATCTAAAATCCTAAAAGGGGTGTTTTTGCTATTTTCGCACTTTGAGCATCCAGGATATGCCCATATAGGTTTTTTGGGTCGCTAATCAAGAATTTCGACTCCTTTTTCATAAATACTCAATATTTCAACCCGTATGGTGCAAATCTGAGCGCTCAAAGTGCGAATATGTAAAAAAATCCCTTTTTGGGGGTACTTTTTGCAAATTTAAAGGTTAAGCCCGAATTTCTCTGCCAAATAACCCCGATTTTCGTGTTCAACAACCCAAAAAACCTATAGTAGAGCAAATCAAAAATTCATAGATTCTTGCATGAATTATTAAATTCCGTTACTTACTAAATTCCTATTTTTTTTGTTGTGAAAATTTTTGTTTTATTTTTAAAATTAAATAAAAAAAGCCTCAAATACTTATATACTTATAAGCCTCATATACTTATATGTTTATTTTGAGATATTCATTAAATATTCATCATCACAAAGAGTCTAAAAGTATAAAGTGAAATTTCAAGATCAAGTATTTACAATATCTAGAAATATCTAAATTTAACTGACTAATTTTTTTTTATTTTTTATTCGCCACTAATTAAAATATTGTAAATTTTTTTTTAATTAATTAAAAAAATTTTAATTAATTGATACGAAGAAATATTTTTAAAATAATAAGTAATAAATTTTATTAAAATTATTAATTATAATTAATAAATTAAATTTTCCTTAATATATAAAATTTAAACAAGTTTGAAGGTCGAAAATGTAAATAGGGGTAATAGAGGCAGAAACGACTATTTTTAGTAAAATACAAACAGTTAATTATTCTGTTAAGCAAATAATCAAAACTTTTTAAATTCTAATTTTATATGAAAAAATATTAATCTGATTAGCACATAATAATTATGAGAGGATACCACATCACGCCATAACTCGAGGATTATCATTATGACGTCAGAAGAATTTTGAATAAAAAAATTAACAGTTTTAAAAGTAGATTATTTTTTCGTAAACTAAAAAAATATTAACAATTTACTAAAAAACTTATTTTTCCTTAATTAAATTTCTTCTTGTTAATATAGTTTAAACATCATTTAGAACTAAATTTATTATATTTTAATTTAGCAAAGATCTCCGAATTCCTCCAATACGAATTATCTTCTCCAAAAAATAAACATGATAAAAATATATTTACCAAATATATTTATTTTCATCAAATAAATTATTTTAATAAATACTTACTCTGTTTACAGTAAATAAAAAAATTTTTAACGAAGATAAGAAAAAGTATAAAATTATAAATATTTACTCAAAAATTTTAAAATTACTCCTATGTAAGAATTGATTAAATAATTTACAGACAATTTTGAAATTAAAATGATATAATATCAAACTTTTCATGCATGAATTACTATTATAGCAATAAATTAAAAAAAAAATAATTAATTTTTTAATGTCTTAATTTAAAAAAAATAAATTGTCTAATTTTATCAAATTTATTTTTTATTCGCAATATATTTTATAATATAAAAATCACATGATGTCTTTTAATCTTTTACTTTGAAGAAATTAAAAAAAAAATAATCATAAAAGATTAAAGGCACATTGTAAAAATATTAAAATTTTGATTATAAATGAATAATTTTTTAATTAAATATATGAACAATTCTTTTGAATTTGCCAAGTTTTGATTTTTTCAAGTTGTTTAAAAGTTTTCAGTACTTAAAAAATGGTCAACGGCCCGAAAGCACGTATATTCCACTAATGCAGAAACATTTTATATACGGCCCTTGTCCATGAATAAAGAATGCCCCAAATTGCAGATTAGCGTGCGATTTAGGCCATTCTCTACTTTTTTGGAGACAAGCCATAAACCTACAATTTTTAAATTTAAATTCACTTTTTTTTCAAAATTATGAATTCAAAGTTATGATTTTTTTGGTGTCTCTTATACGAGCATTATGTGTTTAAAACCTAATAAGGCTACTTAGCTTGAAAAATAAACCATTTTTGCTTATTTGATAGTTGCACCTTCTATCTGGCGTCTATTTCTGAGCAAAATTTGATGGTTGAGAAATAATCGTCCATGTATTAAATTAAAATTCAGTTTAAGTCATATTAAATTTTTTTTAATTAAATTTTTCTTTTTGTAACTATTCGATAACTAAGAAAAAGCTTCACCTAATAATTGAATAAAAATGATATTGAGGTCAAACATATTTTAGTAAAAATAAAAAAAACGAATCATTTTTAATGATTTCTTCACCTCTATTAATTTGGAAGCTTGTTGGAAGCTATTAATAATTTTCGTTTTCTGAACTTTTAGAGTTCAATGTAATATTTAATGCTAGTTCAAGGTTAAAGTAAATCAATCAATAAAAACTTTCCCATGCAGTTTTAAATTAACATGAATTCTCATGCCAATTTTTTTTTTTTTGGAAATCGCAGCTTTGGTCGAATCCACAATTTTTTACTTATACTAAAACAATAAAAAAGTATTTTAAAAATACACTATTTTACGTTAATCAGTGCCAATTTAGCACGCTAACGATTGTGGCATTGCCATAAAATTGCAATTAAAATTACTATCCTAACAACATTAATAGATATAATGAAATTATTTCGTACAGTTTTAATTACATTTATAAATATTTTTTTACTATTATTATTTGTTTAAGCCCAATTTAATGTTGAGCAAACCTTGTTAATTTTTAATTTTGCTCTAATTATAATCGTAAATTATCTGCATATACGATAAAAACTAAATTAATTAGTTTAATTATTTCCTTTAAACTTTGCAAAACAAATGAGTAGCGAAAAACGCACAATAAAAAATTAAAAATTTATACATCAGAACAATAAAAAATAAAGTGGTATAATTTTTGCACATGGAAATGTCAAAAGTATAATAAAATAAATTATAATAAAGAATTTAGTATGTTTTTCGCATTCACCTGTCACCTGAAATCCACTTTACTTACAATGTTATGTTGCATCTTCCTTCCGCGCACTCTAGTTGATGGTTTTGTTGGGTTTCATGTGGTCCCGCGTCTTTCGCTAAGTTCAGTGTGCGCACGACCGGCGCGGTGCTTGTTTCGTTTGAAGAAGCTTATGTTAGTTTTTTATTATTAATATTATTATTATTTCCTTGGAACGTGTTTGTATCTTTAGTGAGTGTCCCTTCCTGTTTGGTTTTTTGCGAAAAATCTTTTTAATAATAAAATGTAGAAGTAAAGATAAAATAAAAGTTAACAACTAAATATCAAGTGTGTAAAATAAGTTTTATATAAATCTAATCAAAATAAAAGTTTTTTATTTCTGCTAAAATAAAAAAAAGTTTATAAAGGAAGTGCAAAGTTTAATCGATGACAGTTATTTTGTCTTTGAAGTCGCTTATAATTGGAATTAAAATAAATCTTGTTAAAAGATAAAAAAAATATATTTTTCGAGCAAAAGAAAAATAAATAAGTTTTCAGCAGGGTGTTATTTTTTGCGCTGGCGCAGAAAAAAAAACGGAATTTCCGCGGACAAGAAAAAGCAGGGGGCGGAGAAGAGGGAATGAGAAACCTAACCTTAAATAACCATTGACGTAGCAGGGGTGCAAAGCGACGAAGTTGATGATCGCGTCGCCTTCGAGAGTAAGGAAAGGAAAAATAATTTTTAATGCACGGAAAAAGAAACTTAATTTATAAAAATGTGAAAAGAAAATCAGACCCAGGTATGGCCTGGTTTCATAGAAGGTGAAGGACCCTGTAAAAAATAAAAATCAGGGCAAAATTAGAGAAATAAATTCAAAATTTCTGTGATGTGTATCAAGTGATTACTTATTTTATTTTATTTTATTTTTTTATTATTGTAAATAATAATGAGTCCGTTCCTGACCATTCGAAGCAGATTTCTGCAAGCCTTGATTTTACTTCTAATGGGGTTGACTTTTTACACTTATCATAAATCAACTGAAGGAGAAATTCACCAATTTGCTTTTGTAAAAAATAATAATAGTAAGTAATATGTATTACTTATTCTTCTTTAAAGTTCAAGTTACATCTAATTGCTTTTAATTATAATTATGCCTTATACATCTATAAATAACAATAATTCTTGAAAAATAATGTTATTTAAAAAAGTTATAAATAATATTAAGTACTTATATTTATTTATTGTATTCTTAAACATGGCAAAAATAAACATATAATGTCTGCATAATGTGATTCATGGCATTGAAACAAAGTGTACTTGTAAAGAATGAGATTTTGAAACCTATTTTTTTTTATGAATTTTTCACTAAGTTTTTGACCCAGTTGAACCTTATTCAAGTTCACAGGACAATGGAATGACATATTTCATAATTTATTTTCTTTTCATTAAAATTGATCAAATTAAATTATAGCATTTTACAACAAAGTAATTATGACAATAATAATAAATTTAACATTGTCTTAATACCTATAATAATGAAGCAATACCTAATATTACTTTCTTTTAATTTTTATTATTTAAATCTTTAAATGGAAATTTAAAATAAAAACTTTTTTTTAAAACTAAATGTTTATATATTGCATTGATTCATATAATATATCTACAGGGGCGGTCGCCCCGGGACGCAAGTGCCCGCGTGACCCTAGATATACGCCGATTTTCCTCTATCTCTCTCTAATATTATAATATATATCGAAAGTCGAAATCGAATTTTTTATAGTTCGATGTTTTTATCGAATTTTTTGACGTTCGATAGTTCGATTTTATTTAATAAATTGTTTCGTTTTAGTTTAGTTATTATTATATAGTTATAAATACATATGTTTTCCTTTTTCTTTATTATACAAAATAAAATTAAGCCTTTTTTCCTTTTTATTATCGTATATTTTAATTTAAATAAACAAAACTCCGAAATGGAAATTTATTATGCGTTCGGTCACGGGCCGTCACGGTGTATTATATTAGAATAGAATAGAAAACTAACCTAATGAAACCCCAGTGCTTAATGTTTATATGATCTATAAAAATAAAAAAATGTTTGATTTAATTTTTTTACTATGGATTATTTAGTGTAAATTAAATTTATTAATATTTTGATATTTCCTATAATTAAAAAAAAAGTTATGTAAAAATATATTGTTTAAATATATATATAGTGAAGTGACTAAAAGTTGTATCTGATTATGTATCTGATGTGTGTATTCTATGATTTTCAAAAAATTGGAAATATTTTGTATAATTATAACATTAATAACCAAATTAGACAAAAGTTTGAAACTTTCACAAAAGATAGTCCTCCTTTTCTTTTAAAATTTTTGCCAGAAAATAATTTTGATATAAAAATATTTTTATCTACCGATATATAGAGAAAGCGAAGAAAATTAAATCTCAAATATTTTAATAACCAAATGAGATAAAAGCTTGAAATTTTTACAAAAGATTCTAATGATGAGTTCGAGGATGAGTTGCGAGAACTTAAACTAGTCCTTAGTTTTTATTTTCTACAGTTTATTACTTTTGTAGAAAAAAATTTTGTTTCAAAAACACTACTGATATATTAAGACTGAAGAAAATGAATACTGTATAATATTTTATAACTAAATCAAAAAAAAAGCTTGCAATTTTCTCAAATGATTATTATAATGGCTATGAAGAAGAAAAAGTAGTCCTTGTTTTTCTACCCGCTACAGTTAAATACTTCTAAAATTTTCAAGCTTTTATCTCATTAAATTATTATAATTATTAGATTTCATTTTTTTCGCTTTCTCTGTATCGTTAGGTAAGAATGTTTTTAAAATAGAATTTTTTTCTTGTGAAATTATAAATTGGAGCAAACAAAATATTAGGACTAGATTTATTTCTTGCAAGTCATCATTAGAATCTTTTGAGAAAATTTCAAGCTTTTATCTCATTTGGTTATTAAAATATTAGAGATTTCATTTTCTTCGCTTTCTCTATATCGGTAGGTAAGAAATTCTTTTAAAACAGAACTTTTTTCTGTTGAAATTATAAACTGGATCAGATAAAAAATGAGAACTAGATTTACTTCTTGTATGTCATCATTAGAATCATTTGAGAAAATTTCAAGCTTTTATCTCATTTGGTTATTAAAATATTAGAGATTTCATTTTCTTCGCTTTCTCTATATCGGTAGGTAAGAAATTCTTTTAAAACAGAACTTTTTTCTGTTGAAATTATAAACTGAATCAGATAAAATATGAGGACTAGATTTACTTCTTGCAAGTCATCATTAGAATCTTTTGAGAAAATTTCAAGCTTTTATCTCATTTGGTTATTAAAATATTAGAGATTTCATTTTCTCTTTATCGGTAGATAACAAATGTTTTTATATCATTATTATTTGCTGGCAAAAATTTTAAAATGGAGTAGATAAAAAATGTGGACTAGTCTTACTTCTTGTAAGCCATCATTAGAACCTTTGGTTATTAATATTAGAGATTCCAAGAATTTTCCTTCGTTATAAACTTTTTATACCGGTACAAGAGATGTAATAATTTAAGTATATTGAAATTTAAACAATAATTCAAATAAAAACTTTTAAGACAATGTAAGAGGGTAATATTTTACAAGGCTTAAAATAGAAAATAAATAATACATTTTATGGTTAAAAATATTTTATTCAATTAAATTTCATTATTTTTTAATAATGAAATTTTTTCACATGATTCAATGTATATTTACTTCTCAGGCTATTTTACTATATTTTAGAGATTAAATATTTATTTATTTTGGTAAAGTATAGCAAATAAAAAATTTTTTAAATAGTTTTTAACAATAAATTTTTTTAATATTAAAATATCAGCAAAAAGGCATAGTTGTTAGAAGACGCACATCAGATGCAACTTTTAGTCACTTCTCTATTTTTAAATAAAATATCTGAAAATATTAATAAATTGAATTTAAATTAAATAATTCAATGTGTTCATCAAAATTAAATTAAACATTTTTTTTACAGCCCGAACACACTACTATTTAAAATTAAAATTAAAAATGAAAAAAAATCCGTGAAAAGGGAAGCTACGATTTTAAAATTTATTTATTTATTTATTGAGAGTCAATTAAAATTATCAATTTAGGTATGCTTAAGTGAAATAATTAAAGATCTTCTTAAAAATTTTTTTTTGCTAAAAACTTTTCAAAAATTATAATAACATTTTTTTTATTTTATTGAAATATACTTATGTGAAATGAATGAGATCTCCCAAAAAAACATTTACATGTAAAGTTACGCAAGTGCCTATAAGTGTTGTCACTGCTTATTTATTTTATCTAGTATTTTATTAGGTAAACATTCTATTATCACTATTATTAAACACTGCGAAAGTTTTGAGATCTAAAACAAAACTTTACGCAAGTGATGTGGGCTGATTAATAAAGAAAAAAAATAATAATTTTTTAAAACATTCTATTATATCACTAATTTTTAACTTTACGAAAGTTTTGAGATCTAAAACAAAACATTACGCAAGTTATGGAGGCTGATTAATAAAAAACATAAAAAATATTAATTATAAAATTTTAAGATTTGATAAAAAAAATTAAAAATTTATTTCTACAAATTATAAATAAAGGATTTCATTAAAAATGAATAAACTGTATCAAATAATTATTGAATTAAAATAAAAAAAAAATTTAATTTTCATGAAAAAAAAAAAATTCACTTGCCAGGTCTACATAAATAGCCGCTTCCAACCTATACCTGGCAAGTGAAATTTTTTTTTTTCATTAAAATTAAATTTTTTTTTTATTTTAATTCAATAATTATTTGATACAGTTTATTCATTTTTAATGAAATCCTTTATTTATAATTTGTAGAAATAAATTTTTAATTTTTTTTATCAAATCTTAAAATTTTATAATTAATATTTTTTATGTTTTTTATTAATCAGCCTCCATAACTTGCGTAATGTTTTGTTTTAGATCTCAAAACTTTCGTAAAGTTAAAAATTAGTGATATAATAGAATGTTTTAAAAAATTATTATTTTTTTTCTTTATTAATCAGCCCACATCACTTGCGTAAAGTTTTGTTTTAGATCTCAAAACTTTCGCAGTGTTTAATAATAGTGATAATAGAATGTTTACCTAATAAAATACTAGATAAAATAAATAAGCAGTGACAACACTTATAGGCACTTGCGTAACTTTACATGTAAATGTTTTTTTGGGAGTAAATAATAAATGAATTATTTGGCATACTTACTTTTTTTTCATGAATGTGCATTATTAATAATTAAAAAATTTTTTTTTTATAAAGACTTTTCTTTTATATTTAAAAAAATTAAATTAGTTTTTTTTTATTATTTACTTTTAAAATTTTAATTAAATTAAATTTTAATTATAAATAGTTATTGAATAATAATGATATAATAAATATTGATAAAAATTTCTTATCATAATTATTATAATTAAGAATAAGCTTAACGTAATAAAACAAATTATGTATTTGATAATTAAATAATTTTTATATATTATTTTAAGAATAATAAAATTATTATTGAAGGTAAAAAAATTTCATTCATATTTATAAATATACAAATAAAAATTAATTTTTTTTTTTTACTTTTTTTTTATTACATAAAAAATTCTTTTACATAACATGTAATATGTAATTTCTAAATGAACTTAATTATTCTGTTATAAAAATTTTTTTTAAATTAAATTGAAATTAAATACATGAAAAAAACTTGGAATTTATCTTCATAAGTATGTAATTTTTTTTTTTTTCGAAGAAAAATCATTTGAGGGAAAGTTATTTCCTTTTAGTAGTAGTAAAATATATGTTAAAAAATATGAATATGCAAAATTTTATTATTACTTTGTATAGCGCATATACCAAACAATGGATGTGCTTTGAAGTATGAATTCAAGAAATTTTATTTATTATACACATGAATGAAAATGATGTTATTTATTTGAAAGTTATATTATTTTAATTAAAGATTCTTTTTTTTTTTAAATTATAATATATTAGAAAAATTGCAAATTAGTAGCTTGCGTATTAGCTAATTTCTTTTATTGTAAGGAAATGACAATACTTTTGTAATATAGAAAGAAAAAATAGGATTTCTCCTTGTGTGAATATAATGTCACTGATATCAAAAAATTTTAATCTTATAAATAGTGAAAGTTTTTCAATATAGTTTTTCTTTTAAACAATGCAGCTAAAAATATATTTATTTTTAATAGAATTTAGAGCATACAATAAATAAAAGCATTATTTATTACATTTTGATATGAAAATAAAAGTAGAATATAAATATGTACATATTCATAAAATTAAAAAATTAAATTTTTTTTTATTTATTTGATTACAGGTCATTCTGCATTCTCGGCATTAGTTTATGAACCAGTTAGGATAATTTCAAATGCAAGTTTAGAAATTCCTTCTACCCCTGTAACAAAAAATCTTTCTTTAGATATTCATTATGTAAATATAAATGCATCGCACAATCCTAGTAATAATATTTCAACAGTTATAACAGTACTGTTACCTTCTTCGAACAGTCAAACTATGTCTTCCTTAAATTCAACAATATCTTCAAAAATGATTAGTAGTAGTTCAACATCTTCACCACCAACAATACCTATTATAATTAACAAAGACTCTGCACGTGCCATATATAATCCTGGACATACTGTTACTATTTCAGAAAAATGTCCTGATTTTGGTAAAAATATGGAACTGATGATTGCAATTATGTCAGCACCAAGTCATATAGAAGCAAGAACAGCAATTAGGCAAACTTGGGGACACTATGGTCAACGAAAAGATATAGGTATTATTTTTATGTTAGGTGATACAGCTGATCATAAATTTGAAAAAAATCTTCAAAGAGAACAAGATATTTATGGAGACATTGTTCGAGGAAGGTTTATTGACTCTTATACGAATTTAACTCTAAAGACTATATCAACGCTGGAATGGGTAGATGTTTATTGTCCGGAAGTAAGATTCGTTTTAAAAACAGATGATGACATGTTTATAAATGTACCAAGACTTGTATCATTTATCCATAAGCATAAAAATGACAGAAATGTGATATTTGGGAAATTAGCTAGGAAGTGGAAACCTATAAGAAATAAAAGCAGTAAATACTATTTATCAGTAGCTCAATATAAAAAACCAGTATTTCCAGACTTTACAACTGGACCAGCATATCTTTTATCAAATGATGTTATCCATAAATTGTACGAAGCTGCTCTTAATGAAACTTTTATTAAACTTGAAGATGTTTTCATGACTGGAATTGTTGCACATAATATAGGAATTAGAAGGATACATGCAAATGAATTTCTTAACAGAAGAATACCATATAGTCCGTGTAATATTCAACGAGGTATTAGTATACATATGGTTAAATACAGTGAACAATTTGATTTGTGGAAAAAACTTTTAGATGGAAAAACAAAGTGTTAAAATTAATTCTAAATTATAAAATAGATAAATTAAAATCAGTGATGATGTGAATGTATAGTGAAAAATTTTTTACTTGAATGTTTTAATACACAATTTAAAATAAGTTATGATTTTTATACTAATTTTTAAGTTTTTTAGTTAGGAATGAAGTTATTCAGATTGCAAAATCTGTAAATAAACTTTTTATTTTTTTGATTCACATAATTGAATGAGATTCATTTTTTGTAAATATCTTTAATTTTTTATTTAAAACTAATCAAATGCATTCTTCAAAATGAGTGCCTATGATAAAAAAGGGTTTCTATTAACTGTAAGTTTATCAAAAGTTTATTGAATTAATTTAATACTTTGAATTAATCATTAAAAATTGAAAAATTAATTCGAAGTACTTAATCAGGTGTCATAAAATGTTTTTTTTTTTTGTATTTGTTAAATTTATATTACATAGGTAAAAATATTGAGGTATAAAAAAAGACTTAACTTTTAAAAAATTTCTAAATCACTTTTTTCTAAATTATAATCTAAAAAACTAAATCAAACTAAATATTATAAGATTAATAATCTTTTATACTAAAGTTATTAAAAAGTACTTATCAAAAAAAATGCTTAATTTAAATTTGCACATATTTGAAATAATTGTATATATTTAAATATATATAAACAATTTTCATACATATGTTTTCATCAGGGTAGTATTTCTAAAAAAAAAAAAATAATAAATAAGCTTGAATGTGTCATAATAAAACATTAAATGTTAAAACTTAAATGACTGCCAGTCAAAATACGAAATTGATGTTTTGCAGACTCCTGTGCAGACTGGACATCTCAGAAAATATTTAAGAAATAAATGATTTCGAAATATTGCATGGATTCTTTCAAAAAGATCCAAGGAAAAGTTTAGAATTAATGTTAAATGAAATTATTTATTTTTAACTTAAAAACGGTATTTTTCAATTTTTATCACTTTCTAATTTTTATAATTTGAAAAATTGAACTTCTAAAACAAAAAACGTAACAAAAACTTTCTTTAGAATTTTCTCTAATAATGAATGAAATTCATCCAAAAGAAACGAATTATTTCTTAAAATTAATTATTTCAATCTTTGAGTTTTTTAAATACTTTATTCAACATTCTGTCATATTCCCTGGTAGGCAAAGCTGCTGTAAAAAGGGTGTAGCTAACTTGCATTTTACGAAGTAAATGTTTTTTTTTGTTTTTTTTTTTTTATTTATATTTATAAAGCATGAGCAATTTTAATTATAAATTTATTACTAATTCATCAAATTAAATAAATTAAAAATGCTTAATAGACTTTTTTAAGCTGCGAATAAACATTATAAATAGAATTTAATACTAAAATAAATCAAAAACTTTATAAAAGCTTTTATTGACCACTTTTGACTTAAAATATTTTTTAAAATTAAAAACAATCAAAATGTTCACCAGGGATGACGAAGGGATGACTATTTTGCAAAACACAAATTTCGGATTTTGACTGGTGGCCACTTTTATTACTTATAAATTTGATTCTTCAAATTATAAATTAAGTAAGAATTTATTTTTTATTATTATTATCTAGTCAATGCCTAGATAATTTCTATTTTAATTCTATAAATGTTTACATTTTAAAATGAAAGCACTTGTTAAATAGATAATTAAAAAAAAAGATACTTAATGGTAAGTGTTAAAGTAATTTTCTTTTTTACATTTTTTTCACTTTTTGTTTCACAAATTTGTTACCGGTGTCACTTTTTATTACTTTTTTTTTTTTTTAATTTCAAGTGTGCCATAAACAATAATTTGAAAATTAAATTTAAAACTTTGTTCCTACGTGTGCTTTTTTTTTAAGCAAAAAAAATTGTAACAAAAGAGAACTGCCACAGAATTTTTATTTTTAATTTTAATAGCGGCTTATGATATTAATTAATTTATTGCATGATTTTAATTAACAATAAATCAATTTTTCTGAGAAAAAAAAAGTTGTATACTATTAAAAAAAAAATGTAACAAATCAAAAAATTTTTTCAATTTTAATTTTAAAATTTTGTGATTGTATTATATTTTATAAAAATAAAAGTATTTTATATTTCATACAAAAAAAACAAATATATATTATATATATTAATAACTATTAAATATAAATTTATAAATTTCATAAAATATTTTTTACATAAATTATTATTTATTTAATAAAATATTGATTTATCAAATATAAAAATTTTATTAATTTTAACCAATTTTTTTCCTTATCGTTTCCAAATATTTTTTAAAAATTAATTTTCTTAAAGTATTATCTTCTTAGAAAGTAAGTTTTTATCGAAGTTGCTAAACAGTATTAAAAATAATCTATTTCTTCATCAATACATTAAAAAGTTTGAAAAAATTAATAAAGTGAAAAATGAATTCGACGTACTGCAAACATTTGATGCATTCATATAATATATAAGAACTTTTTTAACGACGCTCTGGCCATGACCATGAATACCAAGTCTTTGAGTGATAAAAAAAATAATACTTTCTCGTCAACGGGGAGGAAACACGTATATACTCGGCTTTATCTCGGGAGGTAATTTACGTGCAATTTGGTCCATTCTTTATTTTTCTCGCCATGTGCCGTAAAGTACTATAAATAAGATAATTTCACACGTATACCTCATATATTCGAAAATTACCTTTAAATTCTTTGGACTTTAAACTTTCAATTTATCCTCGAATTTATCACTATCTGCATGGGAAATTCGCGATTTGATAGGAAAAATAGTTAATTGATTTCCGGAATTTTCCCCATGAGACTAATGCAATATTTACTTAACTTTTTACCCTTATAACACAGTTAAAAATATATATACTGTGCTTATAACTCAAAATTATGCACAACGATAGACTATAAGACCCATACCATTCGATTCCTGAAGTTTTTCTCTAACAAACTATATCCATTGGGAAATTCACCGGTCAGAGCGTCCTTAATATTTAACTTTCATAAACCATATTATTTTATTGCTTATTTTATGAATAGACGCATAAAAGTTATGAAAACATTAGTAAAATACACTTTAAATAAAAAAATAATCATTAATTATCATTAGTATTTATAAAAATATCTTGAAAAATATAGGCGTGTAAGTTATTTTTAAAAAAATTTTACGCATATGCTCGAGCATAATTATGCTAATCGATGACTTGAAGTTTTATTAAATTTATTTTATAAAATCAATTAATTGTAACAGATTACCAATTATACGCCAGTCTTTGGATTAAAACCAGTTACATCCAGTCTCATTCGAAAAATCAATCTTGAATAAATTTATTTAATGGGAAATTTATATTTTAAATGCACCAATTTAAAAATAATTCGAATAAAAATCTATGCAAATTAGGAAAATTTAGAAATATTGTATACTTTTTTTGGGTTATTGATCATAAATTAGAGTGCTGGGTACGAAAAATACTCAAAACAACCTTAAATTTTGGTAAGAACAACTCTTTGTTGGGATAATTTTGCAATTTTTACTAAACATGACAAGCTTTGACTTACCACACGTTTTTTAGGTTGTTGAACTTGAATTTTGAAGTGCTGCATCTGCAAAATTCTCAGGACACCCTTAAATTAGTAAAAAGTTATGTTTTGAATATTTTATGCGTGCAGCATCCCAAAATTCGTATAATCGACAACCCAAAAAACCTTGCAAAAAATCTTGTTCTTCAACCGAATTTTTAACATAAGCCAAGGAGAATTTTGATCCAAGTGGTTGAGATCTGAGAATAATGGGATTTATGACTCAATGTTTAATACAAAATTAATGAATACGTCGCTGATAAAAAGTTGATCGATCCTATTTTTTTTGTGGGAAAATTAATAATTAAATAAGGTTAACATATTTAAGTTAAAATGGTTACAAAACAGTCTTAAATCAGAATGATGTTATCCTACATAATGTATTTCAGGTGAAAGTTCTCGTAATCGTCAGAGTTAAATAATTGAACAAAATTGCTTAAACCAAAACATAAAACACGTGAAAAATTTATTGTTTATTATGCATAAATTTACAATTCACAGTTTAACTAAGCACTTCAGCCATAAATTATTGTAATAACTCAAGCTGCATAAACCAGTTAAGAAAAAAAAATTTAAGTCAAACGAAAATCAAAGTTATAAAGAGTTACATTTTTAAAAAAATTATACTCTAAATAGCTGTCCTATTTGCTAATAACAAAGAGGCAAAATATAGGTTTTGACTTTGCATGCGGTTAAATACACGACTTTTCCACGCTGTCTGCACTCGCTCTTGCATACAACTGCATGCAAGGTCAAAACCTTTACTTTGTCCCTTGATGGTTACTAACAAAAAGCTATTATTTTATACTTTCTGTAAATAAAATTTTACTTATTTCTACATCTTTGTAGTCATGAAGGTATACCGTCATGAAAATAATTATTCTAAAAAATAATTTTAAAAAATTCATCACTTTTTAGACTAAACGAAATTATGAATAATTACTAAAATGTTACATAGGTATAAAAATTTTTTTAATTGAAAAAAAAAGGAAAAAATGACCTTTAAACATAGATATTTTAATCATTTATAAAAATAAAGTTTGTGTCATAATATTAATAAACGTAGGTATATACCACCTTTATCAGCAATAACGTATGATAATGTATAGTTTTATCAATAAATTTAATATTATGCGTAAAATTATTTAAAATCACAAGGTTTATACAATTATCTCTAAATTATATAGCCCTAGTCTTATGACATATAAGGTTTTACATTACGTAAATTGATTTATATGCGTATCATAATAAATATGTGTATGTATAATATCTATAGTTTTCAAACTAATATAAAAAAGAAAATTAACTTAATCTTAAAATTAAAACGGTTATATTATTGCTTTCGCAGAGCCTTAGCAAATAGGAAATCGAGTGTTTCTGCAATGATCGCTGCAATGTTTGATTAAAAATTCTGTTGGGCAGGTTTAAAGGATAATTTACAGTAGGATATGTAAACACCCAGTTTCATCGTTCTTTTATAATGGAAAAATAAGCCTCAAACTGCACAGTATTTCTATAAAAGTTGTATACAATACCAGAAAATTGTATCATGCAAATTGTTCTGACGTTTTAATTGTCACGTTTAATGCTGAATTGCATTCAAGTTACCCACATGGTGAGAAAATTATGCTGCTTTCGCAGTATTTTTATGCCTTGCAGCACATTTGTGACATACTTATTTAGACGCAGTATCTTCGAGATGCGCTAGAAGCTTAGTATCAACTCAGTATAATTACTCAGTAGTTTTTGCATGTAGAATTCCTTTCTCGGAATCCAGTTGCCATTTTTTTGCAAGATCTTTCCTGATCAAATATTTGGACAACCTGGATTTTGTCATCCACTGAAAAAAATTTAGCTGATGAAAAACGAATTTTTTTAATTGTTTGTGTGATTGCAAATGACTTAAAATTTATAGAAAATTTTGCAACAATAAAAATTGTTTTTACTCCTAAACAATATATTTCCAGACTCATCACGTTGGCATGCGATACTTATAACTATTTTCTTTAAATTTTCTTTGCGTTTGCACCTCGGTTTGCACTTATATTTGCGATCGTTGAATACGACGAGTGAGAAATTTTAAGATTACTATATAGATTTGTACTTGGAGTTGCATACCTATAGTCCTGTCGCCAGCAATGCTATTTAATGCCATAAAATAGCATAAAAGTTTCATGGAAAAAAATGGGTGGTGTTTATGTTTTTTGACCCGCTGAACACGAATCCGGGATCCGTTTTGCGAACTTCGTGGTAAATTTTTTGTTATCAAGAAATTATTGCAAAATTGGCCAATAATTTGTTAATAAAAAAAAATTGACCACGAATTTTGCAAAATAGACCTCGGATTCGTGTTTAGCGGGCCAAAAAACATAAATACCACCCATTTTTTTCCATGGAACTTTTATGCTATTTTAGGATTTTATGGCATTAAATAGCATTGCTGGCGACAGGACTACTAGCTTCTTTACAATAAACTGTAAAAGTTAAATGTAAAATAAATTTGACTAAAAATTCAGCATTTAGCATATAATGTAACTAATTTTAAAAATAACCAATAAATTTCAAATTGCTTGAACGCATGATTTTGAAGCAACTAAATAGCAATTTTTTTAACAAGGGATAAAATATTACCAAGAGAATGCAGACAGCATGCAAAAGTCAAAACCCATATTAAGGACGTTATTAGCTAGAGATTGAAAATCGATTTTTTGATTTTAATTAAATAAAAGCTTATTGCGTCTAATTTAATTCTGTCAACTTGTCTTTGCAAATTTTATTCAACAAAAAAAAATTTAGAAATTGGGTTATAAAACTTTTCCATTTTCCTTATAAGAGCCTGTACAAAATTTCAACTTTTGGGCTGATAGCTCAAAAACTATTAAGCGGTCATAATTCTTCAATTTTTAAAGGGTGATTTTAGATAGTGAATACTTTTTGACCCGCTGAACACGAATCCGGGATCCGTTTTGCGAACTTCGTGGTAAATTTTTTGTTATCAAGAAATTATTGCAAAATTGGCCAATAATTTGTTAATAAAAAAAAATTGACCACGAATTTTGCAAAATAGACCTCGGATTCGTGTTTAGCGGGCCACTTACCTAAATATATTTTTTTCAATCCCTATCCAACGTCCTTAAAACATATAGTTTTACATATAATGAGCAAAAAAGTCGTTTACTTAGGGTCGAAATAGTAAGTTAAATACATAATCTTAAAGTTCCAAACGAAGACTTTTCCAACTAAAATCGACTAACCAAATATATTGCGTGGAAATCATCAAAGTCTCATTTTATATAAATCTATCTTGTATGCAGTTAACTGTGTGCATAAAATATTCATAAATGCATAAACAAAAATTACATGTAAAAAAAATAATTTTAAATTATATTTTTGACCTTTATAATAAATAATAAAAAATAATAATAATAAAAAATTGCTTGGTAAATAATACAAAACTATTATTTGTTATTTATTAAATTAAATAATGCTTACACAAAAAAATTATAGTAAGTAATTCTGTACAAATAATTTATACTATTTTATATTTAATAATTTCAATTTTTCTATTTTTTTATTTGCCGTTTCCTTTTTTTATTAAACTTGTACCAGCTTCAAATATACTTGATCAATTGTGCTCATCATTTTAAAAATTTTATTATTTTCGACAAAAATTTAAACACTGAAAATTATTTCCACTCGCTTCTCTTGCATGCAAGCAAATTTTTTTCTCTACTTTTGTTCGAAATTTAGCAATAGTACATTTTTAACCAAGGGAGAAAAAAAAACGCTCATATAATACGTTAATTATCATCCGAGGCGAAGCTGGGCATTCTTTATTTGCTTCCATGGATAAAATGCAATTTTTCTTTCTTAGTGGGAAAAAATGCGTTTTTTTCAACCGTGCCGCGAGGCGAACTTGCTTGAAAGAAAAAGTACATATAATTATTATCTGAATGCCTTACTTGGAAATCTTCATTTTAAAAATTTTTTACTAATTTTTCGATAAAATTTTTCTACCAACGCTGTTAAAAGTAACTGCTGTAAATTCATAAAAAAAATTTATTTCTTAAAAATAATTAGTAAATTTTATTTTTCGATAATTAAAGTGGCAGGTCGTACCCGAGGGAAAAAAGGTGTCTTTTTTTTGATAGGTTTTCGGGTAGAAATAATTGATTAGAATACTGTATCTTACGCCTTTCGCGGTGTCTCGCTTAATCTTCTATAACTTCCTTATTATTCAAGATATCAGTATAAAATTTTTTTCCCATATATTCTTAAGATGTTTTCAAACCCAAAAAACCAAAAACAAAAAATTTTTTTTTCCCTCGGGTACGACCTGCTTCCTTAAATTAAAAGTAAGATAAAATATTTCAAATCCCTTTACATCTCGATGTATTGTTGTTCGTAGGGGTTAAAATATTTTTTACAAATCTTAGGACAGAAAAAGCCTAGTTTCTACCCTAAGAGACGGTTTATTGCCCAGTATATACTGCTACGCGACCGGAAAAGACGAGTTTTTTCGCCACTGACGAAAAAAAATCGTATACGACCTTTGTCCATAAATAAAGAATGACCCAATTGTACCTTGTTTAAAAAATAGCTATTATTGTTTAAGGACAATTTCATGAAGCATATTCTTACTAGATTTTGAGGAACCTAAAGTTGAAACAATTGAACTCTAGTAATTATTACAAAAAATGCTTTGGGGCGATTTCATGGATCCTGCTTGAGCAGAATTTTAATAGATTTCGAGTCATGATTAATTATGTCTACTCTAGTACCCCTAAAATCTAGTAAAAATACGCTTAAAATTTTAAGTTAAATTTTTATCTTTTTCAGAAAAAAAAACTAATGCTATCTAAAATCAGAGCCTGAAGTTCAATTACAACAAGAGGATTTTTTTTTCGATATGCCTTTTGGAATGTTATAATGTTTGAGAGCCACACTTGGAAAAAATAATAATGGCCCTGATTATAACTAGATTATCATCCATGTTAACCATGAACATTACCACGAACTGAAACATTTTATATAAAAAATATATTAAGAAAAAACGCAAAAATATGTTTTAAAGAATTTAATTCCAGAGAACGCTAAATAAAAATTAAAACAACAGACCACAAAAAATTATAATGATAAAATGTATAATAAAAAAAAAATAAATATAATATAAAAATTAATTAGTATAATATACACAAACTTAAACTAATAATTATATAGACATTGCGTGTTTTCTTAAATAATAAAAAAAAATTACAAAGAAACAGAAGAACTATACACACGCACACACATGTTTATTTTTATGATTAGTAAATAAATTTTAATTAATTGATAATTTACAAGACACAATAAAAAATACATTAAATTCAATGTGAGTAATTTAAAAAAAATAATTAGAGCACATCATTTAAATAGAAAGAAAAATTTTTTATTAGTAAAATATTGGCTGTTTTTATTTTCATTAGGAAAAATAACACTTTTGTTACATTATGTAGTATCTCCTTGAATTTACTTAATAAATAATAATTCTGTAAGTTATAAATATTTATAAATATTATGTTTACATGTTTATGTTTAAAGAATTTTTTAATATAATTAATTATTGCAAATTTTATTTATTTTAATTATTATTATTATGAAAAAAATACGTGAATTATAAATGTTAATTTTTTGTAATTTTTTATAAATATTCCCGGAACTTATATATACTTACCGTTAAAAATGATGAATTTATTAACAAAGAGAATTCTTGGTTATTTTTGTCAGTTTCAGTTTCAGTTTCAGCTGAAAAAAGTTTTTAATTATTAAAAATTTTGACGAAAAGTTTTAGAGTTGGAAATTTGCATTTATGAATTTTTTATAAGAATTATAAACTGCTAATCCAAAATTTCTCTGATGAAATTAACTGTAATTTTCAGATTATTAATCGATGAGCTTTTTTACCAGGTTATAACTATTTTGTACTATAGATAAAGATTCCTGTAAGGGAATACCTTATACAGTATTCGAATCATATTGGATATAAATAAAAACAAATATTTTCTGGATTTGGTCGATCTCATATTTTAACCTTATATTTTCTAATAAAAAATTCGAAACTAAGATACCTATTAAAATATGACACACAAAAAGATTAAGTCACCTAGGTAATACTCCAGTCAATTTTGGGGTCTTTTCCAGGAGAAATTGTCGAAAAACGCTTAAATTTGTAAGAACTACCCCTAAAAAGGGGTGCTTTTTCTAATAGTGTCCAGATTTGGTTTACATGGGGTTTTTGGGTTTCTAATCATAAATTTTAGGATACTGTCTACTGAAAATTGGCTCTAAGACCTTAAATTTGCAAAAGCGTAACATACATAAAAAATACCCCTTATAGACGTAGTTTTTGCTAATTTAAGGCCTTATGGCTGAATCGCCAATTTTTATAACGCAGGATCCTGAAATTCGTGATCAGCGACCGAAAAAAACCACGTGTACCAAATTTGGACACTTCAAGTTCGTATAAATCAAAAATACCTCTTTTTGGGGTAGTTTTTACAAATTTATAGGTGAGGCTCCAATTTCTGATAGAAAAGGCCCCAAAATTCTATGATTATTTTTGGTCCGAAATCATTGTCTATTTGATGTTTTATGCAGCACTATAACTAAATTTTCTCACTCAAAAGATTGTAGACTTGAGTAACGATTGAGCATTAATTTTATATATAAACATCTCAATCATCATAATATTATATTATATTAAATGCATATAAATATAGAAATATATGAAAAGATGATGCACGTGCTATAAAAGATGACAATCCAAGAACGCTTTTCTGTCAATTATTTACACATAAACTTTCTGCATTAATAAAAGATTATATATGGCATTATTACTTAATAAATTATAAATAAAAATGATTAGTACGTTATAGGAATATTATTATTGTTAATTTTTATTTCATTTTTATATATTATCTAAGATGTATTGTAACATTTATATTTGCTAAATGGAATTGATTTGTTCTAACTTTACGAATTTTCTTTTTTTCCTTTTTATTACATCAGGATTGGTAACAGTAAAATTATAAATTATAATTTCAGATTATAAATCGATATTAAGAATGATATTAAATGGACTTAAATTTTGTGATTTTTACGTTTTTAGTAAATGGTCACTAACAACCATATATTAAAAAAAATTTTTTCTAACTATACTCCTATAGGCCTTAATAGTATATTACGGTCCTAGGCCAAAAAAATAAAGAATGGCCCATATCGCACGTAAATTACCTTCCGAGGCGAAGCCGAGGATGGTAAAATGCGATTTGGGTAATTCTTTGTTTATGGCCGAGGATTGTGTCCAGAAAGTGCGTGTTTTCTAGCCGCTGCGCTATTCGAAAAAACGTATTTTCTCGACACTGAGCAAGAAAAATTATGTTTTGTCCTTGGCCACAAAAAAAGGATGCCCCAAATCTCAGTTTACCATCCTCGGCTTCGCCTCGGACGGTAATTTACGTGCGATTTGGGCCATTCTTTACTTTTGTGGCCATGGTTAAAAATATACTATTTTCTAGGTTTCACAACTATTGATACTAAAGTAAATTTCGCTTGTAGAGAAACTCAAATTTTGAAGTAACCGCTATTCATTATTCCCACATAACGTACGTGTCTCTTTAAAAAGCACAAAATTCAATCTTTATTTGATGACATACCTTTTTTAACTGTAATATTAATTTAAAAAATTTTTTTTAAATAATTAAGTACAAAATTATGAATCAATAATATATTAAAATGTAAGTAGATATTTATTAATTAATATTACAACTATTTTTTTTTGTGCATATATAGTATTAATTATTTTCCAGGTCATAATCAAATATTTGAATAACCCTGAAATTTATAATAAAAATATAAGAATAGCTATAGATACATTTTATTGATTAGTTATTGTGATTATTAAACATATATATTTTATATACCCTTTTCTACAAACTTGAACTTTACATACTTTTTATTATAAGTTATATATATATAAATTAAATAAAATTAAAAATAAACTATGTATGTTTTAATATCAATTTTTTTAATAATATTAAATAAACTTTAGAAATATACGTAATATGCAAGGGAAATCATTAATTTTTTGATGAATTTCATATTTTTTTAAGCTTCTTAAAAATTTTCTTCTTTACGAATCTTAAATTAAAGTTTGATTACTTATTAATTATGATCAAGATACAATTATAATTGTACAGCACACTGTAAAAAGTAACTTTCTTAGATTTACAAAAAAAAAGAATTTTTTCGAAAAATTAGCGAATTTTCAAAAAATTTTGTAAATATTCGATAAAAATCGTAAATTTACTAAATTTAGTATATTCTCGAAAAACTTGATTTTTTTTTTATGCATTTACGAAAAAAGTTACTAAATTAGTTATTAAATTTACAACTATTTTTTGAAAATTTTCGAAAAAAAATTGTAAATTATCAATTTTACTTGCAGATTTACAAAAAAAATCGATAATACTCGAATTTTTTGTTAATATACTAAATTTAGTAAATTTACGATTTTTTTCGATTATTTACAAATTTTTTCAAAAATTTACTAATTTTTCGAAAATGTTCTAATTTTTCGAAAATGTTCATCAAAAAATAGTTCAATACGACATTTATTTGGTACAAAATTTGTCTTGGTCACATAATTTGACTTTTCAGCGAGAGTTAACTTACCACGAGCAAATAGACCAAGACCCGTTTACACCCACTATAAATAAGCTTTTTGAGAAAAGTTGTTCAAATAAAATTTAACTTTTGTTGATGTAAGCGGTTTCTTGAGCAATGATTGAGTTAAGCGTTTAGGCTAGTTAACTATTGCGGTATAAAATCGCTCAGTTTTTCCACAGTTCACGGTCCGTGGTTGAAGTGAAAATTAAATCTTAATCTAACAACTAACATAATTAAATGTTGTTATTTACCAACAATTTTGGTACATATTATAGTGTTTTGCTAGAATACATTAGGTTGGCTTCATTTTTTTAGGATTCGCCCCCCCAGAGGTGCTTTGGTGCAGAGGTCCGCCCCTGGTAATGATGAGCCAAACTAATGTAATTTGACGAATCACTATATTATGTAACAAAATATATTTGGTTAACAGTATTTAAATTTTATGTAAATTATTAGATTTGGATTGAATATGGGTACATAGATCTTGTTAATAAATCCATTGAGATTTCTAAGATTATGAATCGCATACTCGCTGAAAAAAACCCAAAAATTTGCATTTCTTTACATTTTACCTTAGTCTGCAGCTTTTAAATTAAAGCTTATTACATACAAATACGTATTTATATTGATTTATTTGATAATTTCAATTATATTATATGAATCACGATTATGTCGATAATGAATACGCTATTTATACATAAATTGCAATTAATTTTTTCTTAGAATACGTTTTTTGTAATATCAATTACACACTTATTCACATTAATTATTATTTATTTATATAAACTTTTAGCATCAAAAATATAACTTAATTAAACTTTTATGTGTGTATGAGTGTGTTTTTAATTTTATTATTCATTAAGATTTCAAAATCATTAATATTTTAATTGACGCTTGGGTGTACTAACTTAATTTGTATTAAAAATTATAATTGATTAAAATCTTTCTGAAAAAAATAAGAAACAATTAAATAGAAAATAATAGTAATTGTAATAATAATTGGATACTTCTTTGAAAAATCAATGATTAAGCAACGTTATTATAAAGATACAGTCATCTAAATTTGCTACTAGTCTTTAGATTCTTTGAAATTTTATAACGCCTATGTATTAAAATAACAAACGAATAGACGCTGACGATAATTTTAAAATATTTTTTTTATTTCCTTATATCAATATTATTTGTAAATAAAATTTAAATTTATTTTATATGACGATTTATTTTGAAATCAAGATTTAATATAATCTAAAAAATATATTGATCAAAAATTTTTGAAGACACATCGATATGATCCTATAGTTTTCAGGTAGTTTGATTCTTCATTAACCCAAAAAAAAAAATTTTGAAAAACAAATCGGTGATGGATGCCAAAAAGATTTTTCCTTGTTTTATGTCAAGACCTGCATTTTTCATTTAAAAAGTACCTCGAGATTTATGATAAGTACTAAACAGTAAAAATTTGTTATGGTAAAAGCCCCAGATATCGTCGATTACCTCCACAAAATATTTATAGCATCCAGGGACCAAGAAACTTACTAAAAAGTTATTGATAAGAAAAAATCGAAAATTGAGAGTGTTGAGGAATATTTCGACCAAGACCAACAACTTGTTCTCAGTCATAACTGTTAGTATACTCAACATTAGTAATTAATTGAAAATTGAATTTGTACCCATAACTCAATGGTTCTAAAAATACATTTTAAAAAATGAAATAATATAACTACATTTTCTTACAGCATTTCCTTATAATAAACACATCGCCAAAATTAAAAAAAAAAAACAAAAATGGACAGTTAAACGAAAAGACTAACCCAAAAATTCGTAATTGTTTCTTTAAATTAATAAAAGAAAGAGAAAAAATAAAAGGCTATTAGTATAATAATAAACAATTAAAATAATGAAGTAGTAAGTTTGTACATATTTATTTAAATATATATATAAAAATGTATATCTTTTGCAATACATGATTTCCCGTCTAAAATGCAACAACACTCCCTTGATTATTATTATCCTACTCTTTATAATATATCCATTAATTATATTAAATTTAAAAAAATCATCATATTGACAAATTCATAAAATGAAAAACATTTTAATTTATAATTTTATTATTATTATTATTGCACATTATATTTTTACATTATAATTTTTTATACACTATAAAATGACATATAATTTTCTATTTTTTTTTTTTTTTAAATATACGTTTTAAGAGAAGAAAAAAATTTTCTATCACTACTACTGTAAAAAAAATGTTTAAATAAGTGGGAGTTAAAAAACAGGTATATATATAATTATGTATACATTGTAAAATGACAATTATAAGATTTATTAACATTTTAAAAGTGAGTAAGAACTTTGGCATGATGTAAAGGTGTAGATAGAAAAAATCTTGTAGGTGATAATTAACTGATATTGTCTTTTGTGTTTGTAGAATTTAAATAAGAAAAATTCATTTTTATTTCTAATGAAAAAAGGGCAATTATTTTAAAAGTGTGATTTTTAACACGTTTTTAAATTTGTTGATTTTTAAACATTTTACTCTTTTGCACGTATGTACTTTTTGAACACGTAAATTCATTTGATAATATTATAATCGATAACTAATAATACAAAATAATATATAATACCTAATTTTAATCGTCATTGGAACATTTGATAGGACTTTTTAAGAAACTTAATGTTTCTAATGTAGTAATTAATAAGAATAATAATTCTATCCCTTTTGTAGATTAAGTACTTGGGGTGATTTTAGACAGTACTCTCTCTGGAAACAACAGGTTCATCGTTTTTCCAAGAAAGTAAATATAGAGCATTAATTGGTTTGAGATTCATTAAATCGTGTACAACCCAATCATTGCGTAGGAGACTAGTTAAGTTACTTGTAATCCATCATCTGGATTACTGTACTTTAATATATGCTGATGCATATTTTTTACTTCGTACTCAGTTACAAAGGTTAGCAAACTCAGGAATACAGTATATTTTTGGGGTAGGTAGGAATGAAAGAATCACTCCTTTTAGAAAAAAACTAAAATTGTCGTAACTACATCGTAAGGATGAAAGAACCTCTTTTCCTTCTCTCTTTTTTTAAAACTTATTTCAGTTACAAGCCACAGAGAGGAAACGCAGAAAGGCCTCATAAAGATCTAGCCGTTCCCATAGTATCCACTGATTCTGGTCTTTTATCTTACCTTCCATCATTTTCCGGATTTAAAAAAGGAATAAAGTATACTTTTCAAATTTAGATTGGCAATAATTACTTAAAGGTGAAGCTATATTTATTGCTTATATCATTATATCTATCCACTATAAATGAACTATATTTACTATGTTTACCGCTTTATATTTACTAAAATTTTTAATTACTTTTATATACTAAAATATATTTACTGATGTTGACTAATTTTAATTTATTAAAAGATTTTATTTTATTTCATTTTACTTTATTTATATTTATACTTTAGATTGATTAATTAGCTTTGTAAAACAAGATTGTACTATTTTGTTTATAAATAAATAAATCATAAAACAATTATAATAGTGTTAATCTATTTTACGATAAATTATTTTAAAAAGGATCAGAATATATGGAAATCGGTCTTCCGGTCAAATTGGCTGAAATTTTGTCCCCAAAAGTTTCAGCAAATATTAATAAAAAATCGCTTACCCATAATAAAAATTGATTCTGACGGGTTTCGAGACATAAAATGGGTCATACACTACAAAATGCAATTTTGAGTTTTGACTCCATTTGGACTTTTGATCAGGAGTACAAAATGCACCATTTCCCCAATCTTCAGCGAATTTGACAGAAGAAAATAAGTTATTTTTTCAATCTTTTAAAATAATTTTTCATCAAAAACTCTTTAAATTTACTTGTTTTGTTGATAAAAAAATTTGTTTACATATTTTAAACAGATTACTAAATGTTGCCTGTAATGATTATATACTAAGCCTGGATCAAAATAGTTTTATGATTGTATGCTTGAGGCCCTAAAGTTTTTGTCATGGTAAAAAAATTACCTGTGCGAAAAAAACCTATAAAATCATGATCCGGTCGATTGAAAAGGCTTGGATATAAAGATTGCAAAAATAAGGGTTGATTTGCAAAACTAAGGGCGTTTAATCAATTTTATGATATTGAAACACCCAAATTCGTACTTAACGACCCCAAAAACCTATAAAATCATGATTCTGCCGATTAAAAAGGCTTGGATATAAAGTTTGCAAAAATAAGGGTTGATTTGCAAATTTAAGGGTGATTAATCAATTTTACACACTTGGGACCCTCAAATTCGTGATTAGCGAGCCAAAAAACCTATTATAATCTGCTTAAATTGTTATAAATAACTCCTGTTAAAAATTGATAAAAAAGAAGAAGAAAACGATTTTTTGCTCGCAAAAAATCGTTTTCTTCTTCTTTCTTATCAATTATATTTTTATCGAGTGTATAAACAAATAATATCCTGTTAAAAATATTGTTAAAATACCCCTTAAAATGGGTAAAATACCCCGAAAATCGTGATCAGCGACCCAAAAAACATATAGGGGAAAAATAAAAATAAAAATAAAAATAAAAAATAAAATAAAAATACACTAACCTCGTTAGTGGGGGAAAAATGAACCTCCCCCCCCCGTGATTTGACTGAAGTAGTTTGGGTGAAATTGGTTACGAACATGACCTGTGCCAATTTTCAGTGAAATCGGGAAAGTTTATAATGATCCAGATTGAGTTTTCTTCTTAAAAATCGCTTAAAAACGAGTTTAAGGTTTTGTAAGTAATATAAAAAATTTTTTTAAATTGCAATTTCCCCATTTAAAATACATTTTTTTTTATTTGTAATATATTTTAAATGGATAAATTGCGATTTTAAAAAATTTTATTTTGATAAAATAAAGTTTTCTGGGACTTATAAAATTCTTGGGATCCATTTTTATGTCTAAACATCATTTTCTATCTGTTACCTAGCGATTAAAAAAATTTGCAGCACCTTAAAAAATTATGAAGCTAAAAAGTCAAAATTTCCATGTTATTTAAATGGGAAAGTTGAAGTGGTTACGGGCACGTGTTTTTGCAAAGTAAAAGCAAAATCCTTGGAGCTGGGGCTTTTTTTGAACAAAGATCTCAAAAAAAACCCGGGGAGCAAAGTTTTTCTACAAAGTCCAAAATTAGGTCCACTCTAATGTATATGTAAAGATAAATTTCTAGCAGGTTTTAAAGCACTTATACTTCTAAACTTTGCCCAGATATGTATGCATAAATTTTCAATTAATATATTTTACATGTAAAATATAAATTTTATGTGCACTGCAGTACATAATATTTTAAAATAATATTCTGGGCTTAGAACAGTTTTGCTAACTTATCACTTTATATTCTTTTGACAAAACTATAGTATTGAGGTGTTAAGTTTTTCTCAGTAACTATTGAATATACATTTTAGATCTTTCTCCTGCAATTTAGAATTGTAACACTTAGCAGTGACAAAGGGAATTAATTTTATGTGATTTAATAACATTTGCCCAAATTTTTTCTTGGTTAAAAAAATACAATCCTGGGATTTGACATATGTCTATAGTAAATCATCCTGAAAACAGTGGTGTTACAATAATAATCCTCCTTGCTACTTTACTCTATTCAAACCTTTTAAAAACGAATTTTATCGTATTTTTGACAACAAGTTTTAATTATATCGGTTCCTTCCATAAATTTTTTAAAATAAGACACGCGCAAAAACAAGGTCGAAATTAATGAATATAATTATTATTTTATTTTATAATTCACCAAAAAAAAAAATTTTAATTATATTTTTACGACACGTTTCTTTTATTTGTTTAAAGCAAACGCAATATATTGAAAGAATTATCATAAATTTTATTTAATAATTTCTGAAAAAAACATTGAGGATAGCTGGAATGAATTATATCAAGATCTGACAAAATTTAAATTAACAAGACTATATTGGGCTCACGTTTTTCGCCCGCATTATTACTTCCCCTTAGCTTGATTAAAGAAATATCCAAGATAGATGTTTACGATAAATATAGGTTATAATTTATTAAGAAAATAGAAAAATTCAATATTAATTTGAAATGTTTTCATATATTTACTAGAACAGGGTAGATGGTTGAAAAAAATTAACTTATTTCAAAAGTGTATAAACTTTTATTGTGTAAATTGATTGGATATTTTGATTGTATGTATGTAAGAGTCATTCAAATTATTGATGTATTCTTTTAAGTTGATGGTTGGATGAGTTAATTGAATTTTCATACTTTCAGATACTTTTCGTTTGCCCCAATTCGCATCTTTATCGATGACTTCTGGCTTTTTAAAATTAAAAGTGATGTAATGTATTTGAATGTGTTGTAATTAAGGTATTTTTGCCCTTCTTGGGTTCATCAAAGCGCTTAAAAAGTGGTATTTTTGTCTCACCTATATGCATACTAGGACAATCATTACAAGTGATTTTATATACAACACCCGTTTTATTGATGGTATTATCAATTTTTCCTATTCTTAATGATTTTTTTCATATCATTATTTAGCAACGGTATTACATGGTATTTGTCACTGTCCCATATCTTTTTGATTTTTTGGTAGAAACCAAATTTGAATGGTAGTCTGACAAATATTTTATTTCTTTTGATGTTGTTTTGCAGGTTTACATTTGGTCAGAAAGTATTAATGCTCTATCGGTCAAATTGTACACCATTGTAATTTTTGGTGTCTAAGATGATTAGACTCATAATGTGAAACTCTGCCTGAAAAAGTACTCTTATTGTACCAGTTGGTAGTGATGGTGCTATTTTTGTTGATTATGGATTGATCCAAAAAATTAATTCTATTATTTTCTTTTAATTGTACAGTGAATTGTAGTTTTGGATGATATATATTGAAAATATCAAGAGTGTAGTCTATTTTATGGTAGAGTATGCAAAGAATTATGTCATCTACATATCTAAAGAAAAATAGTGGTGTTGAATCAATTTATTTTAAACATTGTGTTTCCAAGTCATCCATCACGTTGTCTGCCAATAACTATGATAGTGCTGAACCCATCTGGGTCCCTATCAGTTATCTATCGTTATATCAGTCATAATAACGTTATTGAAAGAGCAGTAGGTGTTATTATACAGATATTTCACTGTATCAATAATTTCAGAGTAAAGAATCTTGCATTTGTTATGAATTTGGTTGTATCTTCTGTCTAGGCTATCTATGACTAAATTATATTAGTAAAAAGAGAGCTAACATCTAAAGATAAAAATTATGCATGGATATAAGTGGTAATGTAAATTTTATGCTATTAATGATGTGTAGCTATTGAAATTGGGTACAACAAGTCTAACTGGTAAGATAGAGTTTGTATTGATATCCTGTATGGATATTATTTTATAATGTTTAGGAGGGAAATAAATGGTTGGAATTGATGTATGTGTTTATGTAAGATCATATAGATTTTGTTTGGTTTCAAAAAACCTTGATCTTTCCAAGAAAGTAGCCTAACAATGGCATTTTTTTGTAACCTTTTATCAAGAGAGTTTTAGTACGTGTAACTACTTCGTATACCTCTTTATCCAATAGTAACGCTTCTGCGCTCCTAATATACATATTTCTTGGTAAACACATAGTGGTATTGCCTTTATCAACTGGTATGAACATGATGTTTTTTTTCTTTTTAAGAATAAACAACACTTGCTTACTTTTTTGTCAAAGTTTTTTAGCATAGGTGATTTGTTTACGTTGTTATTTTTTGCCATATTAATGCAGTGAATGATTCTGTGCCGCTGTTTACAATTTCAGGTCTCTATTCAAGATGTATTGGATCTCTTTATATTTTTTTGAATCAGGCATTTGTTTTTGATTCGTATTATATAAAAATTCAAATTTGTATTTGATTGAATCAGAAATTTGATTGGTTAATAAACTGTTGACAAGATTATGGCATCCATAAACCCCAACAATTTTTATATAATAGACTAGATATACTATATCAGGCTCACGTTGTTCGCCCACATTATAATTTTTTAGAATAACTTTGAATTAAGGACTTATTATAATTTCGGTTCTAGGACATATAATAATAACAATAATAATGGAGTATAAGTTAAATACATTATAAGTGAACATGTTCCATACTTGTTGGTTGTATTAATTCGCAAACCAGTTTAAGTGTTTTATAAGTGTTTTTTCTTATTACATCAGAAACCAAAGTAATATTAAGGCTAAATATGTATTTTTTTTTTTAATTATTGAAGCTCCTTAAAATTTTTATTTTATAAAATTTTTTTATATTTTAATATAATTTGTAAAAAAAAAACATTTTTTTGAACTTTTCAACCGAATTATTTGCAATGGAAATAAAGAATTTGGAAAATATATACTTTGGAAACTTGCTTGGATAAAAAGTATTCGGAAATTTTTTTGCTGTAAAAATTATTATAGTATCTTTGATCCTCTACCAACGAGTTCTTTTAAATGTAATAATTTTTCAGATACTTAGGTTAACAGTAAATTTTAAGGAATCAAAATTATTTTTCGATATTATTTCAATAAACCAGATATTCCAGAAACCTTGAGAACCATATTTTACAAATCATTGAAAAACAACAGGTGTCCATAAAGGGGTAAGCATCCAAAACCGGTACTTCTACTCTATACACAAAGCACCTATTATAAAATAAATTCTTGCAGAATATCAATAAGTTATAATTATTAAAAAATAAAAATAAACATAAATTTTTTATTTGCATAAATATTGAACTAAAAATTATTTAAAAATTTTATATTTTATATTTAGTTAATTATAATGAATATGCATAATATTTTATATAACAATAAAAAACAGGTTTATTTAAACAATAAAATTTTATTTATATATTATATATTTTGTTGTCTATACAAAAACTTTAAAATAAATCATAAAATTTATAACGAAGTTATTAAAAAAAATACATATATATTGGCTATAACTTCAAAAAAAAAAATTTCACTTTTTTAGTTACATAATTTTTAAAACACAGAGTAGTAAAGTGCTACATACAAAAAAAATATTTATTGATGTTACTCTAAAAAAAAAGATACGCATGTCTTACCATTATTGTTTTTTTTGTAGAATCATCATTATAAAATTTTTTTATGATATAATAATTATACAAGTTGTATAATAATATAATTTATACGAGTTATTTTTACACTTATATATCTGTATTTTACGTTATAAATACAAATAGTTTTAGTTTTGTTTTTTAATTGTAAAAATAATAATTTATATTATAAATTACAAAAAAAAAATATAATTAACTTTTAAAATATATTCATGTTTAAGATTTAAAGAAAATAAATATAGAAATAAACTGTAATAATAAAAAGTAGGCTTTATAAATAATAAATGAAAGATAGTAATATTTTTTATTTTCTATGTTAAAAAGCTTTTTGTTTTGCAAAAAGAAAAAATAACATACATAGTAACTAGTAACAAAAGCCTACTTTTTAAATAATTTTATCTAAACACAAATTTTTATTTTTTTTTAACCTGAATGGAAATTTTTAAAGAATATGCAATGTGAAATTATCATTCAATGCTTAATCTTTCTATCAATTATGGGGTACCCCAATTACGATGGATTTTTATAAGAAATATTTTATTTTGCAATTAATTATCTATACCCACTTTAACGCCCAATTAGGACATTTATGCACTGTAAAAAGTAACTTTCTTAGATTTACAAAAAAAATAGAATTTTTACGAAAAATTAGTGAATTTTCAAAAAATTTTGTAAATATTCGATAAAAATCGTAAATTTACTAAATTTAGCATATTATCGAAAAATTTGAGAATCCTCGATTTTTTTTTGTGATTTTATGAAAAAAGTTGTAAATTCACAACTATTTTTCATAAATTTACAACTTTTTTTTGGAAATTTTCGAAAAAAAATTGTAAATTATCAATTTTTTTCGTGAATTTACAAAAAAAAAATCGGAAAGACTCAAATTTTTAGTTAATATACTAAATTTAGTTAATTTACGATTTTTATCGAATATTTACAAATTTTTTTGAAAATTTACTAATTTTTCGAAAATGTTCTAATTTTTTTGTTAATATAAAGAAGTTACTTTTTACAGTGTGCGATTTGAATATATTTATATGAAAAAATCAATATTTTGGCTAAAAATGTCACCTGTAGTAAGTTATTAGGGCTTCTCTTTTCATTTCTGAAGTCCATTTTTACGTACACTCCCTAGAAAATACGATATTATCTCCTAAACATAATTTAAAATTTACCCTATGTTTAAGGGATGATCCTTATTACGTACTGGGTGATATTTTTAGCCTAAAATATTCGTTTTTTATATTGAACTAAAATTTCACCCCCTTACCCCATTGAAAGGGTTAAATATGTTAAATTATTATTAATTTTTTTTTGTGTTTCTTATAGTCCAATTTAGAATTTTTAATTTCTGGAGATTTTTTTGTGTGCATTGTATCAATTTATGTAACGTCTAAAAATGTTTAAAATTTAACCCATATTTAGGGGATGATGGAAATTTTCTAGAGATTGTACGTAAAAATGGAATTCAGAAATGAAAAGAGGAGCCCTAATTACCTACTAGGTGACATTTTTAGCCCAAAATAATAATTTTTTTATGAAAAAATATTCAAATGACATGAATATCATAATTGGGGTTACATAATAATTCTTTCTTTAACGTTTATATAATATAAATATTGAATAACACTCTGGAATATTTCTTCTTATTAAATAAGACTGTTAATTTCAGATGCCTACTGCATTTTATTATTTGTTCTACGTTAAAATTGATTCTGAAAAGGGCTGATGATCTTGTAGAAATTTGTTGTGTGTAGCTCCAGCCACACGTTTTAAAAGTGATACAATTATGCGCATATAACGAAATCAGTCACACAAAACATAAAATTACATTTCAATACACAAACCCACGAATGAAAATCAAAAACACAATTATTCCAATATGAATACCTTGTGCTCCGTAAATTTCATTATACCCCTCTTCAAGCCCACGAAGTCGAAAAATTGCTTCAAGCGATTCAACAAGGCGTCAAAAGTAGCGGCGAGCGTGATGGCTGAAATCAGAACAGCAAATGCTGCCTTAGCTTGCAAGGCATTTGAAATGCCTAAGTGGACTTAAGTGAAGCTTTCCTCTGCAATAATCCAGGCGAACGCAAATTTTAATTTTGTGCGCAAACTGAGAGGGTGACTTCTTGTCCACCTCAGCCCTCGCTGATTCCTGTTCTCATAAAATCTTTTCTCATAAAACATTTCCAAGAATGATATTTTCTTTATCAAAATTAAAAAATCATTAATTAAGTAATTTAAAAAAAAAAATCCCAAATTAAATTTACAAAATCATGTATATTACATAAAATACAAATAAGTAGGTATAATAAAAAAATTTGTTGAGACCCACGTAAATCCGTATAATAAACTCATAAATATTTAATTAGCTAGCATACCTGCCTATAAAAAGAAATTAATTCATTCCCTATGATAAGTCATTACTTCAGTTACAAAATTTAAAATTTGATGCTACTAAAAATTTATTATTAAATGATAAAATTTATTTAATAAAGCATATAATAATATCATTTAATCACAATCTATAATTGCATCTTATTTATATATAAATTGATTAATTACATAGAAAATTGAAATTAATTATTAAGTGTTTTTATTTAATAATAATAATAAAATTAATATTCTATAAAAGTATACAAAGAATATAAATTTTATTTTTATATAGAAATTCTAACTACTTTATTTAAGTGTGATTGACCAGATTAAAAATAAAAAAGTACTTATTAAATAAAATCAAGTTTATATGATATAAAAAAAAATCTTTTATACATTTGTAATATTTTTGCACGTATAATATTCTAAAAATATAATACTTTGATTATAATCTTACGTGTTTTTTTTATAGTTTTTATGCATCATCTTCTCTACATAATAAATTCTTTTTATTATTATTATTATTACTTACTTTATTAAAAAAAATTTTTTTTATATACACTGTAAATAAAATTCTAGGTTTTATTATAATATTTAGTTTATTTACGAATTTTTTACAGTGTATTTTGTTATTCGAATGATCCACATTTCTTAATATAATAGATTATGTTATTTATCTTACTTTTTTGACATAATTATCTTGAAAAAAAAATTTTTTTTACAGTTACCAAATTCTTTTTGTAGATAAAAAAAATCAATTAAACATTTTTTTTTTTTTGCATAATTTATAAAAAAATATTTAAAAGAGTCTGTGAAAGTAAATTAAAATTTTTTTTTTACAATTTCTACTTTTATAATAATACTCTTAATGTGTTTACATATGAAAGTGCATATTTTCCAATTTACATAAGATAATAAACTTTATTGTCAATCTTTAAAAAAAAATAAAAAAAAAAAAAAAGACTTCACGGTTGACTTTACGTAAATTTTAAAATAAATAAAAATATTTAATCAATTTCACTTTTTTTCTTATACTTAAATGTGTGCGTTTATTATTTTCAAATAAAAAATAACCATCATTATTTTTGTATTGGTAAAATTACATTGGTAAAAATAAATTAACTTTTTTTTTTTAAGACAAAAATTAAATATCAATAAAATTTTATAAAATTTCAAGGTTTAATATGATGTAAAAAAAAAAAATATTACCATTGATCATCAATGACATTTCATTACAGTTTCTAAAATATGTATGTATATGAGCTTATTTTTTAATCTTTTAAAAAATTTTAAACTTATTAACTGGTTTATGTAAGCACAACCTGTTGCAACCAAAATTCAAGGAATTCACGTAATCAAGAACCAATCCCAATTTATTCTCAAATCCTAAATCGATCGCATGCTAAATCCCTAAACTCAGATTATTTTAGGTCTCTAAAAAAATTATTTTAAATATCGACAACAGAAATTTCGAAAACTGAGTTTAGAAAAAGTCTACTATACTATAAAAAATTGTATGGCACATTTGTGATAAGGATTTAGGGAGCTTATCATATTTAAGTTAAATTATAGTAAAGCTGTAAATCAGTTTAAAATTTTTATTGCAAGAAAAAATTGTCACAGAAAACTTATCAAAAAAATTTTTTTTAAATAAATCAAAATTTTCCAACCAGTACAAATATAAATGTTTAAAACAGTTGTTAATTATTTAAAAAACTAATGAAACAAGCTCATATATATACATAAGTAATATTTTTTGTCACTCGCTACAAAAAATTAATTAAAAAAAAAAAATATTTTTATAAACTCATATGGACACTTTTACAGACTTTCTTTGAAAGTTTATCAATGTTAAAAGCTTGTAATTATATTGTCATTTATATTTATCATTAACAAATGTAAATAAAATATTTATAAGAATTTATACATATTATAAATACTGTCCATTAAACATGTTAATTTATTAAGATATGCGAGAAGATATGTAAAATATATAAATTATAACAAAAAAAAAGTAAAAGCATAATTTAGCAAAATAAAATATATATCATAATATACACCTTGATTTTTAATTTGAATATCCTTCCTTCCTGTTTTAAGGATACTAATAATTCTTCATTTTGTACAACTAATTATATTGTAATAAAAAAAAAAAAAATATCTACTCAAAGTATTAAAAAAAAAAACATAAAATTTATAATTTATTTTTTTAAACTAAATTCAAAGTTATTAAATAATAAGGACATTTTAAAGAATATCCTTAGGTTAAATTTATATATAAATAGAATAAGAAATATGAAAATTTAATTCATTAAGAAAATAATTTTTCTGTTGTAATATTTGTTTTAATTTTATTTAAAAAAAAAAAATGGTTTTTTTAAATATTATTGTTGTTTTGGTGCTTGTTAATTATTCAAATGGACAACAGCAACAACAGCAACAGCAACAGCAACCACAAGCAATTAATTATTGTAGTAACATTACATCATGTGGAAGAAATCATACTTTGTGTAAATATCAGGTAAGTTTTTTTTATAAAAATTATTAAGTTTATATAAAAAAAAAAATGAAGATTACAAAATATCTCCCAGTTTTATTTTTTTCTTTCTTAAATTATAGCTATGAGAGAAAGAAATAATTACTTTAAAAAAGTAACCTCGTTAAAAATTGCTGCTTTTTTTATAATCTTCAAGAAATTAAGAAATATTTGTAATGCTAAAAAAACAGGCTATTTTTTGTAACGAATAAATATGAAGAAAGTTTTTTGCTTTGCTGATGTTTTTTTTAAAAAAATTAATTTTATCGGCGGATACGCCCTTGCATAAAAATACGATACTGCATGCATGAATGCATCAATAATTTTAATTACTTTTGTTATCAATTTTAATTGTATTTTTCTAGTTAATACATTTTGTTATCTAATTAGTATTAATTTTGTTATTTTAAATTTATTTTGGGTCGTAATATACTGTATTGATTGAAACGGTAAAATTAGCGATGGACTTTTATCACGTATAAACAGTTCAATTGGGTGGAAAACCCAATTTCTAAACTTCTAATAAAAAAAAATTTTAGGTACATTAAGACAAAAAGAATTTAACTAAAAAAAAACCAAAAATAACTAAATTTGTAGTATAGTAAACAATGGAATATTTCTAAAAATGTCTAATTCGTGGTCAAATTTGGTCCCCAGGTCATTACGATGCCTCTAGCATGCTCTTATTGAATGGATGTGTGTAGTTACATATTTTTTAAAAGGTGTATTCTCAATTTTTCAGAACTTAATCAATAAATCAAAAATTCTCTGAAATGAATATTTTGAAATCTGATTTAATTATGAAATCACTCTTAATCGAATAATATGTGAACGTTTCTGAGATAAAAAGTCTTAGATTTTTTATAAATTAGAACGATATATTTGCACATATAATTTTCTCAAATTTTGTAAAAAAATCGTTTTTTATAAAAGTGCCAGCAAAAATTAGATTTTAAACTTTTCAATAATTATAATTCATGTAAAATTTCTTTAAAAATTATTTTTGAAATTAATAAAATACGTAAGAATTGTTTTGTTTGTTTCAACACAATAAGATTATGATTGTGTTCTATGAAAATTAAAAAAATTTTTTCATCAAAATATATATAATAGGTTAATATTTGAATAAGTGCATAATTTAGGTCAGTTTTGGCATGATTAAAAAAATAATTTTCATAAATTTGTCTAGATTTTATTCTTTATTTTTTTACTTTTTTTAAACTTTTTTTGTTTATTGACTTAAAAAACATTAAAAACATGCTTTTTAGCTTTTTTTGACGAATAATTTTTATTCAAAATTTTTTTTTCATTTTATAATGGAGTCAATACAAGATTCCTCATAAAACTTAAAATTTTAGTTGTCAGTAATTTTCTAAGTCAAAAAAAATTTAGATACACTTTTACAAATATCAAACAATGTAAAAATTTTAACGAATTACATAATTATTAAATTTCAAATGCAATGGCTAATAATTATCAAATCGATATAAGATATAAAATTTTTTTGCTTCGTGTAAAATAAATATTTATGATTACTTTTACTTTAAAAAAATATAAAGCAAACAAATCAAAGATAAAAGTTTGAGAGTTCCGAAAAAATTGTTAATAATTTTTTATTTGATATCAAATAAAAATTTTATTATTTAACAAAATTTCTAAGACCTTTTTATAGATATTACCTTGGCCCAGTAAATATAGAATTACTCACATAATAATTCTTTGGATTATATTTTACATAAAAAAAATATATAAATTATGATTTATGTTATTATTTTCAAGAAATGTATAAATGAATTTTTTAAAACGTAATTTTTTTTTACTTATTTTTTATTTTTTATTATTTAAAATAGAATCAGACACAAGGATTCAATTGTAGGATGTTTAAACCGTATAATTTAACAGCAAGTGATCAGAATTTAATTGTTCTTCAACATAATCAATACAGAGCAGCAGTTGGTAATGGTACAGAAAGACGTGGTTCTCCTGGTCCACAGCCAGCAGCTCTATCCATGCAACAATTGGTAACTTAATTAATTAAAATTGTTAAATCATGATATTTTATTTCCTCTTTTATTTTCCTATAGAAATGGGATAATCAATTAGCTATAATGGCCAAAAAATGGTCTGACCAATGTCAGTATGGGCGTGATCAATGTAGAAATACTGGTATGAAAATTATTCGATAATTAATTAAACATGTAATAATTGTTACATTAAATTTTAGCAAACTTTACCGTTGGTCAAAATGTTGGTGCTATAGCAACAAATGGAGTAATAAATCCAGTTCACGTGAGACAAATGGTTCGTAGATTAATTCAATGGTGGTACGATGAAGTCAAAGATTTTAATAGAACTCAAGTTATGAGTTTTCCGTAAGTATTAAAAAAAACAAAATTTCATTCTTTTTCACAATTTTCAAAACAAAATTTTTTTTTTGAACAGAGGTGAAAGGAATGGGAATAAAACAATTGGACACTATACTCAAATGATGTGGGCTAATACAAGTATGGTTGGCTGTGGTGTCAGCATATATAATGATGGTAGATTTAATAGGACATATTTAGTATGCAATTATGGTCCAGGCGGTAATGCACCAAACCAAACGATTTATATGCCTCGTCAAATATAAATTTAGATTAATGCTAATTTTTTTTAAAGAATTGTATATATAATTTTTATTTAATTTATGTATATGCCCAGTATCTATTAATAATTAAGGATGCTGACTACCTTATATTATTGAGTTCATATTTTAATAAAGATTTAAAAAATAAATGCTGATAATTTGAAGATCCTAGTACTCCTTCATTGTTAAATAATTAAAAATAATTTTGATTTTTCGAGAATTTTATATGCGTGATGCTTATGGAACGACATTTTAAAATAGAAAATTTTCAAATTTTTTGAGTTCAGTAAAAAAGTTATAACATGTATAAAAAAGTTTCGTAGAATATAATTATTCAGTTTATTTTAGAATAATACATATAAATTTTATTTATTTAACAATTCTATCTATAGTCGTAAAAGGGAGAGAAAGAATCAGCTCCTATCCCCAGTTTCGTAGTCAGCTCCCTTAAATAACAATATATTTATAAATAATAATAATTTATTTACTTTATATTAAATTGATTATTATACCCTAAGAGATTTAAAAAATATTTCTTTTTTTCTTTTTTTTTGAAAATATATTCTTTATTAAAAGTTAACATCATTTGATCCAGTTAATTGTGTGAGTTTAGGCAAATAAATCTTCTAGGATGTAAAAATAAGTATTAAAAGATCTGAAATTTAAACTTATTAATAAATTTAAATCTTTTGCAAAAATTCCAAGTCCATTTTAGACTTGAAAATTTGTAGCAAAATTTATTTTTTATTGAATAAAAAATATTACATGTTCCAAATAAAAGTTTCTGACTTCAATAGTAATTTAATTTTATTTACTTACGGTATTTTTCAATTATATAATAAAAAAATATTAATGTTAGTTTAATTACTTTAAATTATTAGAATAATTTTAAAAATTTGTATGCTATTTATTGGTATATACTATGTAAATACAAAAAGTATCTACATTGAATAAAAGCTTTACAAATTGAATTAGCTACTTTATTTTTATCTTACCTCAAGAAATTTTATTTTATTTTTATTTTTAATATTAGTTTTACATGCGTTGCCGTCCCTTTACAATTTTGAAACGCATAATTTAAAGTATGAAACTCATGATTATAATTTCTTTAATTAAAATACAGTTAAACAAAAAATAAAATAAAATCTTCAGCATCCAGAAACACATGCAAAAAAATTAGTTAAAATAAAAAGTTAAATACAATGATTATATTCATTAAATCTAAATTAGTCATTTTTAACAAAAAAAATATTATTTTAGTTACATGTGTCTTTTCCTCTTTCGTATCTCATTAATTGGTACATAAATCTATCTTGTTCCCATATCTATTCTCATACAATGAACACATAGGCGCATCATTTTAAATTTTTATTTGTATACGGGTTTGTTCAAGAAAAATATCACTGGTCAGAAGGTACATTTTGCCAAAATCAGTAAATATAAAGAATAAGTTAAACCAAAAATGTCCGATATAAAATTAAGCATTTTTAGACAATTTTCAACCCTTATATTTTTCAATAACAATAATCAATCGAAAAGTCATAAATTTTTGAACAGAACGACATAATTAACTATGGGGATCCTCAGTTTTCGTTAAAATTTCTGCTGTAATAAAGTTTATAAGTGTACAAAACGTTAATTAATCACAGGAAATTTTTGGTTCTTCGTAATTTTGATTTTTCATTGTTTCACATATAAGAACGTTTTTAAATCCCTAGAAGCTGAAAGACGGTTTTTAAAAACATTCTGTATTTATATATTATGTGTACGCATCTATAATATCTCCGAAGTATTGTAGTATTAAGACCAAAAAATCTCGAGGTACTATTTTTTTTATTTTGGTATAGTACGTCATTTTTTTAAATGGGTGTATATCAGCTTTAGTAAAATCTTTATCACTCACAATTTTTGCTGTTAAAAAATAAAAAAGCAGCATTATTTTTTTTCTTTATGGATGTAATATCTAATTAAAAAAAAAAAAATAGGTTTTTTGGATCAATAATCAAGAATTTCGACTTCTTTTTATAAATAATCAACATTTCACCACAAAAAAGGAGTCCAAATTCTTGAATCGCGACCCAAAAAATCTATATGGGCATATCCGGGGCACTCAAAGTGCGAAAATAACAAAAACACTCGATTAAGGGGTAGTTTTAGCTATTTTAAAGTTGAAATATTGATTATTTATGAAAAAGAAGTCAAAATTCTTGGTCAGCGACCCAAAAAACCGTATTGTACAAATTTTAGTAAATTGTAAAAAAAAAACCCTTTTTGGGGGTAGTTTTTGCAAATTTAAGGGTGAAGCCCCCATTTCTTTACAAAATGACCCTGATTTTCGCGTTCAGCGACCCAAAAAACCTATAGTAGAGCAAATCTCGTGTTTGCCAGTGAAAATACAACCAAACCCATATTTTGACTTGAGTAAGAAGAATCTCTCTAAATATTTCAATAGTTCTCATTATCAGTCTGTTAATATAGTCTCCCATCTCTAAACTAAGACCAATACCCAATACCAATACCTAACTCAAATTAAACAACAAATCTCCACTTCCAAAATCCTCAAAATCCTCAATATACATACCCAATTCCATTCTCCATATATAAATTTACTTACGAATCATTCTATATACTTTTAAAATTTAACTAATTTTGTCATTTTATATTGTTTTCCTTTTAATTTTATCTTAGGTTCTGTATTTATTAACGATATAAAATGTATATGTTTTTCTACCTTTGTATTTTTATACAATAAATAAAATATAAAATATCAAAAAAAACTTCCTATTGTGGGCAGCTAGACCGTTTTCGGTAAAAATGAATTTCATATTCGTTTCCAACGACCCTAAAAACATAAATACTCATTGGAAAATTTTATGTAAAAAGAGATTTCGAAAAGAGGATTAAGGCCTTCACTAATTGGCTGTCAAATTAAAAGCTATTTAAGTTTGAAATCACCAGAAACAAGAGTTAATGATTTTTTGAAATTTTTAATTCGATATTTTAGTTGAAAATATCCATGTATACACACGAATAGCAATAGAATTCAATTTGAGGGCAATGTACTGGTAATTTTTTTTTTATGAATATTTCTCTTCAATATAATTTTCTCTTACACCTTAAACATTAAAAATATTTTCCTATTATAATTTAAGTATTGCATGTTACATATTTTTATAGTTGGTATATAACATGTTATAAACGTGACGTATGCAAAACATGAAATACCCTACGGCAAGGTCTCGATCATCGGCCTCAAGGCCTTCTTACATATACTCGCATATGCCAAACATAGATTATGTCTACCCATGTGTTATCATTAATGTACAGAGTAGATTTTTTTTTTTTTTTTTAATTTTTTTGCTTATATAGAAAAGAGAAACAACGGGATGAACGAAGAAGTTATAAAGTAACATGCAATATTTCAAACGATATTCTATTGCTGTTAATAATAATAATAATGATAATGATGATGATAATGATGATGATGGCGATGAGAAAAATTTCTACGAAAAGTATTTCTTTAGATTCCTTGTGATTTCTCGTTCATATTTTTTATTTAATTTTTTTCTTTACTTAATATAGAGAATTTCTATATATTTTTTATAACATGTGTTTTTTTTCTTAAACGCATACATCCGTAAATTTTATTTTTTCAAAGAAAAACTTTTTTTTTATTTATTAACATTTTTATTCATACTTGCAAGGCATTTAAATACATATAAATAAAATACACAAATGTAATTTTAAAAAATTGCAAGTTATTTTACACCGATCGTTATTAATACTTGTTTTTTTTTTTAAGATTCATTGAGAAAAGTTTTTCTTTTAGCTTGATTTTAAAATAAAATAAGCAAATGGGAATCCGAAAATAATATTAAAATTTGGAAATTTGGAAATTCAACATTTCAAACCAATTTCATCATTTTTGGTGACCCAAAAGCAAAAGAAATGTTCTTTTAAATTAATTTTTAAACCTTTTTTAGTCCGCAGCAAGTTTTTGACGTCGAAAACTGTCTAACTTTAGGTATTTTAATCACTGAAATTAGCTCATAACTTTTAATTATTAATTCAAAGTAAATAATTCTATCATTTTTAGCGACCAAAAAAACTACGAAATACCCGCCATAATTATATTTTTATACTGCCTTTTCAATTTAGCAGCTTTACATCAGCCCGACGATCCTGAGCTATTTTTCAAAAATCGAAAATGCTTCGGCGCTGTTCAACGACTAAATATTTTTAGATGCGGTTTAGGTACAACATTTTTTTTCATAAAATGCCATTCAAAAACGCTTGAGCAGCTTAAAAAATCTAAAAAACGTTTTTTTTTCTTGGTAGTCTAATATAACCGGTGATATTTTACAATAATTATGATATTAAGACCTAATTTTTTTTTCAAGAATTTTTTTATCAAAATATTCCAAACAAATTTTTTTTAAATTTAATTTAGATGCAATACCTAATTTTTTTCCACGAAAATAATAATGTCCAGAAGTATCATTTTTACTCGATAACTCGAATCTGATAATTATTTTTATATTAATTTTTTGAATATTTTTGTCTCAGAACTTTTGCCACCAGAAAATACAAAAAACAAGAATTTTTTTTTTCTTTTTGGATGCAGTATCTAATTTTTTTCTATGAAAGTATTAATTTTAAAAGCATCGTTTTTTACTTGATTTCTTGGATTTGATACTTAAATTTTTGAACATTTTTCTCTCAAAATTTTTGCCACCAAAAAATTATAAGTTTCTGACTTAGTATGACTGGTCGGATTTTGATATTAACTTACACCTAGACTCTGCGGTAAATACTTTCAGCAAGAACCTTCAGGTTGCGATTGATAAACTAGCGCCTCTCAAAAACATCAATCCCAAAAAATCAAAACACCCGATTGACAATAAATTAAATTTTCTAATATTGAAGATAAAGTCCATCGAACGCCGCACAGAGGGAAATAAAAGCTCAAAAGGGAACAAAAACCGGCTTCAGCGCAAATTTTAATGAAAAATAAAACTAAAACATGGAATTATAAGATATTTGTATGCTTGAAACGATGCGATACCGGTTTAAAAAAAAAAAATCGTAAATAATTTTTTTAGGTAGCTGAAAATTTTTTTTTAAAGAAAATTGACTTTAAAATATTTAACAGTTTAAATGTCAAATTGATGTAAAAAACATTTGTTTGTGACTTTTATGCATGAAAATATGATAAAAAAGCCATAATTAATTCTAAAATTTTATTATACATGCATACGTGTTTTAAGTTTTGGGTGCATAAATTTGTCAGGGCTATAAACTGTTTTATGTACTACTTTAGATTGCTTTTGTTTATTACGTTTTTCTAAATATATGTTTCATCTATTGCCACAAAATTGCGTCAGCAAATCTAATAGATCGGTATCCTCTCCTACAATTTCAACGGCTTCGTACCCTTCAGATTTATTTATTGCCGTATTTACTATTATTATATCAGCATCTTCATAGGCTTAAATAACTTCTACTCCTATTTCCTCCAAAATTGGTGTGAGCCAATTATGTAAAGGTCTTTATTATTTAAATTACTTAAAAAATCATCTCGTGAAACTCCAACTTCTTTTTTATCAGATAAGAACTCTTGGTCAGCAGAGTAATGTTTTTTTGACCTCTAGATCTCTCGAAGCTTTTGATACTTAATTCAGACTGATATCAATCAAAAACAACAGTACAGGAAGAGTACTTTTCAGGTAATTGCAATATTTTTCAAAAACTTGTTTGAAGGTGTCTGTAGGTTTCCAATGAATCAAATGTAGTAGAAGGCCCAATCTATTACTGCTGTTGTATTATTTGGAAATTGAAAATCTTCAACAGGTTTAAATAGATTATATAAAACAGATTTTTCTATTTTATAAAAGCCTACTTCATCAAAAATAGCAGCGGGAAATGGGGCTAATTCTTGAGAAATATAGTCTTTTAGACCTTCCGTTTTATCATTAGAACCTAATATTCTTAGGAATACAGCATTTGGATTTACTATAATAATTTTGTTGTCCACTTTAAATGATGACATCATTGCTCATAAAGGCAAGAATTTATTGGATCGTTTTATGTGTAACTCAGTAAAACATAAATTCGTAAGATTTTGCACAATTTCTATGCCTAATTCGTAGGCCAAGAAACAGTTTATTAAATTATTACCTATTAATCCGGTATCCAAAGCTATTGAATAAGGGATAGTAGGGAAAGGTTCAAGGTCTATAAAATATTCGGATATTTTCAACAAATCTTCTCTATCTTTTTCTATTCGGGCTGGTCGAGCATCAACATGTTGATCACTGCTAGAAATGTCTATATCGCAATACTTTAGAAGAGCCCTAATTACTTCTAATAGAATTGAAGAAGATGCAATCTACTTCGATATTACGGAATCTGTGATTCCTCGATGAATAAACCCTTTAATACTTTTTATGTCAGCCATAATTACTTGCTCAATTGTTTGGTCAGTAGGAATTCCTGACCAAAATTTATCTGAGCGGCTGATGGTAAAATATCCTTCGGTTTACGAATTTTGCAAACTCATGAGGATCTAACTCACTTTCAAGTTTTTCCATATCTTGCACATATATACGCGCACTTTCTGCATAATGGTTATGACCACTTGTGTGGAAAAAAGGAATCAGTTTTTTGATAGTTTGAATATGTAACGACCAATCTCCTGATTTATCGGCTTCTAGTAATTGCTTTAATAAAGTCGTCATTTTAAAAAGCTGAACCCACAATTTCGCGGTAGGACCCCGTTTTTCCACTTCATCAACAAATTCGCAAAATTTCGCATGTATTTCTAAGAATTTGTTCTCTTTAACTGTTTCTCTCAAGGAATCCCTATGACCTTTTATGGCTTTTTGAATATAACTCAATTCCTCAGCAGTCAAGCAAAAAGAACTTTGTCGCATGCTTTTTAATAAATGGTCACCTAAAGCTGTATTTATATTTAAAAATGCTCTAATGCTTCTACTATACGTGTGACCACCGAGTATTTTATCAACTGTTTTTTCGGCATATACTTTAGCTAAGATTGTTGATAAACCACTTTCTTGCATTATATAACCAATGGTCCCCATAAACGACATTAAAAGATGAAAGCTACCTAAACATACAATAACTTTGTTAAAATTAAAATCTGGAGAATCAGAATAAGCAGCAATAATCTCTCGAGCCTTTAAATACAATGGTTGGTCAAATGTGACAAACATGTGACCTTGGTTGAATTCTTGCCTTTTTTCACTAAATTGACTGTGATATCACATTAGCGCCCAATCAGCACATACAAACCATTTGAATTTTTTTAAATGAAAAAATCGATATTTTGGGCTAAAAATGTTACCTAGTAGGTAAAAGGGGCATTAAATAATTATACTGAGCCCACAAAAAGTCTCAGGGCATATCAAATTTTACTAGGGACTATTAATAACACAAAAAAATATAAATTTATATCAATTTGTCATATTCACCCCCTCAGATGGGGTGGTAATAAAGCAAAAAAAAATTGATATTTTGGTCTAAAAGTGTTTCCTAGTAGGTAATTCAGGCTGCTCTTTTCATTTCTGAAGTCCATTTTTATAAACAACCCCTAGGAAATGTAATATCATCCCGTAAATGTGGGGTAAATTAAAAAAAATAAAGGGGTAGTATTATAGCAAAATAGAAAAAATTAATATTTTGATCTAAAAGTGTTACTTATTAGTTAATTTGGGCTGCTATTTTCATTTCTGAAGTGCATTTTTATATACAACCCCTAGGAAATGTAATATGATCCGATATGGTAAATTTCAAATAACTTATGCGAGTCAATTCCTGTCTGTGCATAAAAAAATATCTAAAGGCATATAAAACTTTACAAGGTGCTATTAATAAACTGAAACAAATAAATCAATATTAAATTATCATATTCACCCCCCTAGAAGGGTTGCAAAGGAGTGACATAGCGTAATAGAAAAAATGAATATTTTTGGTATATAAGAAAGTCACCTAGTAGGTATATTCATTTTTTCTTCTAACATCTAAACAATTTTTTAAATTTACCCCACTTTTAGGAGATGATATTTATTTCTAGGGGTTGTACGCTAAATTATTATTTAATTAGTTGCAAACTTGTATAAAAAAAATTTTAATCGTGTTATTTTACTTTGTAACAAAATTTAAATACTTATAATTAATTATATATTTTTAGTCCTGAAGAGGCATCCATGCAGATCCACGTTGACTAATAAATAAAATATTATTTTGTCCTAGTGACCGTTTTTTCATTTCATTATTTATCTGAAGTCAGGCGTATCTCATAATGTTATTTAAAAGTTAATTAATATAATAGTTTCCTAAAAGAATTTAAAAGTTTTCAATAAACTCAAAAATAAATATATCTTATCCCAATATTCGAATTTTAAATCATATAAAATTTTAAAATTTAGTTTTTAAAAATTAGAAAAAAATAAATTTATTATAACTGTTTTAATTCATGATTCAAAAAGTTGCAATAAATAAACTCAGCTTGTAACAAAGGTATGAATAATTTTTTTCTTCAAATTTTCCAACAATTCTAAGAACAACTAACAGTAAAATACTTGAAATATATAGGCACGTTAAAAATATTAATTTCCATACATTTATATAAATAATTAGCCTTACAAAATATTTTTCTTTTTTTTCAGGATTTTTTGAAAACATTTATATTACATATTTTGTTTTTTCTTAAAAATTGTTATTATCTGCACGGTGTACAAGTGAGTATGCTGTATAATTTCTTTACTAACTTTCACGAATTTATTTTTTTTTTAATTTTACACAGTAATAAAAGCTAAAGAAAAAAAAAACGCAAATGTTTGATAATAAGTATCTGTCACTGTTTTTCTAGTCTGTAATTATTATTAGACAAGCGCCAGACGTTTATTTATTTAGTTACAAAGTTGCACTATTCAACTAATAGTTAATTTATTGCACAATATAATAAAAACATCTAAAAAATGCCATTTTTTTGTTGCAATTTTATTATTTATAATTAAATTAATATTTGCATCAAAATTATCATTTTGCTTATATATGCGAGGCAAAATTTGTGAAATGAAGAGAGCCTTACTAATAACGGGAGTTCACTACCTTTGGAACACCAAATTATACCAAATAGCTATGGATGGGCTTATAAATTTGAAAGAACGTCGCCGATATCCTCTGTTCCTGCCAAAGGGTCTTATGGGCCTCGAAACACAGGGCTCAATGTTATAAAAATAAATATAAAATACTGCAACCTCGCAAGTTAAACAAAACACTTCAGGCCGTAATCCATACTTTTAAAAACAAAAAACATTGCAATTGGTCCTTTTTTTTTAATTTGGTTTCTAATTACTGTAAATCAGTTTTTCTGATTTTTGATAATTTTCCAGAATTTTTTTATGATTTTTCCAAAATTAACTCAAAATTTATTTCCGGAATTTGAGAAACATTATAAAAATTTGATAAGGTACGATTTGGGTAGTTTGGGACCCAAAAAATTTAGAAATCTAGATTCTTAAATCAGTTTTCAAGTACCAACTGAGAGCTATGTCACAAATTGTGCCTTGAAAAAATATTCTAAGTGATAATTTATTGCTTATCTTCAGTAGTGTTATCTTTAAAAAATTTATCTATGCTATTTAGTTTCTTCTTTAAAAAAAGAAATTTTATTATGTAACAAAAAATATATGTTAAATATGAAATGTTTGCTTAGAATGGACAGAAAAATAACGAATGAGAAAAATCGAGAAAAAATTATACATTCATACGTAAAATAAATTATGATTTAGTGCATTTTTTTATGGCTAAGTTTTTATTTTCTTCGTGTCTATGAGGAAAAAAAAAATTTTTCATTTATACATAAAATATTTGATATTTCCGAATTCTTAATTAGCGTTAGCCCAAAATGTAATATTTCTCATGCATAATCGAATAATCCAATTTATATCTTGATTTGCACATAATAAATCAATAAACATCATTACATACAAATTTTCTTGAACTGTCATTTGTAGAAAATTCAAAATAATTCATAAAAATTTAGTTTTAAAATTAACATAAACAATAATTGTCAAATGACCTAATTTTATAAATAATAAAAAAAATATTTAAAAATTAATTGACCTCAACAAAAAGTTTAATGACAAGCATTAGCCCAGAAAATAAAAGGTAAAACATGTTTACTTGTTGTGCTCTTTTTGTTCAGTAATTATATTGGTCATTCTATGGAATCGAAGATAAACAAGGTGAAATGTTTTTAGCTTTGTGAGTGTGTTTACGTATATGCATTTAAACATTATTTATACAGTGCAACCTCAATATTTTAAACAATATGATAATTACTTTATTTACTGTTAATATAATGAAAATTTCATGTAATTTTAGAAAAACTTGTTGTATAAATTTATATTTATTTGTTGAATTCCGGCGATGATGAGGGTGATAAATTAAAAAACAAAAAATAAATGAACCATTGGCTTGAACTTTTTTTTATTATTCTTTTAAATGAATTATTACAAAATAATTTTTTAAAGAAATTCGAAGCCTTTCTGAAATTTAAGTTAATTTAAATTATGAATGTTCAACTGTAATTCTTGGCATAAGCCAGAGATTATTCTAATGGACAATTGTGACAGATTTGGGCAAATGTAAATTCAAAATCTACAGTTTTAAATTTCAAATTTAGCAGTTATAAATTGAATTATGTTCATGTTAATATTTCTATTGAACTTAAAATTACATTAGCATGCTCAAATTATTCAATAGATCCAGAAAAAGAAAGGAAAATGTTTTTGTCAACTACAGTTTAGTGCTAAAATGGAAATTTTAAATCATATTAAAACTGCTGCAGACTTCGTGATAAATAATGATCGAATTACTATGGTCAAAAGGCTGACTTTTAACCGTAATTTTGAATTGGCAATTCAAACCTATGAGGATTTGTACAAGGACATAATGTTTATATGGAGTTTTTCATATTTAGTGAGAAACTAACCCCAATTTTCCCATAATGCTATAAGGTCTCGGTATTCGTGGTACAAAAATAATAAAAAATCCTTAGAAGAATCTCTTGAACACACTGTAAAAAGTAACTTTCTTATATTAACAAAAAAATTAGAATATTTTCGAAAAATTATTTTTTTTTTCGTAAATTCGCAAGAAAAATTGATAATTTACAATTTTTTTTCGAAAATTTTCAAAAAATAGTTGTAAATTTCGAAAAAAATAGTTGTGAATTTACAACTTTTTTCGTAAATTCACAAAAAAAAAATCGAAAATTATCGAATTTTTCGATAATATACTAAATTTATTAAATATACGATTTTTATCGAATATTTACAAAATTTTTTGAAAATTTACTAATTTTTCGAAAACATTCTATTTTTTTTATAAATCTAAGAAAGTTACTTTTTACAGTGCAGTTTAAATTATTTCACTCAAAAAATTAGGTAAATACTATCTCAAATAGTATTAATTTTAAAATAAAATAAAGAATTACATTCAATGAAGAAAATTTTAAATAAATTGGTAAAATTAAATATTTTAATAATTTTAGACCATTTGAACAAAATTTAATTATATATACGAAAACTTTTGTATACCCAGTGAGCATATTTTTTGAATGAAAAAACCTTACTCCTCAATAAGGTATAAATAACACCCTAAAATCAAAAGATGATTCACCAACCAGCAATAACATAACCACAATTTAAAACACAAGAAAACCAGGGTTTTACTGTACATTTAAAATTGTTAATGAAACAATTTCTCAGAATGACATATTAGAACAATATTCTAAAAAAGTTCAATTCAATGACCGCTGCGCTGTTAAAATTCTTTATTTGTGTATCTTTTTTTTTTATTAGATTTATAAGAGAGAATACATAAAATTGTATATAAATAAATAAGACATTTAATATATCTAATCTTGACGTTTGAAGATAATCGATCAATCAATCTGTTAAATATCAAATTCATTGAATATATTGAATATAAATACAGTCAGAGGATTACGTGATATTTTTTACTCTGTATTATATATTTATCAAAAAATTTTCATTATCTTTTTTGTACATTCATTCATTGAGAACATTGACCGGATCCCTTTAAAAAATGAGACGAAAAAAAAACCGTTATTAAATATTTTTTATGTATATAACAGAAAAATTTTTGTATCGTCATTTCTATTTAGTTACAGTTAATTATATTATGCAATCTACCAAATTCTTGCTTTCTATGCTTTTAAATATCGAATGATTTAAATTCCTAAGAGATTTTTTTACGGTTTTTCATTCATTAATTTTATTTTTGACCTACAAAAACTAAGTGTATTGGTATATAACTATGAAATAACATTATATTTATGGGTGATTGTACTAGTGAATTATTGTACTAGTCAAAAAGTAGCTGATTTTTGGGCCCAAACAATACGTCATAATAACTTCATATTTGCTGCACTATTCTTATGAACTATGCATGCCAGGTGTGCCCAAAAGCAATAATATGTACGAAAACATTTCAAAATTTAGATTCTAAGAGGATAGAATAATCTATAGCAAAATATTATTAAATTAATACTCAAGTCTTCATAAGTACACTGTAAAAAGTAACTTTCTTAGATTAACAAAAAAAATAGAATATTTTTGAAAAATTAGTAAATTTTCAAAAAAATTTGTAAATATTCGATAAAAATCGTAAATTTACTAAATTTAGTATATTATCGAAAAATTCGATAATTCTCGATTCTTTTTTGTGAATTCACGAAAAAAATTGTAAATTCACAACTATTTTTCGGAAATTTACAACTATTTTTTCTAAATTTTCGAAAAAAAATTGTAAATTATCAATTTTTCTTACGAATTCACAAAAAAAAAAATCGAGAACTCTCGAATTTTTCGATAATATACTAAATTTAGTAAATTTACGATTTTTATCGAATAATTACAAATTTTTTCGAAAATTTACTAATTTTTCGTAAATGTTCTAATTTTTTTATTAATATAAGAAAGTTACTTTTTACAGTGTAGATTTATATAGTAAAATTGTCATAAATTCTATTCTAGTAAAAAAATTACGCATGATTTTTTCTCATAACTCTGCCAAAAAATTTTACTATCCAGAGGCATACATGTAAAAGATAAGAAATGCCCATAAACAATGGATTTTAAAAAAAAAATTTTTATGGTTAAAAAAAAAATTATTTTAAAAGAAACCGAATTGTCAAATGTAACGTTATTTGAAGATAGTCCAAGAATTTCTACTTTAAACATGGAACTGTGTTTTTCTAGACCCAAAAGGCCCATAAATGGAGGGTATGGGGGATATTAAACTCCCCCCCCCCCTTAAATCGAAAACTTTGTTAATAAAGGCATCTAATTGAAATTTGAATCAAATATAATATAATAAATTTAAAAAAATTAGACATCGTTAAGAGAAATAAAATTTTTATAAAAGGCCACCGGTTCACGATGTGCCAAACAATGAACCCCTTGATCGCGGTTAATTCGCGCTTTGATGTAGCGTAGATATATTTAAAAAAATTTGCCAAGAAACTGCAAAAAGTTTTTAATAAAACTGAAAACAAAAAAAAATCCTTACAACATCCAGGCTTTATCCGTTATGTTTAAGTAAAAATATTTTATTTTTAAATATTTTAGATATGCTGTTTATTTGGTTATTATTTTTTTATTTATCTTCCTTAAGTTTTAACCGCATAAATTTTATATTTCTGTGGTAAAATAATAATAATATTTTAAATTAATTAAAACAAAACGTGTTATTTAAAAGTAGATTTCCATTTTTGTATATAATAGAAGAAAACGAAAATTGGACTAACTAAATTGAAAATTATTTAATTTAAAAATTATTATGTCTGTGCAGCAATAAAACTTATTTACTTAACGCAAAATTATCCTTATGAAGGTGCTTTCTTAAAATTATTATTATAATAGTATATTAAGTAATAAGGCGCAAAAGTTTTGATATCAGCGGGATTACAAGCACGAATATCCTTGTTTATCAAATAGCTATTGTAAAAATATTCCACATTTTGTATAGACACACCATACTACGAGCACAATCTCTAATGTTTCAAATATCAATAGAAACTTCGATGAAGTATTTCCCTCAATTTTAGCACCGCCCCGATGTATTATAACTAATTCATGAACCATATCAGAACTGTATTGTTCTGCACCTAGTATGGCCTAAATTTTACAATTATATACAAAAACGTGGGCAAATTTTGTGGAAAATCGGACGAGGGCTTCATCAACGTGGATTAAGTAGTTTTTTCAAAAAGTTCATCTAAGTATTCATTTTTTAAACTACGAAGTTTCAGCACAACCCCCCTTAATTGCTCCCCTGCTAGTCATTCAATCCAATCAATTTTAGAATTTTATTAATTTTAATATATTTTATTACAATCGAAAATTTAAAAAATTTTAATTTTAATAGCGAAATCTAATCTTATAAATATTTTCATACATTTATTATTACATAATATAGGTAATATAAAAAAATTAGCATTTTTTATTAGATATTAAAATAAAAAAATAAAAAAATAAAAAACTTTTCTTGAAATTTCTCTTTTACGTTTTGATTAAGAATTTATAAGCAAAATGAAGGTTGCTAAAGTAGCACTAAAATCAAAATTCTAACTTTCTCAATACACGATTGTATTTCTAATATTATAATGTATAAAGGCATAAAACCTGTACACATACACAAATTAAAATGATAATAATATATAAGTTTTTTTATTTTAAGACAGTCAAACTGGTTATATAAATGTGTGCTTTAAAGAATGCTGCTGTTAATGTCCGTTCAGAGTATTATATCTTTGCACTAGTATTGGTTTATAAAAAAAAAATAAGAGGCAAGTTATGCTGACGAACGAGTGTCTGGTCATTCCGGTATTGGCCGAAAAGTGGATCGGCAAGTTGTTTATAAGGTATATAATAATGTGAACATTGGACTTGGATGCTTATGTGAGGATAAAAGGTTGGATATTATACTTATATGGGTAAAAATATACAAAAGGAACTAATCTTGCAGAATGAGCTTTACTAACGTCTTTTAAACGCAATTCAAACTTGGTGCACAATTATAGTTATAAAATATGATTTTTAACAAAACATCAGCATTCTGAATGAGAGGAATTAATAAAATTATGCAACAGCGAGGTTTTGGAATTTTTAACGATGATTATTCAAAAATTTTTTTAAATAAATAGTTCGACAATTAAGTTTTATGGAAAATTTCTGTTAACGTGATTATTTTTTTAGTTTTAGCCTGAAACACTTAAGCTCACAGAAAAATCCAGAACTTTCCTTCGCTTTATTTGTTAGATTTGATTTTTAAATCATTGCGTATGATGCATTCTGGGACTTTAGGGCCCAATTACAAATATATTTTTAAAAAAAATTTAATGCTCAGATCTTTTCTTTGCTCTTTGTATTATTTAATTCTGTACAACTTTTTAGTTTTTTTTTAAACTTCCTAGAATGTATGAAATAATAAATTTATTTCCACACGATAAATTCAACAAACCTTTAATTATTTTTTGTTACAGTAAAAACAATAAATTTTATACAGTATTTTTATAAACTTAGTGAACTTTTGAGTTACCGCAAATATAACTGGAAATTGACATTATCACTAATTTATGGATACCCCCTGAGTCTTATGCAGTTAAAAGCCTTAGTGGACTGAAATTGCCTAGGCAGTAGCCTACATTGTCACCAAAATGAATATTTTGTTATCAAATAAAAATTTGATATCGTTTTTACGCCCCCCCCCTCCTCATATCGATTCAAGTCTTTTTTACAAATCGATTTAAAATTATGTTCGGGGATGGGGTGTACTCAACGATATCCTAAATTTTCATTCGGTAACAAAATTTCACCTGGGTGACATCCTAGGTTATCAGCCTAGGCGATTTCAGTTCACTAAGGCTTTTCGGGAGACTCAGAAGGTATCCTTATAAATTAGTTTTGGGGGGTTGAACTTCTGAGTTAAGGTCTTAAGAGAGTTAGGATTTTGCGTATCGGCATCCTTGTCTTACTCATGTAAAAAAATACGGATTGCAACTTTAAATAAATAAAAATATTTATTCAATAATACTTAATTATTACTATTCAAAGCTTAAAAATGAATTTTATTAACTTAATTTTGGCATTAAATAAATTATTTATTATTTAAACAATATTATTTAATTATTTATAAAGAAAATAAATAAATAAAAAAATATAATAAATGACTCTACCTCAATAGCAGAATAAACGTTAATTTTTTAAACATTTTTTTAAGTAAAACCATACAAAATGACGGTCGATTGTAAATTTTAAGGTTTCTTTTTATTTATTAGGACTTTATTTATCAACTCATAAAAAAAATATCTAAGTTTTGTATTTTAAATGCTTTTTTTTCATTTTTTAAAATTCCCCATATATAAGAGCCTGTGTTAATTTATTTTTATTTATTTATTTTCTCAAAAACTGTTCGGTCAATTATAAAAAAAAAAAAATACGTGTAAAATTAAATTATATTTACTTTACTTTCTTCAAGTTTTAGCTTTTTTTTTTGCATTTTAATTCTACCGCTCTTAAGACCTTAAGCCTTATAATCATCCTAAACCCAGTTCAATTGCTATTGGATTACCGTTTGAGTTTTAAATATTTAAAAGCTGTTGAACATTTTTTACTTTTAACATTGATTTTTTTGTTTTTTTCTACGGCTAAAAAAAATATTTTTAAATTTTGTAGGAATATATTGACCTTTTTGGGCTGTTTTAAATACAATTTTTTAAATAGCCTTTATTTTGTTTAACCGCATAACGTTTCGTTAGCATACTAACAACCTCGTCAGAGATAAAATTTTTAAATTAAAAATAAATGTAAAATTAAAAAATAATGGGGAATAACTTTAAAAAAATTTTTAACGACTTCTTTGAGGTTAACATGGCGTTATTGCCAAATTTAAGCCAAGCCAAAAAATATCAGTCCACTTGAGTTGTACCATCATTGCACTTTTACCCATATACATATTATAACATGAGAGTTATAGAAAGGTTTGTTTTTTTTCGTGGGTAGGGGAAATTATTATTTTTTTATTGGGTTATTTTTTGAACAGGTAATCTTCATACGTAACAATTTGCAATTATTATTAAAAAAAAGTTTTTTTCAAAAATAAAACATAAATTGACGATATACGATATATTTTATATTTTATTATTAAAAGGGTGATTAATAACGGCTGTTATTTTATAAATATAATATAATTGAAGCAATTAATAACATACATTATTATGTTTTATTTATTTCGTTCAAGGAATAAATAATTAAATAAATTTTATTTCTAAAAAAGACCTTAAAATTGAAAATGCTATAATAAAAATTTCATATGGAAAATCTTTTTTATTTGCAATAAGAATTATAATTATGTACCTCCGATATATTTACTCAGTTATGTCAGTTTTTGCTTGAGTAAACAAATTTTGCAGGTGCTTGTAATGAAAATCATTTATTTTTGGCAGAAATATCTTTCATAAAATGTCATTCTAAAAAAATCTTGATTTACAAAAGATTTTCATGCATCAAGTTGAAAAAGCAATTTAGAAAAAATTTTTTTTTCTTAAATTAAAAAACAAATTTATGTAATAGAAAATTTCAAATGAGAAAAATTCGGATTTTATATATCGCAAAAAAATTTTTATTATTCTCAATTGTTGTTTTATTATCCAGCGATCCTTCAATAAAATTTAATATAATATCCAATATTGATGCAATAATGTTTGAAAGTAAAATAAAACTTAATCTTATGAAAAGATCAAAATTTTTGAAAAATTTTACATATTTTATTTTCAAATATTGTACATAAAAATTAATGCGTGTCCTCCAAAATAAATGATTTTTATTTTTTTTAATTTTAGAAGATTCATTTCTTCAATATTATTATTTTAATATTGACCCATGTACATATCCTAAATAAATTTTTTTTTAATCTAATCCTAAATTTTATGCTACATAATTTTTGAATAAATAGAAACAGGTAAGTAAATTTAATTTTTTTTCAAACATTTGCTCTGTATCAAAAATATTAGCAATTGTAATACTATCTTGATGAGTATATGAAAGTATCAAAAACCATCAAAAGCAAAAGATCCAATGACATGAAACCGGTTTTTCTATCGTTCTTAAATACACATACGGTATCTTTTTAGGCACGATCACCCTATAAAGTCCGCTCTCCCGATAATGTTAACATTAACCAGTTAAAGTTAACTTTAGCGAAGCGTTTTCGTTAAAGTCCACGAAGACGATTAAAATGAATAAAAATACAACATTAACGGGTGTGTATACGATAAAGTTAACTTTAACCAATCCTTGTCAGTTAAAGTCCATGAAAGCGGTTTAGCATACTAAAAAAAATTTGTATTATAATATATTATATACGACTCTGGCTATAAGGAATCCAAGGATTTAGGTTAGGCTACTTTTTTAAAAATGCATTTCTTGGGACCAGTAATCAATCCTAGTTATAACACGCCCCTAGGGTTAGGTTAGGCTATTTTTTTTTTTAAAGGCATTTTCACGCAGTAAGGCATTCCCTAGAATTAGGGCAAGGTGGGCTTAAGAACCCATGCGCAAATTTGTAAACAATACTGTGACAATGCCTTTAAAAAAAAATAGCCTAACCTAACCCTTGGGGTGTCTTATAACTAGGATTGGTTACTGATCCTAAGAAATGCATTTTTAAAAGAGTAGCCTAACCATAGAGATGTTTCACAATATCTTTATGAGCCTAACCTAAGCCCTGAGAGTACCTTATAGCGAGAGTCGTATATAATATATAATACAAACTCGAACTCTTATATGAAACCGCTTTCATGGACTTTAACTAACAAGGATTGGTTAAAGTTAACTTTAACGAACATGATGCCGCTAATGTTATATTTTTATTCATTTTAATCGTCTTCATGGACTTTAACGAAAACGCTTCGCTAAAGTTAACTTTAACTGGTTAATGTTAACTTTATCGGGAGAGCGGACTCTAACGGTAACATATATATGGAATCGTGCCTTACAAGTTTGTCAGGTCAAAAAATGGAAAAGTCCTATAAATGTCTAATTTTTGAAGAAATTCGGTCCCCAGGTCATTTTGATGCATATAACATACTTGTTTTGAATGTCTATGTGTAAAAATGTTCGTTGAATCAAGAATACCCTGGAGCAATTTTTTTTAAATAAGATCTAGTCGTTAGATTTCTAGTATAAAGTGATTTTATCTAGTCGTTGCAGTAAAATCATGAAAAAACTGATTTTATCAACAAATTTCACAAATTTCATGAAATAAATTTTAAAAATTGCATTAATTTTTAATTTAAATAATTCGAAAGGGCTTCTAATAACTAAAAACCATCAATAAAACTTAATAGAATATGTACCTGAAATAAAAATGCCTTAGCTTAAATCAGGGCAAATTTTTTATTTTATTCAGTGTCTAATGTCAATGAAATTACAAATACATTAGGCTGCGGGTTATTCCTCTTACAAATAGACTTAAAGAAAAATAAGGTCAATGCTTTTAAAGCTAAAGACCACGAGTGGAACGCCTTTTAAATTTAAAGAATACTATTTTTACTAGGGTTGTTTTTTGGGATATTTTTGCAATATTCACAAACCATGTCAACATTTGGCGGGCGCCAGTCAAAACTCAGAGCTGCTGTTTAGCAGAATTGATACCAGATAGAATTTCAAAATATAGAAAGAAGTTTTGAGTATAAAATATACCTAATTATTTTTAAAATTAATATTACAATATTCAGCTTTTTCTTTATTTTCGTTGTTCTTCAAAAAAAATTGATCTAAAAGGTACCGATTCTGCTAAACAGCAGTTCTGAATTTTGACTGGCACCCCATTTAGCCTTTAGTATATGATGGGTAACTGATCTTGAATTACAGGATCCTCAAAAGGTAAAAAAAAATTAATAAATACAGTAGAACCTTGATAATTTGAACGTCTAATTCAAAAAACTCAATGCTCTCGGCCAACTCGTAATTAATAATTTTTGGAATTATTGAGGTTTTTTAAATAATTTTTATAATTAATAATTTTGAACATAAAATAAATATTCTACACATGAAGGGCAATTTACCATTATCCCTATAAAAAAATTTTTGATCTGTATAGAACTGTCATTTTTCCCAACTTTGTGATTATCTTTGCAAAACTGTAATAGCTATTTTTTGTGATAGGTCAATTTCAATTTTTGATTTTTTGGCATATAAGCACGTTTTGAGACCCCAGGAAGCTAAAAAACCGATTTTTAAAAAAAGTATGTGTGTGTGTGTGTGTGTGTGTGTATGTAACCGCTGAAATTTCACAACCTTAAGACCTAATTTTTTTTTCAAAAATTTTTTCATCAAAAAATCTCAAACTACTTTTTTTTTTTTTTAATTTTGATGTAATATCTCATTTATTTCTACGAAAGTACTTATATTTGAAAGTATAGTTTTTACTCGATATCTCGAATCTGATAATTAATTTTTTGATAATTTTTTTCCCAAAATTTTTTTCACGAAAAAATACAAAAAACACCAATTTTTTTTTTCTTTTTGGACGTAGTACCTAATTTATTTCTATGAAAGTACTAGTTTTAGAAAGTTTGTTTATAGTCATTTTTTGGATCTGATACCGAATTTTTTCAAAATTTATTTCTCAAAATTGAAAAAGTTTTTTTAAACTACAATTTTTTTTTTTTTTTTTTGTGTAATACTTTATTTAATTCCATGAAAGTACTATCTTGAATAATTATTATTCAATGAATTACGTTAGATTTTATTTGAAAAAAATAGATTTAGTTAAATTCAAGACATAAATTTTCTTTTAACTTTTAAAAGTTAATAGAAATGAGTGTATGATTGCATTCGGTGATACCTGTGGCATATTGAAGTATTTAGCTTATTGTTTGAGGAACCTTAGTGCCAGCTAGTTGGCAGGGTATTTAAACAAGGAACACAATGTTGATTTTGCTTTTTTGCCCTAGGTATGTAAAATTAAAAACATGACTATCAATGAAGCATAGGGGATTCATGGATTGTGCAGTCTTATATACCTTCATTAGAACTTTTCTCATCTTGGTTGCCAAAAACAATTGAAAACGGTGATTTGACTGTAGTAGTATACGATTTTTTTCGCCTAAACGAGTATTTTCTGTTCAAGTCCACAGAAAACATAATTTCTAGCCTTTGAGAAGAAAAAATATTTTAAACAGCTAATGGCTATTTCATGTTAATTTATAACAAGATGTTCCTAAAAATTTATTTGTGTCCCCCCCAAAAAAAAAATTAATTTAATTATGATAATTAATTTTGGATGCAAATCAACTTTAATAATTGTAAAAAACATTTTAAAGAAAAAATGTCTCAGAATACCCTATATATACATTTGCAAATATATATAATTCAAAGAAAAATAATAAAAATTGGGTTGAATACACAAGCGAAAAATTGAAGAGCAAAATTATACAAGTGTATGCATATATATTACACTTTTATGGAGGGTAATACATAGGTAATGTTATTTTTATACTTTTTTATATTTATTTTTTATTTTTTTTTATTTTTTATCATTATTTATACTTGGAAGGTCGAAGAAGCAATAAAAATTTTTATAGTGTATTGTTACATTTTGTTTTATATATTTTTAAAGGAAATACTACAAAAAGTAAACTAAAAACTTATTAAATTAATAAAAAATTATTTAATATTAAAATATTAATATTTATTTTTCCATTATTTTTTTTCCCTATAATATGAAAATAAAAGATTTTTTAAACAAGGGACAAAATATTGGTTTTTTGTCCTGTGATTTAAAATATAGTTTTTCATACAATTGGCAAAATAACCGTATTTCTAGAGCCGAAAACAGGCTTTTTTGCCCTAGATATGTAAATATCTATTTTCTAATTGAGGTGTTACTACACTAAGTGAGAATTTACGAATATCTTCCGAGATTTTTATAAAAATGGATTTCAAAAAATACTCTAGAAATACTTCCATTCAAGTTAATAGAAAAATATTTTAAAATATTGTATTTTTATTTTTTCATAGTATTTTTGAGAAAGATTTACTGTGATTTCAGTTTTTTATTAAAAAACACACTTCCACCAATACGAAGATTGAATAAATATTCCTGAGATATATTCACAAGTAAAAATGCTGATGTAAATTTTTCATAGCATGTTAGCGTAATCTTTCTACGTTCTTTCACAGATGAAATCAAATACATTCGTATTGTTTAGGGCTTCTAAACACTTCGAAAGTAAAGTTAGTAAAAATACTAAATAAATACTTTTACTGAAAAAATTTTATCTTATATAAAAAAGCCAAAATCAAAATAATATACATCTGCGCAGAGCTAAATACGAGAATTAAATATCATTATAGTTCCAAAAAAGTATTTTTTGAAGCATTTTATACGACTGTATTTTAATCAACACAAAATTGTAAAAATAATAAATTTCAGCTAAAATCATATAAATTTCTAATTATTTTAAGCAACGTTTCAATGCTCTTTTGAAGATTGTATCATCGTTATCTAAACGTGATTAATCGATAGCCCATCAACCCTCGAAAGAGTATTCTTCAAGTATTCTTTCAAACGAGTTTCGAGAATAAAAAAATTTAGAAATCATTGCACCGATGAAAACCAGATTCCGGTTTCTCGTCAACATAATCACTGAAATCATGATTTTTGAATACTTGAAGAATATAAAATCTGCTTTGAAACGAATTTCAATTTGAAATTCATAAAGTAGTAAAATCACCTTCCAAATGATATTTTTGAAGTTTTTTAAAACTAGGTTATACTGACAAAAACTTGTAAAATTAATAAATCATTGCTGAATTTATTTTAGTTTCTAATTGTTTTGATCACAGTTTTAATATCCTTAAGATATTCTAAACGTAGTAAGGGAAGGTCGTCTCATCGTACTCTAGTGGTTCTCTACGAGTGTCAACTCAGCAGCCTGTCAACTCTCGAAAGATTCTTTACGTTATTTCAATCCAGTCAAGAGCATAAAATATAAAAAATTATCAAATCGATGCTAAATAGAATCTGGTTAATTTGAGTCAGATATTTTTTCGATGGTCCAATCTCACCCGGATACTTTAACATTTAATTTTATACTTCATAAAAATAATATGCGTAATTACTTAAGTTTCTAATTTAATTTTGATCAAGAGCCCAAGATAATATTGATTGCGAGATTGATTGTTTAAAAATTCACTATTTTTTTTTTCTCTCTATGTATTAAAATAAAATAAACTAATTTTTATTTTTTTATGAATAAATGCAATTTTTTTAAACAATTTTTTATTATTATTAATGAAATAAAAAATGAAATATGAGACAATCTCTATATAAACATACTTGAAAATTATCTTATATTACAATATGGGTAAAAATCTAAATCATTTTATCATTTTAAATATTTCAAAAAAATTTTTAATTCTATTATGAGAATAAATTGATTTTTAGATCTTAATTATCTCTGTTTAGAAAAAAATGCAATTACACCTATGGTAAATAGCCTCGATGTCAATCGGGGCACCTTGTAGAACCTTGGTGAAAATTTTGGTAAATAATTATTTTGAAGAAAAAATATAAAAAATTAATAGAAATAATTAAAATTTAATAAAAAATTTGCTTTATTCTTTTTTTTTAATGTTAAAAAAATAATAATGGTTGCTAAAAATCAAGAATCAAAATTTAGGATCTAAAAAATTGCATAGAGGATCACTTTTGATCCTTTTGATTTTCAGATTTGGTCACTTTTGCCTTAAAAATTCCCATATACCTTTGCAAAAATTAATCCATTTTAAGACTAAATTATAATTTAAAAATAAAGTAATGAAAGCACCTTTTAGTTTAAATTTTACTCTGCTTTTTTAAAAAATAAATTCACACAAATTAAGATTTCCATTCATATACATTATGACTAAATACATATTATGTAAAATAAATATACATAAATAATATATAAAAATTTTTTCATTACATTTTAAAATTCCGTTATGACAGCAAAGTACATAATAACTTAATAAATTTTTTGGTATTTAAAATTTTTTAACGGTTTTCTTTCTTCAAATTTGGAACACTTTAGACAGTAATTATAATATTCCATAGATAATCTAAGATTTTTTCGAATAAAATTCCGTTATTAATAACGATATTTTTTGTCTTTTTTTTTTAAATAGAGAAAAATAAACAAATATTTTATATACTGGTTTTACGCATTATTTAAAAATAAAAATAGAGATAATTTATGTTTTAAAAAAAATATTTATATGAATGTGAAATTTTATAAAAATGGGACCGCGAATTGTTTTAGTCTAAATGATACTGAAATAAGCCATCAAGATTAGTAAAATATAAACCGTTGTATTTCTTTTACTAAAAAAAATTGATTCAAGTACATTGTATACTTTTAATAGAAAGTACGTCTATTTAAAAAAAATTTTCTTGCATACATACAATTTAATTTTATCTCTTAAACAATTCTTAAAATGAAATTTAATATTATAATATGACATATTACTTGTTCAAAAATAGCAGATTACTGAAATTCCTATTTTTGTGATCAATAAGATTATAACCACGAACTTAAAACGATATAGGTGATTGTAGGTAAGTACCTAATGAAAAGTAAAAGATTGATGTAGGCATTACAGTTCGAGTTGCAGTGTTATTAGTAAATTTTTCTATTTTTATTTTTATAATAAATAATAAGTAGGTTTTTTCTACTTCATTAAAACTTACCAAGTCCAAGATGAGATCATATTATAGCTTAGAAGTATTTCTAGATGATTGCTCCAATTATCAAAAATCAATTACATATTAATCATCATTTTCCCCCCAAAAAAATAACATGGTTTTGGGAATCAACTAGCTGGTGTCCATTCGCAAATTCGAACAGTCCGCCTAATATTGAATACTGATGTTGAATACTGTTATTGAATACTGCCTAAGTTTAAAAAGTAAGCCTTAAGCCCTTTCTAGACCTAATAAATTTTTCCATGTGCTTTTACTACCAAAGACTATAGCCAAAGCACACAAGATTGAAAAAAATTAATTAGTCTAGAAAGAGATTTACCCACTTTAGAAACATTTTTGGAAATCTTTCCAAAAAGGGTAAAACTTATTTTTTAAACATTTTATATATATACCATATATACATATTCCAAGCGTTCTACTTTTATTTACAATTTACAATTTGAAACTCTTTCAGCAACGTTTTCAAAACGTATATGATACTATAAATGTTTAGCGAATAAAATTAGCTGTACAAGAAATTGATTATTTATTAAGAAATAAAATCGCAATAAAAAAATTTGTTGATAATTAAATTTGTAATTTTTATTACATTTTTCAAATAATAATATTATTACAGTTTTTATCTTAAAATAAATAAAATAAATTTTATAATAATATTTGCCAATTTTATATTCGGTAAATCCCTTTTAGTATGCATTTATTATATAAATATTTTATTTTTAAGTAAATGCACTTTAACAAAACAGTAGCTAATATATGAAGAATTCCATGATGATTGGGACTCACGTAAAAAGATTAAGCTTAATTTTAGGTAAGCTTACTTGCTTACTTCAGTAAGCTTACCCAAAATTAAGCTTAATCTTTTTACGTGGGGACCAACTTGGACTGGATAATAGCGGAAATTGGTATAAAATAATTTTTCCTTAAAATATAACTAAAAATTTGGCTTTTCTTTAAAATTACCAATAAAAAGATAATGGTTGCCTAAATCAAGAAATGTTCTAATGAAACTAAATATTTTTATTTAGTTCTTTTTTTTTTAATTAATTTTTAGTAGTATTTTAGAAAAAAGCGTTTTTGACCAATCTCCGCGAGCCTTTAGTCCAATAATGGATCAGTGATTTATTTTAAAAAAAATATACAAAATACCTTCTGTTCATGCCAATGGGTCAAGAAATGCAGAAGTCAATTTTATATGATAGGGTTTTTAGGCTATCTTCTAATTATCGCTGCGGCCTTGTTACTTAACCGCACCTACCAATTTCCGATTGGAAAAATTTTTTTGTTTCTTCTTTTAACCCCTGACAGCCATAATTTCGTATCAAAAATTCTCTTACCGTTACAGACAAACATTTCATTGGAACTTTCGGATTATTTTATCCAAGTGCCCTAAAATGATGAACTTTTAAATGGTTTCCGAAATTGCAATTTTCAATGAAGAGTATATTTAAGTTTCGTGTCTAGATAAGTAAAGAATTGCCCAAATCATCCGGGAAATACATGCTTTCGGACCGCAAACCAGAAAAACAGGTTTTATATGTCTCAAAAATTATGTATAAGAAGCTTATACAGTTTTCTGATAATAGAAGCTATTATCTGAAATTTCTGATAAATTTCTTTGCGCCGTGTTTGAGAAATAGCTTCCCGTGAAAGAAAACTTATGGAATTTCCCTGAACAGTTCATAGCCTGTTCTATTTTTTCCCATAATTAATATTTTTTTTATTCTGTGAAGAACCATCCACCGAAAGACGCGACGCGAACGCGAATATGCATTCCCCTACAATGGAAACGACATTTGCCTTGATTTGGAGGAACGAACGTCAGAGCATTATCACGAATCTGAGTAATAGGTGTGCATGACGTTTAATTGATGCATGACTGGCAAAAGACCTCATGTGGGGAAAAAGCATCGAGATATAATCCTATAATTTGTTTTAAAAACTAACTCTTTCTCAAATCAAACTGGCTTTCTCAAAGTTTTTTTTTTTTTTTTAACAAAACATTGAAGAAATTGAATCAACTTTTTGCATTTACCTTTCGAAAAAAACATAAATCCAAAACCTATAAAATGGCTTTTGAAAAATGACAACTTTATATGAATCAGCCCATATATTGGTGGTTGTATTAAATTAGTTATCTTATTTGGAATCAAAAGAAAGAGAAAATGACTTTTTAAAGCTTTAATTAATATAAGTTGTGTGTGTAAAATTACTTTTAATCGTTAACTTTAGAGTTTTTATATTTTTATTTATTCGTCTTCTTTTTTCTTAATTAACTAAAAAAGTTTACAAACTTTATTATTCTTGTTTTTTTTTCTTTAATTACATTTGGCATTTAAATTTTATGTTATATATTTAAATAAAAAAAAATTTCTCTTTTCATATAATTTATTAAGAATTAATTATTTGTAATTATATTTCACAAGGAAAGTGTATGAGTTTGATCTACCAAATCTTGACCCCACTTGGCGGAGCGTTTTCTTATGTTGAAAAAACACTTCTTATACTTCCAGTTCGATCTCATAAGCATTTTGGGCCTAGGAAAATAAGGTTCAATAAGTCAAATAAAAAACTTCTGGTTGGTCTTATATTTTTTTTCATCTAGTTTTAAACGCGGTAAACCGAATATTTTTATCACTAATTCTCTCACTGTGATATCCAATTAACCAAATGACCATTTTTGCCTAAAATTGGTATGTGATTTAATAAATATTACAGAAAGATTATTAATACTAAAAAAGTTATTCGGCGTTTAAAATTAGACACTTACCCAAATAAAGTGAGATCAACTAGAAGTTTTTTTATGGACTTACAAGGTGTCAGCATTATACGGAAAAATATCTAAAAATCCTATTTATAAATCCTATTGAAGCTTACTGTTCTAGGGGCAGAAAGTCTAGGAGATCGAACTAAAGGTACAGAAAGAATTTTTTCAACCTAAAAAAACGCTTTGCCAAGTGGATTCAGAATTTGGTAAATTCAACTCGTACAATTCCCTTGTAAGTATTAGTATAACACAAATATTTATATAAAAAAAAATTCAAAATAATTATTACTTATATTTTTAATATCGAGTTTCACAATGTTTATATTTTTTCAGAATACTTTCTTGAATTGTAAAACGCAAATATCTTTAGTTTACATGTATTCAGGAAAAAAAGTAATTATAACTTAAAATCAAGGAGAGCTTTCCTATACATCAATCTTGACATCAATTTCCTCAAGCTTTTAAAATTTTTATTATAAATGATATCTATACATTTATACCTAAATACACAATGATGTAGTGTCATCATAGCCTGCAAAGGAAAATCTTCCAGTTTTAACCCATTAGTGCCCAAGCGGAAGTAAACGGACACTCAATAAAAATATTAAGAAAATCAATCGATAGAAGGCTAAAAATCATTCCCCATAGGTAAAATGTCATGCTTTTTTCAAATCTGCCATTAGTTTTGACCTACCACCCCTCTATATACCCGAAAAATAAGGGTGAAAAGGGGTAAAACGAGAATTTCGAAAAAACGACGGACAAAAGACTTTTAATGTAACAAAATAATAATAAAAAGTTCATGAAATAGCTTTTTCAGATCCAAAATTTATATTTTGTATATAAAATTTTGACTAAATATCTTATTTCCACACTTACCTGGTCAATAGGGGTGGTTTTTTCAAAAACAAAACCATAAAAAAGTTTTTGAAAAAACCACCCCTATTGACCAGGTAAGGGTGGAAATAAGATATTTAGTCAAAATTTTATATACAAAATATAAATTTTGGATCTGAAAAAGCTATTTCATGAACTTTTTATTATTATTTTGTTACATTAAAAGTCTTATGTCCGTCGTTTTTTCGAAATTCTCGTTTTACCCCTTTTCACCCTTATTTTTCGGGTATATAGAGGGGTGGTAGGTCAAAACTAATGGCAGATTTGAAAAAAGCATGACATTTTACCTATGGAGAACGATTTTTAGCCTTCTATCGATTGATTTTCTTAATATTTTTATTGAGTGTCCGTTTACTTCCGCTTGGGCACTAATGGGTTAAACATTAAAAATACGAAAAGAAACAAATTCCTGGTGTTTTTTTTCTTTTTTCTATAAATATGAGCCTATAGGTATATTAAGAAGAAATTATTGAAATCTAACTAATTAAAGCCCACGTTCTTAAAGATATTAAGTCAAAGGTAATGAGGGAGATTTTTAGATACATACGAAAATTTTATGCAAATACAAAGTGTGACTCATTCATACAATAAAAGTTAATTCATACCTGAATCCATCAAAACTTAAGCCTCATGTCTCAATGTGATATCTCTATTATCTCAATTGTACCATTGACAATTACTATATAATAATATACACTTACTACAGCGATGATGAAATAGCAACATCATCTGGAAAATTAATGCACTTGACTGCTAAAGACCTAGAGGCTTGGATTGAGCTTGAACGTATCGTAAATATGAAGGTCAACTTTTATTTTACCCAGTTCTTAACAGAGCTTGGTTACTTTTATAACCAACTGTTCTAATGGGTAAAATGAGATCAGCGTGTTGCTTGCTCTGTGTGGGTGACCGATGGATAAGGCGAATTTTGCTAGATACACTTTTTTTAGCGTACCCATTATTAGACTTGAATGGAGATCGGAAATAGTGATCTCAGAAATGACCAAAAGTATTACAAATGAGGCAGATTGCGCGAACGGGAACACTTTTAGAAAGAAAAAAGACGAGAGATTTATTATGTCGAAACCCCCCCCCTCCGACCCCTATGCAATACGAACTTTACAAAAAAAGGTCCTAATTACACCATTGAATAAAGGCTAAATTAAGGGGAAACTTGGACAAAAATCCTCCAGAGAAAAAGGGTTGAGGAATGTGCTGGTTTTGGGCTAATTTGAAAGGGGAAACAAAATCGAGCATTCCAACCCAGCGTTGGGCCCCCCCAGGGGGGGCTAAAGTTGGGCCAGAACGGTTTTTTGCAAATAACTCAAAAAGTAAACAAAATAAAAAAAAAAGTTTCAAATAAAAGTTGTAGCTGAGAAAATTTCCTACAATAAATGGCAATTTTTCAGTCAGACGCACTGGGACCGAGTTATCAGCAGTCAAAGTTTAGACATTTTTTACCAAATTTTCAAAAATCGATGTTTCACAACAAAAAAAAAGGGAACGCGTTTTTGAGAGTTTTTTGGATTTTTTGTTGGTCAAAAGTGTTAGATATACGTATGTAAGGTTTTTTACATATGATAGTATGTATGTGAATGTAAAATTTTACATGTATATGTTTCTGCACCCCCACACATAGGCGTTGCAACCCCTAGGACGTGCACTTTTAGTTTCCATTTTTTGATGTTTTCAGCTAAAGAATCTTATAAATGTGGGCCAATTTATCGAGGAGTTACTTATTAAAGATCCATACTATGTATTCAAATCAAAATATGCACAAATTTAAATGTAATTTTGCCTGCAAACAAGAACCATTTTTTTCGAAAAAATTAAAAATAAAAAAATTAAAAAATTGCGTTTTTTTGGATTTATATGTTTAATAGGCCTGGACAATTTGATTTATTTTATAATTTTATAATAAAAAACTATTTGCAACATTTTTGGTACATAATAGTACAGTAGTTTGAGTCCAAAACCGTTTTTTGGCCGAAAAATGCTAAAAATTTTAAAATCATAGGCAAAATCGTTTTTTATTTCAGAAACATATACATGCAAAATTTTACATTCACATACATACTATCGTATGTAAAAAATCTTACATACCCATAATCTAACATTTTTGACTACCAAAAAATCCAAAAAAAACGTCGATTTTTGAAAATTTGGTAAAATGATCTAAACTTTGACCGCTTATAACTCGGTCCCAGTGCGTCCGACTGAAAAATTGCTAAGGACCATTCTTGTAGGAAATTTTCTCAGCTACAACTTTTATTTGAAACATTAAAAAAATTTTTTTTTACTTTTTGAGTTATTTGCAAAAATTCATTTTGCCCCAACTTTAGCCCTCCCTGGATTGGAAAGTCCGGTTTTGTTTCCGCTTTCAAATTAGCCCAGAACCAGCACTTTCCACATCTTTTATTCTCTGGAGGATTTTTGTCCATGTTGAGACCTTTATTCAATGTCCTCAATAATAAATTACAATAATTTCCACTAAAACCAAAATGCAACATGTATGAAATACCTTTTGATCTGCTTTTGATCGTAAACTAAAATTTTATTTAATCTCGTTTACAACAATGTAAAATAGTGTAAATTCTTAAATGACAAATAAATTATAACAGCATCTTATATATAGGTACTGGCTAATCGTTAAATATTATATAATTTTTTTTAAGTGCAGATGGTCAGCTATAAATTAACACACTATTATCGGGTATTTATTATGATGTCATGTGGTCATGTGTAAGCTCTTTGCAAAATATATTTATGTAATATACTAGCTATATTATGTAATGTAGCCTTGGAGATGCTTTCAAGAATTTAAAGATGAAAAAAAGAAGAATATTGCAAGTCTTTTTTAAAAATTACCAACTTTTTTTTACTTACAGGGTATATAAAGTTTAACAAATGGTTGAAAATTGATCAAATTTAAACCAAATCAGTTTTATAACGATCATTTAAAAAAAAAAATCAAAAGATTAATTTTTGATCACCATACTGAATGATACTGAACAACCAATAACGACATTTATCTCTTTCTTTACATAATTTCTGCTATACAGAGTATACTGCAGTATACTTTAGTCCGCGTGTAAACTAATTTTACTAAATAATATACGTATAGATAAGTGACATCGTTGTTATTACTTTTTACGATCAAATTATTTTATTTTTAATAGTATTTTATTGAAGTAAAAAATTATGGACAAAAAAATTATTATTGATATTAAAACCATAATTTTTTTTATTTTATTGAATTTTTGGTTAGTTTTCTTAAAAAATATTTTCTGTGAGAAAAATATGATGCTCTTGCATATACTCTGCGTCTCTGTTCTGTGTGAATGTGTGTTATTTAATATTTAGGCGGGAATTTTCAAATATATGAACTTTTAAGTAATATGGGTGACTTCTAGGGTGAATTTAGATGGGCTTCTTATCTTCCTACTTCTTATGCTTTTTAGCGCCAAAATTTAAACTAATTTTATAAAATTTTCCTAATTTTCACACGGAAAAATTTTTATTATTTAATTTTAAGTTAATATAAGTAATCAAGTAAATCATTAAAATTAATTTTTTTTATAAGTTTTAACGTATTTATCAGTATAGCAGAAAGTTGAGTAATGTCTTTGAGTAATTGTAAATAAATGATTTATTTGTCATTATTAATAAAAACTTATAATTTTATTGTTGTTTTAAGGTAACTCTTTGCAAATTAGCGCGCTAAAAAGCATTAGAAGTAAGAAAATAAGAAGCCGATCTAAATTCAACCTTCAGGTCCGAAGACCAACGCCCTAACCACAGAGCTACCGAGGCTCTTCCACTTCTAGTATACATTTTTTGGGCATTTAATTATGAAAATACTGATCACACGTCATCAGTAATACGACCCTTGTTCATAAAAAAAACTTATAACCGGTTTGTGTAAACACAACCTAAATGCATGGAACATGCTTACTTTCAGATGAGGACTAGGTATAATACAAATGTTACTCAACGTTACAATACAATTTTCTATTTTTATAATTTGTACTTACTAGATGTCAAGATTCTAAACCCAAACTATTCTGATTCCCTAAACCTGAAATATTCTAAGTCCCTGAACCTGAATTATTCCAAGTCCCTAAATCGATATTATACTAAGTCAATAAACCTGTATTAGTCCTGAAGCCCAGATTTTTCAAAGTCTTTTTAAAATATTTTATTTATTTATATATATACTTACCTACACTGAAAAAAAATTCCGCTTGCGGCAAGCGGATTTTTTTTTCAGTGTAATTATTCTAAGTCTCATTTGACCATCCCCTTAAATAGGACAAATTTGACCCCCCCTTAATTTTCAAGTTCTGAAGTACCCCCTCCCTATAAACATGTTCCATGTTAAAAGAATACCCCAAATTGCAGTTTACCGTAATCGTAATTTACATGCGATTTGGGCCTTTCTTTACTTTTCTATGGATATAGGCTCGTACTACTATATCTTAAAGTCACAGAAGTTAATTAATACAGTTTATTGTTACAAAAACCGCCTTAAAAAGGGTAAATTTTTAAGAGTCATTCTACAATTTTGGAGATGCATGACGTTGATTTTCGTACTTAAAGTGAACCAAAAACATACTAAAAGTGGTTTTCAATCATGTGGTAAATTCCAATATGTCACCCCACATTCTGAATAGACTATTAATTTATATAATTATCAACAATTGTTAACTTACCTGTAAATACATATGAATAAATAATAAATATACTAAGGATTTCATCCCAACAAAGCCCAAGTAGGATTGAAGAATTACAGAAATTGTTCCTCCAACGATATTCTTGAGATTTCTAAATGCATGCCAATTTTATTTGAATTTTTGTAATAAAACCGAATCCTGCGGGAAATTGTCTATACAAATCTTAAAGGAATAGTATATTACGGTCCTAGGCCAGAAAAATAAAGAATGGCCCAAATCGCACGTAAATTATCTTCCGAGGCGAAGCCGAGGATGGTAAACTGCGATTTGGGTAATTCTTTGTTTATGGCCGAGGATTGTACAAAATTTTTCTGCAACTGTAGCGAGAAAATACGTCTTTGCCGGATGCGCAGCGTCCGGGAAATACGTACTTTCGGGCCGCAGTACAGAAAAAAAATTTTCATAATAAAATGAGCATTTCGCAGAAAAAATAAGAAAAATTATCTTTTTTCTAAAACCTTCAAAAAAAGAAATTAAAATGGCAACTAGAAATCGAAACATGAAACAAAAAAACAAACGAAAGATAGTGAAAACCTAGTTTTAGATAAATTTCAGAAAAAAATCTTTTGGATTAACTTCTGTAACCTTTCCGTAAAACTTGGGCCCAACTAGCATGAAATCCCATTCGAAATCCCTTGTTTAGAAATATTTAAAAGAATATTGATTCCGGCCCTTTCCCACTCCAAAAGATAATTGGAGCTGTGAAACGGCGATTTTTATAACTTAAGTCCGGCAATTATAAAATGGTTTTTAATGTTAATTATGAAAAATGTTTACTTATTTTCAATTCAAGCCGGACCTAAAGTTATAAAAATCACCGCTTCACAGCCCCAATTTTCTTTTGGTGTTGGAAAAGGCTGGACTCAATATGTAATTAATTTTTTTATTTCCTTTTAGTTTAAATTATATGTCAACTTCAAATAATAAAGAAAATCAAATGAAAATTTTAATTGATACTGATGCTGGTGGTGATGATGCTCTAGCTATATTTCTTGCACTTTCTGCTGAATTGTATGAAAAGAATATTCAAATTATTGCAATAACGTGTATATATGGAAACACTTACGAACATATTGTGCAAAAAAATGTTTTAAAAATTTTAACAATAGCAAATAGAAGTGATGTAAGTATAGCAATACAGTGTATAAAAAATCTTGATCACGTATTTACTGTTCTGATATTATATCCTGGAATATTTATTATGATAAGAAGAGTAATAAAATATTACCTGGAAAAATTATTTAATTTTCATATTTACTTTGAAACGTTGAACCCTTTCCAACCAAATTTTTACCGCATATTTCAATATTCTTTCTCGTGTTCTACCTACATGTAGAATAAAATGTATTTTAAATATAATGTTTTACAATATGAAATTTTTTTACTCATTTTTTAATTAGATTTTTTTAATTTTTTTAATCCAAAAAATAAAAAGAAATTGGCCTAATCGATACATTCAAGCCATTTAATATTTTTTAATCAAAAAATCATTTTTTTGGCTAAAGATGTCACGTGTAATGTGTATATGTGGACTGAGCATAATTTTTCAATTCTAACCCTTTACGGGGCAAGTTACGGGGTGATTACCCCTATATAAGTGGTAAACTAAAAAATTATTAAATTAAAAAATTTTCTTTACTTTTGTATAAAAAATAAATGCACAAATTTAGTCTGAATATAAATCTTGATATTATTTTTACCACTCATCCTTTTTCTTATAAAATAGAGGGTTAAAAAGGGTAAAAAAGGTGTTGAAGTCACTAATTTTATAAAATTAATTTTTTCAGCTAAAGCTCAATGATTAAGGGTTTTTGATGATGCTGAAAATGAATTTGGAGTTTGTTTTCATAACAAACCCTTTTTCAATCATAAATAAGGGTTGCACAGGTTAAAGAAAGGGAGAAATTTGAAAATTTTTGTTTGTTTCTTTTTTAGGATGTTTTATGAGTTGTTGTGAATGAAACTGATATCTTTCTTCTATTATCAACCCTTGTTTGAGCATAAAAAAGGGATTAAAGGGGTAAAAAAAGGAATTGACAAAAGCTGTTTACATAAGTTTCATTTTTACAGCATCATCAAAAATCGCTTAATCATTGAACTTTAGCTGTAAAAATTGAATTTACAAAATTAACTATTAATATTTTAAATACTTGATTCCACAAAAAAAGTAAAAAATAAAATAAAATTTTATCATGCTTTTCATGTATTTATAAAATTATGGGTTTACTTAACCCCCCAGGGGGATGAATACATTTCATGATGGTTAAAATAGCATAAAATATTTTTAAATTCTTGACTCCACAAAAAAAAAGTAAAAAAATAAACTTTTATCATATTTTTTCTATTTTTTTAAATTTTGGAGGTAGTTTTCACCCTCTATAATTAGCCCATATATCCTTATTTTGGTCAATTATAAAAAAATCGCAATATCTTCTTAATGCATTATCAAAAAATAAAATATATTTGACCATATTAGCTTTACTTTCGAAATTTTGCAAAAAAAACCCCTAAAAATGGGTAGTTTTTGCTGATTTAAGGGTGTTCCCCTATTTTCCAGCTAACAATTAATTTGCCACTTTTAGGTGAAAATAGACCCTAGCTTTGGTTTCAGAAGACCATAAAACATAAATACCGCCCACTTTTAGCCATGCAGGACAAATGTCCACGAAGGGACATAACGAATATCATCCAAATGCAATTGACTTGAAATTTGTTCTTTAGATTATATCGCGAAGACAAAAATTATTTTTATTTCATTAAAAAAATTAACTTTTCTTTTTAGTGGGTCGAAAAACTTTTTCAGCCCCGCGCCGTGGTATAAAAATGCGTTTTCTTCCCTTTGAGAAAGAAAAATTATTTTTTCTCCCTTGATTAAAATGTACCCTTTCATCCAAGAAATAAAACACACGGTTTCGCAAAATAGGCCAAACGAAACTTTTATTCCTAAACCTTTTGAATACTGAAAAAATTAAAATAATAAGTTTGACACAAGATTTTCATAATTACATTTTATTAAACCTAAAAGTGATTTTGGGTTCATGTAAAAAATCAGGGTTTATTTTTAGACTGATATTACACTATGTGTAATGTCTACGTGAAAAAGTGAAACACTGATTGTATATAATATATATTCTATATTCGAGCTGATTAAAATTAATTAAAGAGACACTGATATGATTTAGTAAAAATGTTTGCAGTTAGCTAAAATAACTTGTTTTCCCCAATAAATTCTTTTTAAAATGTATAAAGTCCAAGTAAGCAAAACTTTCATATATATGGCATACTATTCACATAAAATACAAAATAATACTATAGCAACGTATTTTGCACTATAGTGCAACACATTTACTCCAGTCAAAATACGGGTTTGGTTGTATTTTTACTGGCGAACATGAGATTTGCTTTACTATATGTTTTTTGGGTCGCTGAACACGAAAATCGGGGTCATTTCGTAAAGAAATGGGGGCTTCACCCCTAAATTTGCAAAAAACTACCCCAAAATGGGGTGTTTTTTACATAGTTGCACTTTGAGCGCTCAGATTCGCACCATACGGGTTTTTTGGGTTGCTGATCAAGAATTTCGACTTCTTTTTCTTAAATAATTAAAATTTCACCCCTAAATTGGCTAAAAATACCCCCTAAAAGGGGTGTTTTTGCTATTTGGGCACTTTGAGCAACCAGGATAGGTCCATATAGGTTTTTCGGGTCGCTAATTAAGAATTTCGACTTATTTTTCATAAATATACAATATTTCACCCTTAAAATAGCTAAAACAACCCCTAATAGGGGTGTTTTTGCTAATTGTTCACTTTGAGCATCCAGTATATGTCCATATAGGTTTTTTCCGTCGCTAATCAAGAATTTCGACTTATTTTTCTTAAGTATTTCTTGAGCATGCATTATAAAAAAAAAATATTAAGTTTTATTTATTCATTTTTACGTTCACTATAATAATTTATTTTTCAGGTAAGTATTAATTTTTTATAAAAAAAAATAACAAATTTTTATTCATCAGCGGCCCAGGGACCTGAATGAACATAATCGGGATGCTCAAAGTGTGAAAATAGCAAAAACACACCTTTTAGGAGTAGTTTTATGTGTGAAATATTCAATATTTATGAAAAAAGAGTCAAAATTCTTGATTAAAGACCCACAAAACCTATATATACATATCCTGGATGCACAAAGTGCGAAAATAGCAAAAACACCCTTTTCAGGGGTAGTTTTAGCTAATTTAAGGGTGAAATATTGAATTTTTATGAAAAATAACTCGAAATTCTTGATTAGCGACCCAAAAAACCTATATGGACATATCCTGGTTGCTCAAAGTGCCCAAATAGCAAAAACACCCCCTTTTCGGGGTAATTTTAGCCAATTTAGGGGTGAAATTTGAATTATTTATGAAAAACAAGTCGAAATTCTTAATTAGCGACTCAAAAAACCTATATGGACATATCCTGGTTGCTCAAAGTGCGAAAGTAGCAAAATCACCCCCTTTTGGGGGGTAATTTTAGCTAATTTAGGGGTGAAATATTAATTATTTATGAAAAAGAAGTCGAAATTCTTGATCAGCGACCCAAAAAACCCATATGGTGCAAATCTGAGCGCTCAAAGTGCAACTATGTAAAAAACACCCCATTTTGGGGTAGTTTTTTGCAAATTTAGGGGTGAAGCCCCCATTTCTTTACGAAATGACCCCGATTTTCGTGTTCAGCGACCCAAAAAACATATAGTAAAGCAAATCTCATGTTCGCCAGTAAAAATACAACCCCCCCCCGTATTTTGACTGGAGTAATTCTATTTTTAATTTTTTAAGTTTTTAGAATAATATGTAATGAAGTAAAAATTAAAAACTAATGTCAATATTAGCTTTGTTTTGCGAAAAAGTAAACCTAGTAACTCAGACCTCTTTTCTCTTAACCATTACAGTAAACATTTTTTTTTATTTTTTCGTCTGGAAAATTCATTGTTTTATCATTTTTATATATTTTTGCTATATCCCGTTGTTAATTAAAAAATTTATGACTAGTCTTTTTTTACTGTATTAATATAATCATTATTATAATATTAATTATTCTTAATAGATTCCAGTTTATAGTGGAGCAACTAAGCCATTAATTCAAAATTTTACACCAACTGATTATTTTGGCAATGATGGATTTGGTGATTTTAATTTTACTTCAAAAATTGTTGATCATAATTTAAATAATGTCAAACATGCCGCTATAGCTATGATTGATTTAGTTAACAAATATCCAGGTAAATAACTTTACCTAATAATATTATAATAACTATATACATGATAATAATTAAATTTAATATTCGATTAATTCTTTTTGCACAGACGAATTAAATATACTAGTTCTTGGACCTTTGACAAATGTTGCGTTAGCTGCATCATTGGATGTAAACTTTACTCAAAAAGTAAAACAATTTTACATCATGGGTTCCGATATTGATATCAATAGAACCAAAAATTCAGAAAGTGAATATAACTTTAGTTTAGATCCAGAAAGTAATTATATTTTTTTAAATTCAAAAACAAAATTGCCCTCATTGATCACTACTTGGGACGTTGTAGAAAACCACGCGATTTCAAAAGTAATACTAATATTCAATTTTAAAAAAATTATAACATTTTTTAATTTAACCAAAATTTTTAGGAATGGCGTACTAAAATACTAGGAGAGAAAAATACTTTGGTTGTAAAATATCTTAATCAAATTGAATCTATTGTTTTAAACAGAGTAACAAGCTGGACTCCTGCAGATTTAATTGCAATTGCAACGATGATTTGGCCAGAAATTATAAATGAGAGTATTCAAACCTATGGAACTGCTGTTACAAATAGTGCAAGTAAAGGAGCAGTTGTTTATCATTTAAACAATACTACAAATTTTCAAAATAACGTTAACATAATTATGTCTTTGAACATTTCAAGTTTACAAGAAAAATTTTTTAAACATTTGTGATTGTGTAAATATCTATAGCTAAAAAGAGGTTCCATAAAACAGCCTTATTTAGGCCTGTTCTTGCGTAATAATATAGCTTAAAAGAAAAATTGAATATAAATAAAAAAGTACGTGGGAAAACACAACTTTTAAGGCCAATTTTAGAAAAAAAATAAATTCCAGTTTTTGAAAAATTAGATTTGAAACTTCGTTTTAGTTATTCCGATTTTCGTGATTTTCTCAAGGTTTTTTTCGAAAAACAGATGGCAGATTAAGATTCAGATTTATCAGAAAATTTTAAATACCCCTTGTAGTTGAAAATTATTTTTTAGTTGTATGTAGAGCGGTGAAAAATTAAAATTAAAATTGAAAAATTAACTCAGATTTTTGCAACAAATTTGAACAAAAAAAAATTGAAAACAGCTGCCATTTCGAAACCATTCAGAGCCAGATTAATCATATAGGCATAGTAGTCATGACCTAAGGGTCCCCACAAATTAAGGGCTTTGCGCGCGGAGCAGACGATATTTTGATATAGAATTTTCTTTTATTTGTTATACTGTTTTAGGAAAATTTTCCGTGAAAAGGGAGAGTTATCGCATCTGTAGAATTTTTAATAGATCATTTTTCTAATTTTCTTTTTTTTATTTAAATTAAAATTAAGCTAATGGGACGGTGAGAAAGCGTCCGTTTACGGGATTGGCTTACAGCTGAATAAATGGCGTCCAGATAGTACTCTGAATCAATAAATAATTTTAAATCTCCGGAGATGTACCAAAATCATTTTATTGCGGTTCTCCGAAATTTTTAACAATGAAAGAGATAAAAAAAAAGGACCCGCGTTCAAATCCCCAAACTGACTTAAAAAAAAAAAAAAAAAAAAATTAAATAAAAAAAAAAATAATAAATAAATAAAAAATAATAAATATACCACCAAAAAAAAAAAACATTTTTTAATTTGTTTTTAATTTGCATTAAAAATAGTAAATTACGGTCCTAGGCCAGAAAAATAAAGAATGGCCCAAATTGCACGTAAATTACCTTCCGAGGCGAAGCCGATTGTACAAAATTTTTTTGCGACTGTGGCGAGAAAATGCGTACTTTTGGGCCGCAGTACAAAAAAATACTGAAATAAAAATTATATTCCTCGTATAGTAAAAATTCTAAATTAATCCAGTAATTATTAATTTATATTATAGGTATATTTCTTTAAAGTACAAGCAATTTTTACTGTATACTAAATAATAAATATTACAATAAAGTTAACCAGGGTACCCAATTACTATAAAATACAGTAATTTTTACTTGAATATATAGTAATGTTTATATTTTAGTTTTCTCAGTGTAGCAAAAAATAAGACCAATCATTTTGAATCAGTGAAGCATCTAGAAAGGGCATAGATAATATTTTTTAATAAAATTATTTTTTATTATTTTACAAAAAGAATGATTGCATTTTTAAATTATTATAAATTTTAAATTTAGTTGAATATAGCCAAATTATATTTTTTGAATATATTTATTTGTATATTTCATTAAGATATTTGTATATACATCAAGTATGTACATAGAATTAATATCAAAACATATTTTTATTTTGAAATTATAAAAAATATATTTAATGCTTATTTTACATTAAGAAAAAAAAAAAATATTTTTATAATCATAAATTTTGTAACATTAAAAAAATTTAATGTTACAAAAACAATTAATTTTTTGTAACAAAAAAAAAAAATATTTTTATAATAATAAATTTTGTAACATTCAACAACAACATCCATTTCATGCATAATGATTTAATTTAAGTAAAATTGATGTTAAGGTACTAAGTCGTAGTACCTGTGGGTAGTTTCTACCCACTTACAAGAATTTGTATATTATTAAACATTTAACATCAAGTTTAAAGTTTTCATGCAATACTTATTTTTGAAGTTACAAGAAATATAATTGATTTTGTAAATCCGGATGAGGTGGCTTATTTAAAGCTTGCGAGACCAATAGAGCAAGCTTATGAGCATACTGACATGGTGCTGGTACTCTTACTGTACCACTAAAATTGTAGTACATGTGACAAAATTTATAAGCTAAACCTTGCATAGCAACAGGAGATAAGCCTGAAGTATCTTCGATTATATTGTAGGCCGTGGGAGATACTGTTCCCTGACGAACGCTTTGCGAAATTAAGAAAAAATCATATTTTAGCGGATCTGTTATGACATCGTCAACAACGGTTCCAGGTGGAGGATTTTTTTTGCTCATTAAGAATAATCTTGTATTTATTCTTTTTGTTACAACAACAAAGGATAATTTCACTTTGCTCATATCGCCGTTATGGAAATTAGCCATCATTTTCTTTATTTGTTCAACTTCTACTTCTTTCACAAATGGTATTTGTCCCTCCCCAACCCCATCTCTATAAATTATAACTCTGGATGGAAATTTATTTCCATTTTTTTGCATGAAAACTTTCAAAGCTATTTCAAGTTGAGCAGCTAAGTTGTTTGACAATTCTTCTCCACTTTCGTGTCTAGTTACTGAACTGAAGTAAGTACCGAAATGTTGATCCAGAGATGCTACCATTGCTCCAAAATTATGGTTTCGAGAATTTTTATCGTGGCAGACATCAAAACCTACAACCATCAAACCCCTAACTGCAGGAGGGAGGGTAATGGTCCAAGGTATGCCTCCAAGTTTACAATTTAATTGAATTGCTACCTTAGTTGCTACAGAATTTAACATGTTTGGTTTTGAATGACTTATTGTACGGTTCATTAATACTTGTGAAGGAATGGGACGATCGCAACATAACTTTTTTTTAATCATTGAATACCTTTCCAGATTATTGTTGGGAACAATAACTAGTATTAGTTGAGGTTTTGCTTGACTTGTAAGGATTTCTAAAGCATCAGCATACGATCTAAGTCTATCATCCTTTATTTCCCTTAGCTTAGGTCTCGCAATTATAAAGCCTAATCTTTTAGCCAATGAAATCATAGTATCAATAAAAGTCTGAAAGAAAATTATCATTTAATTACGATTATACTCTCACAACCCAAAGAGAAATAAAAATTTTGGCCGCCGGAGCTTTAGTAGCCGACCGTAACCAGCTCCCGGATCAAGGCGGCCTCGGAAAAAGTCACGGCAGCAGACCCGTGCCGGATTTATTATACAAAAAATACCATAGATTACCACGGTATTTAGCAATTCTCGTGGCAGTAGACGTGTGCAGACGTTATGTTATACTAATTATTGCGTATGAATATAAATGGGCGATTATTTCTCAACCCGGCCACCCCCCTCTGTCCAAAAATGGTGGCAACTTAAAAATATTTTGGTTTTCTTAAATTGACTGAAAAAGGGTCTAGTTTTTTATTCTCATTGGCCTTTTCAACTTTGTAAATCTACTGTGCCCCCATTTTTAGGCACTGAACGGTGGCAAGTCCAAATTTTAAAATTAGAAAAATTGAAATAAAAGTAAATTAACGGTAAGTTTTTTGAAATTTTTTTTTCTTAAATGTTGTAATTTATTAAAACAAAGAAAAGGAGACCACTTGCGTAATAATTGGTTACTTTCTTAAAAAGTTTTATGGGTGCTATTTAGTTTTTAAAAATGGGTAAAAAACGGCTACTTTGACTGATGATTAGGGTTGTTCACTAAAAAAAAAAAAGTGCGCCAAAAATGTTCTTCCTGAAGTATGGTTATACGATTTTCGGTATAAAATCCAAAAATTTTTGGTAAAAAAAGGGGTGTTTTCGGTGTTTAAGGGTGATTAACGTATTTTCGGACTCTGAGGACCTCATTTTCGAGTTTAGCGACACCGAAAACATATTAGGAAGCATAGAAAACGTATTTTGAAAAAAATTTTTGTCGTTCGCACTAATTGTCGGTATTAGCCAACCACTTGAGAGCTACCCTGGGTTTGTGCGACCCCTAAATCGTTCTCAAATGAGCTGAAAATTGGTATGCGATCATTTTGTCACCTAAACTTCAACATACTTCAGGAAGAACATTTTTGGTGCACTTTTTTTTTTAGTGAACAACCCTACTGATGATATCTCTGAACCTACATATTTAAAATAAAAAAGTTTTAGTGCAAAATGGTAGTCTTTTGATTCATAAAAAGTGTGCCAAATATCAGGGGATTTGAGCGAGTAGTTTCGGATTTAGCAATTTTTGGGTATTGATTCTCTTAAAAAAATGGGTCAAAAATTGTTTCAGAATTACCCTTAAAATTTCTAAATCCGAAACTACTCGATCAAAAACCCTGATATTTGGCACACTTATTATGTATCAAAAGACTACCATTTTGCACGAAAACTTTTTTATTTTGGATATGTAGGTTCAGAGATATCATCGGTCGAAATAGCCGTTTTTTACCCATTTTTAAAAACTAAATAGCACCCACAAAACTTTTTAAGAAAGCAACCAATTACCATGCAAGTGGTCTCTTTTCTTTGTTTTGATAAATTACATCTTTTAAGAAAAAAAAATTTCAAAAAACTTATCGTTAATTTACTTTTATTTCAATTTTTCTGATTTTAAAATTTAGACTTGCCACCGTGCCTAAAATGGGCACAGTAGATTTATAAAGTTGAAAAGGCCAATGAGAATAAAAAACTAGACCCTTTTCCAGTCAATTTGAGAAAACCGAAATCTTTTTAAGTTGCCACCATTTTTGGACAGAGGGGGGTGCTACCCTGAGAAACAATCGCCTATATGTGATTAATTTTTATGAATAATAATTATTAATGTGAAGTTTTTAAAAACCATTTGAGTAAATAATTATTTATTCTATTGATATTAGGGTGCACGGCTTTTCATTTTTTTATTCAATTGATGACCGAGATGTAATAATATAGTTGTTGATAATTTTGGAGGTTATATTTATAATATTTAAAATACTATTTTTATTAATGAAATAATTATACAAATTTGTTAAATTGTTTTAATAATAAAACCAAAAGAACCAATAATATTTAATAATTTTTTATAAAATAAAAATTTAATATGATAATAATAAGCTTATTATTTTAGAGAAAAGGAGTTGTTTTTACCGACGCTGAAAATAGTTTTAATCAATATAATAAGAATAAATAAAAATACATTTATACGCGTTCATATGATAAAAAAAGTATAATTTATCAAAAATTGTTTAAAAAAATAGCACTTATCATAACTATTACGTATATAAGTACTGTTTTTATTAAATTTAATAAAAATAATCCCGGCACGGATCTACCGCCGAAACTTTTTCTATTCTGGCGCCAGTGTGGTAACCGATCCCGGTCGGAACTTTAAAGCCCGGCACCAGACTCGGAATGCGATTTACCCTTGGTTTTGTTTCTCTTCGGGAAGTTTATCATGTAGAAAAATGAAAATACCTTGGCTTGATTTAAAGCTCTAGTTTCAACGATGCAATACCAATCATTTAAAGCGTTAGATTTTACTGCACAACTCTCTTGTAGTTGATGTGTAAAGTCTCCATTATTTGCAGGAACATTTTTGTTATTTCCATAACTTATAACTTCAGGAGTAATAATACGAGCATCGAGTTCTATAAGTTTTGAATCTATTTTGAAATCCCATCTTTTATAATCTTCAACAATTTCTTTAGTATGAAGCAAACGTTGATTAAATTCCAAAAGTTTTCGGATTCTATCTTCTGGTGCTACTCTTGTCTTTTCAGCTAAAGCTATCATCAACCTCATGTTAGTCCTCATTTCTTGCGTTATCCCTAAATAAAAATTTTTGATGAAATTTTGTAAATTTTTTATTTTTACCATAATAGTTATGCTAACCTGTAGCTCGACAAAGTTCCGGAACCAAGTATACTAATTCTGCTTGACCGGCTCTTATGTCACGAGCCTTAGATTTTGATACTAGCATGGGCTGAGTCATATTTTTTATTTTTAATTGATATCGATTCTGGTAGTATTCTGCATATGAAATTTTTGAACCATCTCGTTTTTGAAAAGTAGATGCTGGATTTACTTTAAAATCAACGTCATCGATCCGATATGTTTTATTATTGTAAGTTGTCAAAACAACCGTACTTAATATATCTTCTTTGAATAATTTCTTAAATAATATAAAAGTATTGATTAATATAATATAATAAAAAAATGTTAGTTAAAAAATAAAAACATTAGTATTTTTATTGAAACTGTTAAATAATTTGTTTATGGTAATTTAATGAATCCCAGTTTGATTAATAATAAAGATTACTGATAAATTAGAAACTCCTTGCCCTTTATTTAAAAAAAATATAATTACTTGATATTCATTTGGTCTACGTCTTTGACAGGACATTAAAATATCATAAACAGTTTCCATCCTCATAACTTTGTGCGATATTTCGCTGTTCATTAATACTCCACCATCATGCTGCCTTATTGAAGTAACGTATCCCGGCCATACTTCAAGCTTGAACTCTATGACTTGTTCCTGCAATATCAAAAAAGATGTTATTTTTCAATTGACATTAACATCGAAAATTAAAAACTTTACCTTCTTAGTATCATCGAAAAAGTTTCTGCCAACCAACTTTAAATCCAAATGTTCAAAGCTTTTACGGACTAAAATACTATGTACTTGAAAGTAGTGATAGTCTCCTTTCATTACATCTCCGACCAGTTTAATTTTAAATTGAATGGGACTTTTATCTTCTTCTCTGATCGAATTCAATTCTAGGGGCTGTAAAAATATTAATACACTTATTAAACAAGAATTTTTTAAAGTAAATAGAGATAAAGTTACTTGTTTTAAGCGATTGCAAGTGTATAACACTGTGCCATCGAATAGATATGCTCCAAGGTCTTTTCTGTGTTGGTACAGCAAAGACTTTTTAACCCAAGTACGTTCCTCTTCTGGATTAATATCAACACGATATTGGTATAAACACCAATCTGCTGAACTAAGAAGCTTGAAATAGTTCGCATAAAGTTTAACTGGTTGTCCACCAGAACCTTTCTTGGATGTTAATTTTGGGGGCTTTGTTACTATTTCATTGGACGGTTTTCTTTTATCGCTTTCTGTTTTTCCATTTCCAGGACCTTCTTTGACCTTCAAATTTTTCATTTTTTGCGCAACTTCCATTTTGGAACTGCAAAATTAAAATGTTTATAGTATACAATATTTAAAATTATCTAATAAATAAATAGTGGTATTCAACCTAAAAAAATGCTTCCTTATGCAAAGAGCTACAAATTGAACCTTTAACTTATAATATATAACAAAAAAAATTAATTTCTGTCAATAAAATTAATTTTTTTATTGGATAAACGAATAGCCAAGGAAAAAATATTCGATAATAATCCAAAACTTTTCTTTTTACGATAAAATTTAAGCGAGTTATGCATTTTTTAAGTTATAATGTCGTTTTAGAGCCTAAAATTGGAATTAGTACAAAAATGGTAGTTTTTGACAGTATCTTTACTTGACCATAACTTGGTTAATTTTCATCGAAAATAGTAATTTTTTTTTTTATTTAGGACTACTTTTTCCCTGACTATTCGATTCTGAAAGCAAAAAAGTCAATTATTTTAACCCCTTATAGAAAATTAAATAAAGAAGTATTAAAAATTTGAAATTATTCTAAAACAGGCTAAAATCGACCTTAATGGCCGAAATCAAAATTTTTTTTCGGACAGATCGATGGGATTTCGGTTGAAGAAAATTTTCAAAAAAAAATTTCAAAAAAAAATGGCGGAAAATGAGATATTGCGATTTTTCTTAAAACACATTTTCCTATTTTCCGGAATTTCCCGGTGTTTTTCCGAAAAACTAATGGCAGAAATGGATTTACTGAAGGTTTCCCAACATATATACTTTTTCAGAATTTTTTTTCAAGCTTATATTTATGATTTTTAACCATTTTTCCGAAAAGCACTAACGCTGGCCGAGAGCCACCTAATGAGTTTGATTGGCCATAACTCGGGCTGTTTAAGACTTAGAAGGTTAAAAATTTCAGGATTTTCCTATCTTTATGTTATAAAAACATGGGAAAAATTTGAGGCCGATCCGATGACCCGACCTGCCCACCATTGCTGTTTTGGCAAGGAAAGACTCTTATTATTTTTGCAACAAGCAAAATTAATATGAAATATAATTTTAATAAAAAAATTATCTATTATTATGAATGTATAAATTTTTATTTTAAGAAGTATTTAATTTTAAATACTACCTAATTTATTTGCAATACTTATAAAAATTTAATTTTAAATCAAGTTTTAAATCTAATCTTTTTAATGAATTAAACTTAATTAATTCCTTTTTAATTGAAATTGCAATTAATAATTTATTAAAATAATGTATGATAATTTGTATACAAAAAAAAGAATTTACTGTTTACTTATATTGATTTTTTGCAACAATTATCTGCTCTTCGAAAATACTCGAAAATACGAGATTTTATTTCCAATTTTAAAACAAAAATACAAAATTAAAAACAATTGTTTTTTCTGTGTCATTAGATCTAGCCAAAACTTTTATAATTTTATATTTTTAAACTATCTTTTACATTTTCTGCTGTTTGAAAATTTTCAGACATTTTTTATGTACACTGAAAGCAAAGTTGAACATAAAACGTAAAATAATTCAGAGTTGCTTAAATTTTATGGAAAATTCGTTAGCCACGCTAGGGTAACCTTTGGTTCATAGGCGCGTATTTCAAATAAAAAGTTAAATATATATATAGATTTTTTCCCAAAAATGTAAATCTTTCTCGTTATTTTACATTTTTTCAGCAAATTTTTAAATAAACTTTTAACCGATTTCTGAACTCACGATCATTGAACTTGAAATATGTTCAAATTTATATTTTGAATCTTGGAGGCTTTTTAAATTTAAGTCCTTAAGCGATCCTTAAGGCAGGTTTCTCAGGTACCCGCGCTTTTTCTACAAAATCATTTTTTTTTTAATGAGTCCCTCAGAGCCTTAAAAATTTTTTCAATACCCCCTTTTTAACTTGCATGAAAACGCTTAAAGTTTTTTAAATTTACATTAGGTTAAAGCTTGTTCTGAAACGTTGAACGTGATTTTCTCGAAACAAGATTATTGAAATTGGCATGAGTAATTACGCATGCAAAAAAAAATCATTGATTAGATTTTGAGTTACTCAAAATCTAATCAATGATTCTTTTTTTTTAATTTTAGAAATAGAGGGGCCTAATGAATTAAATATAAAAATTTTATGTAATTGCTGAAGAAAAGGATTTTTGGCCATAACTTTTTTTTGGCTAATGACAGCGAGATGTACAATGAACCATTTCAAAGCTAAGGTTAACGCCAAAATTTCATATGATATGCAAAATTTCAATTGGAACGACCATTTTTTTTAAATTTCACCTGACAAAGAAAAGATAAAGTAGGCAATTTTAAACAATCAAATCTTCTTACAGATGAGAAGTTAAACCAAAACATTAAAATACAAATAACTTGGAGTAAATGCTAAAAAATTTGGCTGTTTGAAATAAATAATGTTTAGCTGCTGGCCAAAAACTGAAAATGCCTTACAAAATATAAGATTTTACCCAACTTTATCAGTCCAGAAGATAAACAATAACTACTCGATAGGACTAAAAATGACTGGGCATATTTAGGAACAACTTTGTATGAACAGATGGTTGGCATAAAAAAAATTGGAAAAAAGTTTATTTTGCCCATAACTTTTTTTCTACTTATTTTCATCAGTTTTGGTTGATCTCAAAATTTTCCCAATTATGTCTTCTTGCAAAATGATACTTAGTAATAATTTTTTTTGTGAAAGTAATATTTTTCCAAAAATTTACGCCAGAACGACCCGGTTTCTTAATTTTTCATTAAACAACCATTTTTGCCATGTCATATCTCCTTTAATATTAATCGTACGAAAAAAAAAATATTAGTAATATATAATTTTTTTTTGAAATACTACCAGATTTTAAGTAAAATTAAAAAAACTTTTAAAAATTTAAGTGGTTCATTTTTATGAAAAATTGTATTTCATGTTTTTATGATAAAAAACGATAATTTATCGATTGGTTACGTTATTTTTTTTCAAACCCACCCCCTCTTCTATTAAGTTCCCCCCTATTTAAGTTTTTTTTGAAAAATCTGGGCTTAGGGACTTATAGAATAATATCGATTTAGGTACTTAGAATAATTCAGGTTTGGGGACTTGGAATAATTTTGATTTAGGGACCTAGAATTATAGAGAATCAAAATAGTTTGGGTTTAGAATCTTAAAATTTAGTAAGGTGATAATTACAAATTATAAAATTAGAAAATTATATTGTAACATTGTGTAAAATTTATGTGTTATAATAAGTATACCTAGCCTCCAGCTGGAAGTAAACATATTCCATGCATTTAGGTTTTGTTTTCACATACCGGTTATAAGTTTTTTTTATATCAGGTCAAAAACTAAACATTAAACTTTTAATGCTCTGTATTTCCAAGTAAATTTTGTTTTATTTAAAGAAAGCAAATTATAGGCGTAAAAACATTTTGAAACATTCAAAAAAATCCATTGTTCTCTGCGAAGAAGCTGAATCTATATAGATCGATCTCATAGTTCAGATAATGATCTGATAACTCGAATGAAATATGTATCAATAATAGTTTAAGGCTCATTATTAACTGCTACGTTAACTGCTAAATCAGGCAACTAAATAGTCAATCTTTCTGGTGTCCAGATTTATGTTAAAAAATAAGTATAATTTGAAATAGTTATTCAAATTATGTTATACAACACCTAAAAAACTTATTTTAAAAATACTGCATACTTGAGCTAAAGAATCAGAGTATTTTATAAAGTAAATGAATATTTTCTCAAATACAAAAATGATCTCAACTCCTAATAAATAAATGATAATTAAATTGGTTCTTTTTTTTATTTATTGTATATGTTATTGATGTTACAGTGTCTGCTCTCAAATTCTTTTTGTTTATATTGTTCCCTTAAACGAACAATGCATTAAGTAGCAATCTGAAATAGCGAGAGAAAATAAAATAAAAACAATGATACATTTTAATTTAATTTATCTTATAAAATGAAAATTGTTAACTATTTTACAAAACGGAGCCATTTCCAGCTGTGCTAAAAGTTCATTCTAATTAAATAATTTATTAATTTCACTAATCTTTTTCAAGTAATGTTATTAATATTATATTGAGAATATCAGTAAATTTTTATTAAAAAAATTTTGGATCATAAAAGCTAGAGAGAAAAAAAATAAATTTTTTTAAACAATATAAGTACCAAATTTTACAGTATAAGTATTAATAATTATTTTTTATTTATTTGCTTTATGTTCATATTTATTATTTACATAAGAATAAATTAAATTATGTCTCTAGTTACAAAATTGTCACGAGGCCGATAAAAACGTTTTTGTTTGGTAGGTGAAATCAGGATGTATTACAATTAATAATACACCCTGGGTGAAATCAGGAATCGTACCTTATGATTATTTTACGGGTTATGTTCAACTTTGCTTTCAGTGTAAAAAATATAAAGAAATAAAATAATAAATATAATTGAAAAATACAATTTAACAAAATAATTTAAATGTGATAGAAATTGAATACATACATATTTATACTTCAGTTTTCAGTTTCTAAAAATGCCGGCCTTCTGACAATTACATGCGTTCATGCTTATTTTTTGAGTTAACTTTGATTTGATCTGTATAAAAGAATAAATAAACAATTAATATAAATAATATAGCTTGATCGTAATTTACAATTTAATAAATTATTGTAATTTCTTACCTCACTTCTTTTTCACTAATTATCACAATATTTTTTTAATACGTGAAAAATAAAAAATAAAAATAATTTCTTAACAACAACGAACAACGTGATAGCATAATGAGCATGGAGCTGTGTAAGTAACTATTTTTGTTTTCCGTTTTATAGTATTTTATAGTTTTCTTACATACCAACTTCATTTAAATAACATTACGTCGGTATGACAGAAAACTATAAGTTACTATAAAACGGAAAACAATTACTTATTACCCTCGGTACCATGCGCGCGTTTCACTTTCACCTTAAGAATAATAGTATATTGGAATATATTCATGGGGATATTTATTATTTATCTTTTTCTATTATAGTTACCTCTGCTTCTATACGCGTGTATTTTAAATTTAAGTTTTTTAAATCAAAAAATATAACTTGAAAATAGGATTTAAAAAAAAGTAGTTAATTAGGAAAAGCTTAACTATTATAAAGATTATATAATTATATGAAAAAATTTATTGCTAGCTGGGATTTCGTATCAATAATTTTGCCGTTAACTGTATATAAAAACTTGCATAATATGTACTTACTTTTAACAAACCTAATTTTTATAATGAAAATGAATCGGTAAGCTAGTCTTGATAAATAAAATTTGGCAATTATTCTCTAAAGATAAAAGTAATAAAAATGATAGTGAAATTTAAAAAAATAATTAGTGCTTCTTCGGAACACCCATCTTATCCAGCTTCAAATTTACTTGAATATCCTCCAAAATACTCATGGCGATGTGCTAAACCAAATGAACTTATAGCAACAGTAATTTTTGAATTAGCTGAATCTGAATGTATAATGGGGATTGATTAGGGAAATTATCATAGTTGCATTGTTATTGTTGAAGCTTCTACTTCAGAAGAGCCAGACAAATGGATTACAGTAATTAATCATCAATTTATGACTCATGATGAAGCTGTTAATAATAAATTTAGAGATCAAGTACAATTATTTACCAAAAAAAAAACTAAACCCAGAAAATATTAAAATTAAATTTGATATAGTAAAAGTAACATGCATGCAGTTTGGTAATCCAAGGGAATTATTTGGTTTACAATTTATAACTTTGAGAACGGAAGTGACAGTAGACCTGGGCTTAGATATTTTTGGACGCTTGGGGAAATAAGATACTTTAGTTTTTTGGGGTGCTGTAAGGATTATTATAAGTTAATTCTCATATTAGCAACCTTTTTAAGGGAGTTTTTGAATTTTGTGAAAAAAATGTGTTTTTTGGAAAACGAGTGTCAGGGGTGAATATAAGGGTGCTTATTTACACTGCAACATCTCAAATTCAAGAAATTCATTACAAGAAATTGCTATGATGACAAAAAAATTTTTTTCTTAATGCAATCCATATTCAAAAATATAACAATAAATGGTCAGTTAAATTTAGGCATCAATCTTTATTTATTAAAATCTAAAGTTTATATACAAAACAGAACAAATTTTTCTATGTTTCCTTGTTTTTAAATACATTTATTTTTGATAACCATGTAGATGAACTAGTACTACAAAAGTAAATCAGTTAAAATAAAAAAATTTTACTTAATGCTTAATAATAATTGCTTACCTAGCTGAACCTCCTTCATCTTTGCTCACATTATTTTCCTCTCGCAGTTGTTTTAGCAACTCTTCTCTAAATTGTATTTTTAAAGGTTTTATATTTGCTTCAACAGCACTATACTTTATTTTTTCTAATTTTTTTATTGCTTCATTAAAATTTAAACCATACCATTCGATTTCTTCTCTTGTATACTATATAATAATTTTAAATATATTTTAGTATTTAAAAATAACAATATTTAATTATAAAATGGTTAATAATTTACTGTCTTTAGATAATCTTTATATTTTTCATAAACTTCCTCACGCTTCTCGCTATCATCTGGATACAAAGTTTTATCAGCTAATGCTAATAAAATTTTTCTCTTGAACTTTAATGCAAGTTCTGACATTAAATCACAAGCTTCAGTCTGAAAGTAAATATATTAAAAAATATATTTAAAAAATATTAATTTAAAGAGCTTAAAAAAGTGAAATTATAACTTTTAATATGTAATGATCAAATCCATAATTTTCATGTATCAAAAACATGGTCCTCTGTGTAACCGTGCAATGAAAATATTCATCAAGAACTTCAGAATACAATACATTTTTTAACAAGTTTGGGACCCAAAATGTAGGAACTCGATTTGTAGCCCTCTTTTTTTTCCTGAAACCTTCTACTATTGCTTCCCCACCCCAAATACCTTCATGCAAATCTTTAGGAATTGATAAAGGAAGGGCTCTATTTTCAACTGGTAATCTAAAAGAGAAAATTTTAAATTAATAATGACCTCTTACTTTAATATGTAATTACCTATGCAATTATCTTACATATCACCATTACGATGACGTTCATATTTGCCTTCTTTTGGAATATAATGAACTGGTTTTGGTTCTTTTTCTTTCCATTCACGCCAAAATTTTTTATATTCCTCAGGAAGCTCTGCACCAAGTCCTTCTGAAAATTTGGTAGGTTTTGGATAATAATATAATTGCTGTAAAAAAACGTATAATTAATATTTGTTTTGATCATTGATTGCTAAAAGCATATTTACCTTTCCCAAATGTCTTAAATTTGACATATTTGTAAATCTTAAAATTTACAGAACTTATAAACAAATATAAAACTGTAAAATTATCCAGAAAAATTGTATCACTAAAAGGACGTACTAAACTACTAAAAGGTTATATTATAATAGTAAGCATAACTAAATTTAGAAACTTTATATAAAACTAAGTTTAATCAAATATCTAATAAAATTTATTTTTTTTTATTTGCAAAGATTATTTTAAGTATTTATCTGAAACATTATTCTATTGTTCAGTAACTTTTTACAGAGGTTATTTAAATAAGTCTTTTTTTTATAGAAAACTATTTTATCTGCATTTTAAAATGTTTTTGTTGCTGTCTGTGTTGCAATTATTGGAGCAAATATTTTTTGTTGCCGGACAACACCGGCATTTAAGTATTTAATATTTTTTTAAAAACTTTATTCTTATACATTTCATTAAATTATTTCAAAGAATTATTACTCAAATAAATATATTTATTTGCAAAACAATTATTTTTCTTATTTATAGCAGACACAATTTAATTGGTTTTAGCAAACAGCTTTCAACAATAATATCAACATTTAAAAAAATATATGACTTCGAAAAATATATTTAAATAATTTAAATTTCTTATTAAAATTAAAACTTTAAATATGATGCATAATGTGGAAGTCTTATTTTGATGTCATTAATTAAATAATCAAGAAAAATGACATCAAAAACATTATGCATTACTCAAGAAGGCCCAGCAAATGCTTTGGCATTAAATAAAGATAACTCCCAAGTTGTAATAGCAGGACGAAATGGTAAGGATTTTAAATAAAATATTATCTTAAAATTTGAGTTAGATTGATTGCAAAATACATATAAGAAATATTAGTAATGAATTAATAAGTTTACTTTGTTTATAATAATTGGAAGTTACCTGTCTTTTCTAATTAGATTCATTTTGTGGATTCCATTGCCATACCCGAGTATAATATATTTTAAATTTTATTATATTTGCAATCATTTCTTATAAATTAATTACATATTTTAAAGATTTTTGTAAAGGGTTCATTCTGCTAATTTTGTTTAATTATAAAAAAAAATTTAGATATTAACTATTAAAGTAATTTTTATTTCAGTCTTTAAAATATTTAGTTTATTGGAAGATCGCTTTGAAGAATTTTGTAACCTGAGAGTAGGAAAGAATTTAAATTTAAATTTTTCATGCAATGATGTTACATGGAACTTACTGGATGGTAATAATAGGGTTTTAGTATCTAATGTGAAAATAATTTATGTTTACATTGATGAATAAATAATTACAGATCATATTCTTGCTACTGCGGCAACTAATGGAGCTGTTGTTGTTTGGAACTTAAATCGTCCATCGAGATCAAAACAAGAGCATGTATTCACTGATCATAAACGAACTGTTAATAAAGTTAGCTTCCATATGACAGAACCTATGTGGTTAATTTCTGGTTCTCAAGATGGTACCATGAAATGTTTTGATCTTAGAATTAAGGAAGCAGCTAAAACTTTCTACAGGTAGGTACCAAAAAAGAAGTTTTTCAATTTTTAAAAGAATAAAATTTAGCCTAAAAATATATTTATAAAGATCTGTTTGATGTGTTTGGTGACTCTATTTATACTGTTAGAGGTCTCATTTGTAAGATATTGAATTATACTTGAATTACTTTTATTAATTTGCGATATTAAACTATACTACAACTAACCATAATAGATATTTAAGAACCTATATTTTTCTTATTTTTATATAGAATAGAATAGAATAGAATAGAATAGAATAGCAGTTTATTTGTCTAGAAACAAAATTGTGAATATACATATGAGATATAGCAGTTTTTTACATAGTATTTTAAGTAAATATATAAAATTAACAAATAAATAAATTTCAACAAAATATAATTTTTTAACAAAGTTAAAGTCTAGTATATACATTAATTTACATTTTTAGAGAAAGCTTATATACTCTCAAGATTTTAATATTTTTTTTTAACTAACATATCTTTTGATTACTTTGCTTATAAAAATTCTTTTGTATAAATGTAATTAATAAATTTATATGTAATGATTTTTTGGGATCACTGATCCTGTATATTAAATAAATAAATAAATAAATAAATATTTTATATAGTAATACAGAATCAGTTCGAGATGTACAGTTTTCACCACATCAAGCTCATACATTTGCTGCTGTTTCCGAAAATGGTCACGTTCAATTATGGGATTTAAGAAGATGTGATAAATATTTTCAGCATTTTACTGCTCATAGTGGTCCGATTTTTGCTTGCGACTGGCATCCGGAAACTACATGGCTTGCTACTGCCTCCCGAGATAAAACCATAAAAGTTTGGGATCTAAGTGCCAAGCCTAGTTGCGACTACACTATACATACGATTGCATCAGTTGGGCATATAAAATGGAGACCTCAAAGAAAATATCACATAGCAAGTTGTGCTCTTGTAGTTGATTGCAGTATAAATGTATGGGATATTAGAAGACCATACATACCTTTTGCTAGTTTTAATGAGCATAAAGATGTTCCTACTGGAGTTGCTTGGAGAGGTGATCCTCAATCTTTTTTATCTACTAGCAGAGATTGTACTCTATACCACCATATCTTTAAGGATGCTAGGCGGCCAGCTAGTGAAGCAAACCCTCAGGGCATTGCTCTCAATGCAAAAGGTGATATTGCATATGCATGCAAGGAGAATTCTAATATGCCTACAACAATTAAACTTCCCAATATCATGAGGTATTTTATTTAATACCATAAATCAAAATCTTATTAATTTCAATATTAAATTTTTGTTTAAAAAAAAACTTCCTTCTATTTTTTAGAAAAAATGCTTCAAGTAATGATACTTTTTGCTTAGCCTCTAGTGTCATGCATCAATTTTCTGTTCCTGAAATCCACAAACCAAAATGGTTTACAATTTGTGCAGAAGGTTATTTATTAAATGGGAGATTAAATGACATTTGTGATCATAATTCTAAAATTGCAACTAATGCTGGAAGAAATGATGTCAGTACAATTTGGAGTATTATAAAAACATTATTTATAAATCCATTTGGAAATATATTAAAAACAAATAAAACAATTGTTAAAGAAGACATTGTCAATAGTTTAAATTTACCTTCAAGATTAACAAAAACCAGTTTACTTGATCAATCAAACACAAATCATGAATTAGATATTAAATCTTTGCAAGGTGAAGCTCCCGGACTAATAAGTGGTGGAGATGATGAAACTGAAACTGATGAGACTCCTGAAAATTTGGGAGTATCATTTGTATCAAATTATAGAAAAACTTTGTCTAATTATAAGCGCATACCTAAAGGAGACTTTTTATTTGGTGAAGGGGAATTAGAACCATTAAATTTAGAATATACAAATGATTACATTGACAATATGATTAATAACGACGATTGGTCCTTACCAAAAGAAGCATTCCCACTAAGACATGAAATTCAAAACAGGTCTCCACCACCTGAACAGTTTCCAAATCATTTGCCAGATATTAATGATGATGCTCTTCCAATAATGGTAGAAGATCAACTACCATGCCAGTTACTGGTAGTAACAGTTCCAAAACCATCTTTTTGGGATCCAACTAAACTTATCGAAGATGCTCTCATTCATCATGCAAATATTAGAGATATTCAAACTACTGTTTCAGTGCTTATAGCTCTTGGAGAGAAGCGAAAAAGCCTTAACATAGAGGTGGCCTTACAAGAACATTGGCTTTTGGAATACATTGACATGTTAGGAAGGCATAAGCTTTGGGAAGTTGCAACCAAGGTATATTCTTATTACAATTATATGAAAATATCGAGTGTTGAATAAATATTTTTTTTTTTTTTTTTTATTTATTAAATAAAATTTGAATTTATTTGTAGATTATTCAATTAGCATGGATACCTACAGTTTTTCAACTTAATCAACAATCCACTACGTTACTAGCATGTTGCACATCTTGCATGAAGCCTCTACAAAGGTCAGCTTGGCTTTGTGATAGATGTCATTCTTCAAAACACGCTTTGTGTTCTATTTGTCATCAGGTTATACTTATTATTGCAATTAATAGAAAGCAAAATATTTTAAATTATTTCACATTTTATATTTAGGTTGTTAGAGGGGTTTATGCGTGGTGCCAAGGATGTTCACACGGCGGACATGTAAATCATATAAAAGAATGGTTTAGTAATAATAAACAATGCCCAACTGGCTGTGGACACGTGTGCGAATACACCTGATTAGCAATTTGTAAATCAACATAATATTATGAAAAAAAAAACCTTTTGCCTACAGCTACTTAATTATCTCTTACAACTAATGCTTTTTAACTACTGGTTAATAGTTGTAACAGACATCTACTTACAATAAAAAGATTGGATGGATAAGAAATTTATGGAGCTGAAAATGTGCACACTTTGTAAAAGGAAACACTTGAAAAATTCATGATATTGGTCTATCATGAATGTCCACTCTTAGGAGCAAATGGGCCATGGTTTGGTTAAAACGCAATCTTAAAATAAGAAAATGAACCATGATGAGAATATGAGTGAAAAGGAATTTCTTGAGAAGAAAAAACTCTAAGAATCACAAAAAGTTTAACCTTTGTAATCAAAGTTCTCTTGAGTAAATGTAAAAAACCTCTTTCAATAAAAACTAATTTTTGGAGATGAAATTGATTATTAGAGGACACAAACTTAAAAACTGAAAAATGTGTACCTTTGAAATAATTAATCTTTTAGGGGAAATCAACCCAAGATGCTGTAAATAGGATCTTACAGAAATTACTGATTATATATACTATACGAGATATACAAATAGATATTATTAAAAACGTTGATTAAACTAACTTTTGCAGATATTTTGTAATTGAAATAGCATCTTCAGGATTTTGTCATAAAATCGAATCCCTTAATAATTCCGTAAAAATGATCCCTGAAAAATTGCTGGAGGTGGAATCAAAGCCATTTAATAGCAAAGAATGTAGAAAGAGATTACTGCCTTTTATTCTTTGTAAATTGTATATAGTTTCTGAATAAAAATATTTGCGTACCTATCAGGTAAGAAATAAATTTTTTTATCAGATTATAAAATATTTATTTTATTTAAAAACGATGTAAAAAAGTATCTGCTTCTTTGCATCCTAAAAAAACAGACAATAAGTATTGAGTTATACCTTTTTTATATAATTATAAAAGTAAAATCAAATACAAAATTTATTTATCTTTAAAAAAAACATCTTACATTTAAATTTAACTCTTTAAAACTAGGCATATTTTTAATAATAATTACCAAAATCAAAACAGTGTATTTAATTTTATTTTTGTATTCTAATTAAATTTTTTTTAAACACTCTTTTGAAAACCATTAAAAGAAATTTTTTTTAAATTAAACTTATTTATAATAAAGGCACAATTTAAAATTGTACAAAAATACTAATTATGATTAAAATATATGGCCATTTTAATTTGAAATTGTAATTTGGCGATTCAGCTACTATAACATAACTTTTTCACGTAAAATATTTTCCTTATTAATTTATTAACTGAAAAATAATCATATTCCAATTTAAGAAAACATGTTTTCTTGGTGATGAATTTTAATTTCAATCCTATTGCAAATTATTTAAAGTATAAATTACTACTATTTTTGTTATCAAATAAAGTCATATTATTAAATTCTTGAAGTTTAATTTATCAGTCAGTTCTTAAATAATAAAATAATATTTTTAAAAAATTTTAATTATTAGTGAATTAAATATATTAGCGGCAGTTTTTGTTGCTGATTTGCTGATGCATACTAGGAACTTGCAAATATTTTGAAAATTTGATATATCAATATGAAAAACTGCTTAGATTTTAAACTTTTTACTAGAAAATTAAAAATTTAAATTTAAATAATAAGCTCAAGGATATAAATATTTTGTTTATGCTTTGATTCTTAAAAAAAAAATATATATATTACATATATATATATATATATATATATATATATATATATGTATATTTATATATATAACTTAAAAAAATACTTAGAAATTCTTTAATTTTATTTTTGCATGAATTTCTATAGTATAAAGTTCTATTTACTTTACCTGAAATAAAAATATGTGATATAAATTTTTATATAATACAGCCTTAAAAATTTAAATTAGGTAAACAATTCAAAGAGGCACTAATTATGTACACCTATACATATATTGATATAAAAAACAATTTTTATTATTACAATGTTTTTAAAGAATTAATGCCTCATTTTAAATGAATTATCACTGGGTCTTTGTACACTTTTTTAAAAAATGTTGCAGCAATTTGATTTTTTTTTTCCTTCTCCTGATTCTCCTTGATTATCTTGAGCCTTGCGTGCAGCTATAGAACGCATTAGATCATAAAACACCTGAGAAAATATTGTTTTTAAATCAAATAAAAATTACTCATAATACTTATTTATATAAATTTAAGAACTTTTTTTCATGCTAACATTTTACCAATTCAAAATTAAAACAAGCTTTAAGCAAATCATTCTGTCTAAAAATCAAAATAAAATAGTGCAAAACATAGCAAACCTAGAGAACAATACACTTCTTTTTCTTCTTCTTAGCTCTATCCTTGCTTTTTCCATTACTGGTTGACTTATCTTCAATCTTGCGTGAACGTATTTCACGCATTAGGTCATAAAATACCTGAAATTCAGTGTAAGTAACGCAACTAAAAATAAAGAGCGCTTAAATGCTTTAAAAAAAATACAATATGCATAGATTGACTGAAAGCAATTATCTACATACATGATTATGATAAACAATAACTGATTTGAAAACAAACATCATATAAGCTAACATGCAATGTCAAATAAAACATAACAAATTTACCTTATCCACATTTTCTCTTGTTTTTGCACTAGTCTCTACATAAGGAACTCCCCACTGTTGTGCTCTTGCTTGTGCTTCTGCTAAACTAACTTTCCGCTTTTCCTGTAAATCGCTTTTATTTCCAACCAACAAAAAAGGAATGTTTTCATCATTTTTTACTCTTAAAATTTGCTCTCTGAAATTATTAATTACATTATTTAAAATTAAATATTTACTATTATTTATTAAATTAAATTATACCTAAATTCTAACGTTGCTTCAAAGCTATCATCTTCAGTTATAGAAAAGACACAAAGAAAACCTTCACCGCTTCGAAAATAGTTATCTCTAATTGCGGCATAATCTTCTTGTCCTGCTGTATCTAAAATATCTATCTGAACATCTTCACCATCTAATACGACTTTTTTTCTATAGGAATCAGCTTTTGTTGGTTCATAATCTTGTATAAACTAAAATAAATCAAAATTGTACGATTTTTTAAATTTAAAGTTGAAAAGAATATTTTAAGCTACTTACATCAGCATACATAAATTGCAATGTCAATGCTGATTTACCAACACCTCCACTTCCAACCATAATGATTTTGTGCACAGCTAAATCTGCTCCTGGCTTTTTTGACATTTTGTCCTATAAATTTGAAATCTTTTATTTTGTTTGAATAAAAAAAACTACAACTTTATAAGTAAATATTGAAAATAAACACATATTTTTTTAAAGCATCAAGAAAAAAATTAAAAGAGAAACAGGATATGATAATAATTTGTCAGTGTGAGAAATCTTTCTCCTTGTGATATGCCTTATTATAATAACTACTCTCATAACTATACTGTAAAAACATATTAAGTTTGTATACTTAGTTAAATAATAATATTTCTCACAATTTCATATAGAATAAAAATATATATATAATACCCACAGATAATACCTTTAAGTCTTAGTCTTTCATTTATAAAAATATAATTTTACAGTTACACAATTTACTGGAGCAGAAAGACTTTAATTTAAAAAAAGCTTTGATTGTACACATCTAAATACATAATGAATTAAAAAGTAATAAGGGCGTGTACGAGTTAGGCTACATATGAACAAAACAAAACGCGAATATATAAATACAAGGCGGTGCCATTTATATACACTATACAAATACTAATTTATATACACTAAAATGTTATAAAAAATAAACTCATATTTAATATTCAAGAAATTACGTGTTTTGCTTTCTATTCAATTTTTTTCTTAAAAATATTTACTTTAAGTCACAAATTGCTTAGTACACCTACCTTTTTTGTTTATACAATTCAAGAAGAAAAATATTCTTTGAACAAATTCTAAATAATGTATATTGACAGTACGTATATATGTACGTATGCTGGATTATAAATAATAAGAAAATGAAAATATTTTTTCGATTTTCAAAATAAAGAAAATTATTTATAACTTTAGTTTTATCAACACTATCACTCCCAATTTGTTATATGAAACCTGCGTATATTATAACTATAATCCCCGCGGCATTATGAAACGCACCTTTTGGCGAATTTCAGATCACTGCCCTCTTCTCTATACAAACACGGAATTTACAGAGGAGACTCATATATACACGGAAAGGAGTAAACACAGCAAAATACGAACTGAAAACAACTCTGTTTTTTTAACAAAGTTGAGATCTTGACGGTTTATGGGGGAGTTTTGGACCAAAATACTGTCAATTGCACCCCTTTGGACAGGTTGGCATAGACTATATTTGAAATATACGTTTATTATGGCGAAAAGAAAATGTGTATAAAATTTGACCTGATTTCTTTTGGGTCAAATGGGGTTACTTAAAATTCGGGGAACTGTATCCCCCCTCAGGATAATGGGGCACAGGCTAAACTGTTGATATAGTAGCAGAAAGCTTCGTAGAATAAAGTGTAAAAGTTTAGCTCTGATGGCTTAGCCTGGTTTCAAGAGGGTCACCCAGGTGACTTTCCGAAACCAGCAGGTTTTCAATTTGTACAATGGAGCCTTGGCCAAAAGTCTAGAATTTCGTTATCTTGGTGGCAAATAGTGCATTTGAAGCCATTCAAGTGGTTTCAAAAGTCACCCTAATTCTTATAGCTGAGGACATAAAGTGTTGGCTACGAGGTCCAGTCAAGTTCTACTTGCTGCCTGCCTATTACTTCGTTTCGGGCGTAACATAAAAAATTAAAAAGAAAAACAATATCTTTATAGGTATACATTTATCTCTGACCTTACACACGACTTTTTTCGTGTATTTTTAAATATAGGTGACTGACACCAAAGTAGAAGTGACACACCCGGTTTTTATTTGATAACAATAAAGAATTAACTTGAATATTATTATAACACTCTTTGTTTTTATACCCATTCTAGTCTCTATAGAATACATCCGAAATTTTTACGTTCTGTTATCATATTATATGTTATATTATTTTGAAATTTATGCGAGGTAAAAAAATTCGTACTGCGAATTACGATAAAAATAGCAAAGTAAAATTGATAAGGTAGAAATCGTACTATAGATTATTTTTCTGCAAATGTTCATATAATGTGCGCCGGCAAAAATATGATGATGATTATGATCAAGTATAATTTTTAATCTTATAAAACAACACATCAATAAATTAGCTTACCTATTATAAAATAATTAGTGAAAATACCACCATACGCTCGTATATATGCAGTTATATACCAAAAAATTTTTTTAAATTAAAATTTTTTTATCAAAATTATCTGAAATTGTTATAAAAAATAAATACCTGATGAACAATTTTGAATATTCCAAAATTGATTTGTCATTAAAATGTTATGTAATTAAACATTTCTTGTAAGTTGTAAATATAAAGTAACCTATTTACTAAAATTATGGAAGACCAAAACCAAATAAATTTACAAGATATGAGAGAAAGTCTTGTAAGCATTATTTTTTTCTATTCTAGTTTATAATAGAAAATTTATTGCTATGTATAATCTTCTATATTTTTATCTAGGTAAATACGGCTGTAAAGTTCCTTCTGAATCCAAAAGTATCTGTGAGTTCATCAAACCAAAAGCAAGAATTTTTAAGGCGTAAAGGTTTAACAGATAAGGAAATACAAAAAGCATTTGAAATTGCAAATGCTTCAAAACCAGTTATAACACAAAATGATTTTACTACTTTAACAATACCACAAGAACAACAAATTTATAAACAACCACAGAATCATTTATTCCAAACAACTTTGTACTATAAGGTTAAAGAAATATTTAATGCTGCAGCAATTTTTGGAGCTACATTTTATTGCATTTATTGGTTTTATAATGTACGTAGATTTTTAAGAAATAAACTTGTTTTTAATTTTCTTTTCATTTTATTCTAGAGATTTATTGAGCCATTTTTGTTTGGTAAAAAAAAAAAAGATAAAAACCCAGTTGAAGAATTAGATAAGAATATTCAAAAATCTATTAATGAAGTGAAAGAATCTATAAATAAAGTTAAAGTTGATATTTCACAGATAACACAAAACCAAACATTAGATCCTTCTGTACCACAATTAGTCCAAGAATTGAAAAGTGACATAACTAGTCTTAAATCTATTTTATTGTCAAGGTATAGCAATTTTTACTTTTTCATTTCATGTTTAAAATTAATTTATTTCTTGTTTTCAATTTTTGTATATAATATCAGAAAGCAGTTTCCCAGTGCACCAGCTTCAATACCAGCTTGGCAATTGGGAGAATCATCACAAAACAGAGAAAAAACTGTTGATCGAGAAGATGATGCAGGAAGTGGTAGTAGCACCAATAATTCAGATAGTTCTTTAGAAATGATAAGAGAAGACCCAGCAAAAGAATAAAAAAAAATTATTCTTCAAAACTGTCTTCCTTAGAGATTTTATATAATTTACCATTCATAAGTTTTTTAAAAACTGAGAAAAGGATGTTGAAAAACTAATTTTTTTTCTTTTGTTGATTTAAAAGCCATAAAACTTTGACGAAAAACTTGTTAATTCATGTTCTTTATGTTGACTATAGGTTCATTAATTTTTTAAAAATATTCTTGTATTTATTATGTATTCTTTTAATTACTTATGTATTTTTTAAAAATATTTTTATTAAGACTTTTTAGGAATGAATGTTGAATGATTATAATTGAGAATAATAATTTTCATGATTTAATAGTTCCAAAAAATTGTTCAATTATAATAATGAATAAAATAAAAAATTTTTACGTAAATTTTTATTGTTTTAATTAATTTAATACTTTTATTAATAAAATTTAAAACTAATAGGCAAAATGAAAGAAACAAGACTTCATATTTTTGTTCCCTTTTTCTTTTCTTTTTTTTATTATTTTTATTAAGTCAAAAAAACACATGAAAGAATATGGCAATACACATTTTTATATAAACAATGATTATACAAACTTTAAAGTAGTTAATTATAATATATGCTTCATATAGCCACATTAAATTTAAATGGTTTTTTTTTGTACATTAACATTTGTAATTTGTGTATCAAAATATTTATACTTTTTTAGCTTAATTCTTTTGATAATAAGTCAAGGGTAATGCAGTAAACCATTTTATAAGTAACTATAAATGATTTATTGACTTACTTTTTAAAATCTTTTTTTAATGAATATTTTATAAACGATTAAGCTTAAATTTTATTCTTCTTTTATACACTATACTATAAAAAAAAATTACTTGATTTTCTTTATCAGGCTAAATTTATGTGTAGCACATATATGCACATAAAATTTTTTGCATTATACATGAGTCAGAGTAACTAAAACATAATTTTTCAAAATTGATTCCTCAGAATTCATTTTATGACTATAAGGTTTTTAATTTAAATAAATACAAGACAATGAAAGTAGCTCTCAAGCGCAAGTTTATTAAATATATACACAAATATATATATTGGTGTGTATGATTTCTTTTATAATGTTTCTTTAAACATTTTTTTATTTACGTCAAATAATTTTTTTATTATAATTAAAAAACATCTGTTGTTAAACAATAATTTGCATTTTTATATTTACAAAAATCATGCAATAATAATAATTAGACAATGTTTCAATTATATAGTCTGATTTATATATATGTACATTAAGAATGACAATTTATATTGAAAAGTTGCTTTAATTCATCATTACTGACTAAAATTAATTATTATTTTTATATTTGTAAATAAATTAATATTCTAAAAATTGACAGTTATTTTCATCTGCCATCCTAGAAATACTACCAATTTCGCCCAATAATTTTGATTCAAAAAAACTTTTTAAATAAATTGCAATTCATACAAGTATACATATATATATATATATATGTATATATATAAGTATATATATATTCATCAAGAATTTATATAACATCTTTTTGATGAGATTGCGAGGATTAAACGTTTTTTTTTTGTTTTTGATACACTTCTATTTTTTTTATTCAATATAAACATTTCTTTAAAACAATGCTTTCATCGATGCTTATTTTAATTTCTTATCATTTTTTAAATTAAAATTACATAATTACCTACCCCACTGATGCAGTGAGTAACAGGTTAACTAATTACAAGTTATTCATCTCTATTATGTAGAAAATTTACAAATAAATGTAGTATTTGTACATAGAAATTAGTCTCATTTTGCTTTATTTTTTTTTTTTGTATAACAAATATTGATCAAAAAAATGTTTTGAAATTCATTTAATGGAAATAATATGCAAAAAAAGAAATAAATTTTTATCATCATTCTAGATATGTTTAAAAAACATTTTCATCTTTGGCTGATATATTAACAATTTAACAAAGAAAATTATGACGTATCAAGTAATCGAGTGACAAGTACTGGCCATATCAGATTTATTTTTTGCAAGTTTTTAATTATAATAAAACAATTCACACATTGATATATTTATTAAACAAATGGATTATAACTATGCTACCACGTATGATGTAAATGTAAATTTCTTGACAGCACCGAACGAACATCTTGAGTAAAACGCAGTGCGTCTAATACTGGAAGCAAACTCAATAAAGCTGTATCTCCAGCATCGCTAAACCACGATTTTATAGGGATAGCATTATCTATTTTAATTAAAAATTAAATTAAATTAAATCATATTTTTATATTATACTTGTTTAATAATACTTACGTGGATATGCTCTATATGCTCCTGGACTATTATCCAATATAAAAACAGATGCTAAGTCAGAACATATTGCTGCCAAATCTTTTGTATAAGATCCCATTTCTGGAGTACAATGTTGTCTGTAATACCTTCTCCTCAAAATACCTCGATTATTATCTAATTTATCGGCTACTGCAGCTCCATAAATTTCCATTGAAGCAGTAAAAACCACTAGTTCATACCATTGACTAACAATATCAAGAAAAAAATCAACATGAGGCCTTTTGTGGACAAAAAATCTAACCGGATGTCGGTCTATCGTCACTTTTAAAACAAAGTCAGGAGGAGTTCCAGGCCTAACTGTAGGTCTTGCTACTCCATCATGGTGAGAATGTATGAGTGTTTCATCTAAATCTAACACTAAAACTTTTCTTTTCACAATACCTAAAAATACAGGCATTATCTGAACTTATTGTAGTATTGAAATTCAATTAATTTTTTGATTCTCAGTATATTATTTTCTAAAAATGAAAGTAAATCACATGAAATGTTGATACTTACTAAGTCTATGCCTAGATAACGGAGACAGAGGGAAAATCTCATACTTTACAGGTTGTAACTGTGATACCTATAACATTAACAAAAAGCATAAATTAATCTTATACAAGTTTCTTAAGTGTAAAATATTATTTGTTAGACTTACTGCTCTAACTTGCTTCTTTAAAAGAAAGCAAACACAGGTCCATACACGAGAGGCCATTAGTAGAAAAGCTCTCATTCCCATCTGCAATTGTTTAAGCATTTTCTAGCAGTTCCTTTGTTTGACCAGAGCTTAGTTTTTGCTCGGTCTTAAATTCACTTTGTGCAACAGTGTGATAAGAATAAAATTTCGAAACGTTTTTTGTTAATTTTCATTTACTACAAATACTACACAAAACAAAAATTGTTACTTAAACTTAATACTGCTACTCTAAAAATATTTTCTGTTAAACAAAGGTAGTAATAGTTTACACAAGACAATTAGTGTATCACAAAATCAAACAATTTTTAACTCTTTTAACAAATTAAGTGGTTAATAGCGTTTAGTAATGATGCACCTGTGACTATGCTTACAAACCAGTCACGTTTAGATTGAGAAATCAGCATAATTTTCACTGTCACGGGCATTTTTCACAAAAAAGTAAAAAAACTGAGTTTAACGACTTAAATAATAATATTATTTATAGAACCGCGGAAATTTCTAACACGCGCTAATTTTTTTTTTACTTATTTCATTACTTTTCATGCATCCAACACTTTTTGGATGATGATAATATTTTAAGGGGGGGGTCAAACGAACTACGAAACAGCAAGAAGTGTGCGCATCCGCATCCTAACTTTTTTTTCTCTTATTCTTTCTATTATGTATATTACCTTGGTATATTACACACATTCTCTCAATCTCTCGTAACTTTGTACTTTCACGCTGAAACCATGGTATACAAATCCACTGGCTGAAGCAATTTAAATCTGGCATTTCGGAATTTCTGTGTTTAGGTCGGGTAAGTCGTGTTTAAAAGTAAAACTAAGAATATCTGAAAATTAATACATATATAGCTGCATGCGCAGGATTTCAGAAAATTTTTTGGGGTGGAAAACAAGTTTTCGGGGGCGGGGGGCAAAACAGTATATTTAAATTAACTTACGTGTATTTTATATATAGTAAACCAGAAACATTGAAGGACAAGCGCCCCTCCGTGCCCCCCCACCCCGCTTATAATCCCGCCTATTATGGCTGCGATGATACCTAATATAATGCAACTAAAAAAAGGTGTCAGCATCGCTAACACATTTAGTCCGGGGCTATCTGTTAAAAAAAAGGCCAAACCTCTATCTAACTATGAATATGGTCAAATCGACCTGAAACCTTTTGCATTCGCTTCGGGGAGATGTTAAGACAAAAACGCCGGAAGGAAATTTTGTGGAAATGAGGGGGGGCATTTTCACCCCATTTTTGCCCCTGATTTTTCCGACAAATTTAAGAATTGTTTTTTTTTCGATTTTGAGGAGTGCCTATAAGTTTTTTGGGTCGTAGAATTCAAATATAAAGTCAGATATGCTATTTAATGCTTCCCGGGGGTGATTTTGGCCTTTTCACCCCTTTTACCCCCTAAATATGTCATTCTTTAAATGGACCGTTCTTTACAATTTTAAAATATCTTTATATGTTTTTTGGGTCGTAGAATTCAAATATTAAGTCAGAAATGCAATTTTAAACCGTCCCGGGGGTAATTTTGGCCTTTTTCACCCCTTTTACCCCCTAAATACGTCATTCTTTAAATGCACCGTTCTTCTTAAATATGTGAAAAAAGCCAATATCAACCCCCTGGAAGGCATTTAATAACGTTTCTGATTTAATATTTGAATTCTAAGACCCAAAAAACTATAAAGATATTTTAAAATTGGAAAGAACGGTCCATTTAAAGAATGACATATTTAGGGGGTAAAAGGGGTGAAAAAGGGCAAAATCACCCCCGGGAAGGCATAAAATTGCATTTCTGACTTGATATTTGAATTTTACGACCCAAAAAACCTATAAAGATATTTTAAAATTGGGAAGAACGGTGCATTTAAAGAATGATATATTTAGGGGGTAAAATGGGTGAAAAAGGCCAAAATTACCCCCGGGACGGTTTAAAATTGCATTTCTGACTTAATATTTGAATTCTACGACCCAAAAAACCTATAAAGATACTTTAAAATTGGAAAAAATGGTCAATTTAAAGAATGACATATTTAGGGGGTAAAAGGGGTGAAAAAGGCCAAAATCACCCCCGGGAAGCATTAAATAGCATTTCTGACTTCATATTTGAATTGTACGACCCAAAAAACCTATAGGCACTCCTCAAAATCGAAAAAAAAAACAATTCATAAATTTGGCGGAAAAATCGGGGGCAAAGATGGGGTGAAAATGCCCCCCCCCCTCATTTCCACAAAATTTCCTTCCGGCGTTTTTGTCTTAACATCTCCCCGAAGCGAATGCAAAAGGTTTCAGGTCGATTTGACCATATTCATAATTAGGTAGAGGTGGTTTCACGGATAGCCCCGGACTAATTCTTTTTTCTTTTGGAATAGCGCAGTGACATAATTTTTTCCATTACACGCTGCAAAAAAGATCTACTTTCTTACTTTCGGGCGATATTTTTTTCACTTTTAATGAAAAACTATGTTTTTAAACACGGAAAAAATGTAGGAAAAATCCTATTTTTTCCCCTTGTTGAACAAATAGATAATTCATTACACGCTGCAAAAAAGATCTACTTTCTTTTACTTTTGGGCGAACAAATGGATATTTAAAGCGGGGTAGGCTTGGCCACCCTTTGAATTATTTTCTTCTGCTCCTCTGCATAAGACAGAGAAATTAATTTTTGAATAAGCAGGCAAATTTTCATTACATCAACTCACTGAAATCACGAATATTTGATTTTGGAGTAGAAATGGGTTAATAAAAGTAGGACAGAGGAGGAGTTTTACCCAGTGTATGCAGTTTTCGCCACTCTCGTTATTTCAACTTCAACCTTTGAAAATGTAGCATAAAATTGTTTTAAAAGTCTAAAAAAACTATTTTTTTATGAAAAACATTTAAAAACTTTATAGCTATGCATTTGCAGAATATTTTAAAATATACAGTTTAATTTCCAAATTTTTTTAGGGTAGAGAAACCAACCCTTTCTATCCTATAAAAATTAATGATAAAGTAAAAAAAAGAACGTTTCGTTATATGTCGAGTCGTTATATTTTACCTTCGAAAAACAATATAGGGTCTATTCACGAGTGAATGGTTGTGCTCCAGTAAATTACCGATACCTAGACCAATACCGTGTATTTCTTAAATGGAAAACAAGTGGTTACCAGGGTGGATCCAGAGGGGGAGATGGGGCGGTAGGGCGACCCTCATCCTGAGTTCCATAAAATTGCACTTTTTTTTGTTAATTTTTTTGTTTTTTTTACAATTTGTATGAGAAAACACAAAATTTTGCTTGAGCACTTTCCCAGAGACACTTCTGGATCCACCACTGAGTGGTTAAATTTGCTAAATTTTAATCGGTCATTCACTGATTGATACCCTAATCACTTACTTATTGTAAAATTGCGATTTTATATTATGAACTTAAGGACGCTTTCCCCAAAGGCTTTCCCCAAAGAAATTCCAATTAAAGAAATACACGAATAGCTGAGAAAATTCTCAATAATTTTGATATAATTATAAGGATACAAAGATAATAAATAGATGTTGCATTAGACTTATGGAGGAAATTCCGTAAAATTGATCGAGATTTTCAATATATATAGTACATAATATAGAATAGTATGTGATAAATTAGAAGTTCAAAGTGCAAAGAAATTTATTGATAATATTAATATACTAAAGTTTTTAAAGAAATACTTGCGGAACTTTTTTAAATGTTCGTGAAAATGTGTTAAAAGGGAACTTACAAGACCTATGACTTAAATTACAAAATCTTTAGAAAAACCAGGTTTAACGTTTTTGTATGGTCACGTGACATCGTGAAAAACGTGAACACTACCGGTAGTGTAGGGGCCCCTTTTAATAAGTAATTTTTCACAATATGTTGGGAGCAAAGCTAAATTTGTCAAGTAAATTCTATCATTTAAAATAGTAATTAACTTTTTTTAATATAATGGAATTATTTGATTATGAACCAAAATTAAGGTGCAATAGTGCATTTTTAAACAAGGGAGCAAAAAAAAAAGAATTGCCCAGATCGCACTTTAATTATCAATGATAAACTGCGATCTAAGGCATTCTTCTTTTGCTCACATGGATAAAAAGCAATTTTTAACATGGAAAATGTTTATAGGGGGGATACTTCAGAATTTGAAAATTAAGGAGGGGTCAAATTTGTCCGGTTTAAGCTTTACCCTCAAAAGTGAAAGTGGAAGCCTGTGCGCTGTAAAGTGGCGATAACTCGGCGCTACATTTACAAAGTGAGAGGAGTGGTAAATAACAATTTACAGAGGGGCGCGCAGCCATATTTTTTTTTTCAAAGTGGAGCGAGCAATTTCTTACAATTTACAAAATTGAGACCATGCGTATTACCACTTTAAAAGCGCAAATCATCCTTAAAGTAAGCTTTGGGAAATTGGAGTTTTTTGATGTTTACACTTTATTAATTTTGTTTTTTTAGCCGCGCGTGCGAAAAAATTTTTTGGTGATTGGAGTCGGAAAAAAAGTGCTAAAAAATTTCAAACTTTATATGACGTTAATGTTTTATTAATTGTGACTGAGAAAAACGTTTTTATGAATGAAAATTTTCATTTTTTAACCCCAGCATATTTTGCAATTTCTCGAGATTGCGCACAGTGTGGCAAAATGGACAAAATCGCTCATGGGTTAAGTTTTTGAGCTATCAACTTGAAACCTGTTTTGAACGACTTTAAAATAAGCCTGCTTTCGTGTCATACTGCGGATTTTTCATGTTTTATTTAATTAATCTATTCACTAAAAATGCATTTTATGCGAGATCCAAAAATATGCAAAAATTATGATTTAATATTTTTTGACTTAAAAATTTTTTTTAATTTTTATGTATATAATGCAGGATGAACACAAAAAAATTTCCCGTTTGTTTTAGAGTGCAAAAAATATAGGAAGTGAAAATTTCGATAAACGAATAGGTTGAGGTAGTGTAAATAGGCTAATTAAAAATAAAAAATTTTGAAAATCCGCAGTGATGCACGAAATCCGGCTTATTTTAAAGCCGTTCAAAACAAGTTTCAAGTTGATAGCTCAAAAACTCAGTCCAAGAGCGATTTTTGTCCATTTTGCCACACTGTATGGCGGATCAAAAAAACAGAAAAAAAGAATTTTGTACATTACCTGGGGATTTTCAAGGTCGAGAAAAACGTTTTTATATGAATGATAATTTTCTTTTTTTCACCCCAGCATATTTTATAATTTTCTAAAATGAAGTATCAAAAAGCAGAAAATATAACCTCAAAAACTCCCGAATATGTAAAAAGCTCTTTTTCTGCTTTTTGATACTAAAAAATGAAAATTTTCATTCATAAAAACGTTTTTCTTAGTCACAATTAATAAAACATTAATGTCATATAAAGTTTGAAATTTTTTAGCACTTTTTTTCCGACTCCAATCACCAAAAAATTTTTTCGCACGTGCGGCTAAAAAAACAAAATTAATAAAGTGTAAACATCAAAAAACTCCAATTTCCCAAAGCTTACTTTAAGGATGATTTGCGGTTTTAAAGTGGTAATACGCATGGTCTCAATTTTGTAAATTGTAAGAAATTGCTCGCTCCACTTTGAAAAAAAAAATATGGCTGCGCGCCCCTCTGTAAATTGTTATTTACCACTCCTCTCACTTTGTAAATGTAGCGCCGAGTTATCGCCACTTTACAGCGCACAGGCTTCTCTTTCACTTTTGAGGGTACCCATAAAAGAGAAATAAACATATCAACAACTGGATTACCTTATTTTTTTTTGTTTTTCAGCCCCTTTTACCTACTAGGTAACATTTTTAGCCCAAAATATCGATTTTTTCATTAAAAAATTAATTCAAATGGCTTGTATGTGTCGATTGGGTTATTATTATTATCTACGCTAATGGGTTAATAAAAATATTAATTTTGAATATATAATTAAAATATTTAATGTTTCAAGCACATAGGAAAATATAAAAGAAGTATGTTAACAATATTGTTACAAGTTTTTTCTTTTTCTTTTTATAAATAAATATATTAAAATTATGCATATAAATTTTAATTAAAAAGTTCAAATAAAAACCTATTTAATAATAACATTATAAAAATTAAATTTGTTTTAATTCCAAAAAATAACAATAAAACTTACAAACACGTAAAAAATTTTAAATGTATAAAGTATTATAATAAATATTTCAGAGTTATAATTTTTTGTGAAGTATCATTTATTTATATTAAAAATTTTAAGCTTCTATAGAAAATTCAGAAACCTTTTATGTCTTCAGTAAATTAACGAGAGGGTTGAATTTGCCTCTTTCTGAATCCCGATATTCTTCAAGTAACTGCAAATAGAAAATTAATTTTGAAATTTTTATTAAAAAATATTTATTTTAGAAAATATAAAAATAATAAATTATAGAGTAAAGTAATTAATTTAAATAGAATTGATAATTAATAAAAAGTTGAAGCTATATTTGAGAAAAAAAAATATTTTCACCATTAAACAGGATTTGCTTCTGCGTTACCTGCACCATAGAATAATATTACTGCGTATAGAAAAACAGTTCTTATGTATTTTTTTTCACCGAGTTGGCGCAACTCATAATTATTTCGGTTGCGCCAACACCGATTTTTTCTCAAGTCAAGCGCTAGTTTACTTACATTTATATATAGCAGCTGCCTAAAAACAAAAGAAAGATTATAGTCGGTATGTAAAGAGGGGGAAATAGAGACTGAGACTAACTCCATCTAACATCTCATGTTTAGTTAAAATTCAAGCGGAAAAAAATACATAAGAACTGTTTTTCTATACGTAAGTAATATTATTCTATGCCTGTACTCATGACAGCTTTTACATTTATGTATAAAATTAAAACAAATATTTTTATGCATTCTGATGCATTGTATAAAAATGAAAGTTTTCAATTATAAAGCAATTTCTGCATTAAATCTTATAGTCAATGCGCCAGCAATGATAAATGGTATCCAAATGATATCCAAAAATTTTATCAGCACGAGAATGGATCCACCTCAGTGAAACGTATGTATTTTTGGTCCCTGAAACCGATTTTAAAGGTTTCATTCATTTTCGGATGGCCATTTTTTAGTCATGAACGCTATATCATAAAAATTGGGTAAAAAATTAGCAAGATAGGTAAATTCTTGAAAAGAATTGCTAATTGAGCCTATTTTTGATACCCCACTTTGGTCTTCGGGGTCGCTGATCACGATTCTGAAGACAGATTTTTAAAAATCAAAATGGTGGACTCAAAATGGTCATCCGAAAATGGATGAAACCTTTAAAATCAGTTTCAGTGACCAAAAATACATACGTTTCACTGAGGTGGATCCATTCTCGTGCTGATAAAATTTTTGGATGCATTTAACATTGCTAGCACCTTGACTATTATTTATAAGTTTACTAATTTATTTTTTCACTAACTTATAAAATATAAATAAAAAAGCTAGAAAAATATAAAAATTTAAAATTTAATTTCACGGGATGATCAAGTTTTCGAATTAACTTCAAAAATATTTTTTATGGCAAATAAATTTTTTCTCCTGCTTTTGAGTTTTATTTTAAAATAAAAAAACGCCAAAAAATTTTTTATAAATGCTTTTTATGCATTTCTGAGTGCTATTAGGTGCTGTAAATGTTCGTTAGCTGGTCTCGATACGTTAATAAACATTGAAATAAAATGATTAAAATATTTACTACACTGAAAAACTTTTCCTCTTTTGGCTAGAGGATGGTTTTTTTTTTCGTATCATAAAAATTGATAAAGAGTTAAAATTTATTTATTTTTTTTTTACAGTCAACTTTTCAGTAGGTAATTGGGAAAAAACCTTTCTTACATGAAAGTAAAAAATAATAGATGTTTTATCATCTAAGAAAAACAAATCAATACGAATTCTCCTGAATAAATATTTATCAGAACTAAAGTGATGACAAAAACGGATTTATTCCATACTTATTTTAAATACTTTTCGTGTGATGAAAGCACTCGGGAAAATGCTGGAACTGCCGCCGTTTTCAAGAAATTAAAAGAAAACGTATTTTAACAGCATACCAATATAAAACCTATGGAATTTTAGGTCTTCAAGCAATAAATATAGCAATCAAACATTAAAATTTTTTTTTTTATAGTTCATAATATTATAGTCTAGAAATAAAGATTATATTAAAAGTAGTGCCTTCATTTTATCCTATACTTCTTGCATGTGAATTGAGATTATTATTCTGGTATCAATTATTTCTAAGTTTTAAAATTTTTTATACCAGTAAAATATATTCTATAATCAAATAACTATCGGCTAATGATTGCAAAAAGCTGAAATCGGTCACTTTTCAAAGAACTACTTTTTAAGACTATACAATTTAATTTTGTTAGGAAACCGAATTTGATCATTTAAATTAAATTAAAATGAGATTTTTAAAAGATTCCCTCAGAATTAGAAATTTCGGTCAGGTCTTATTTGGCTGGCGGCGATTTTGAAATTATTAAAAAGTATTTCTTAGACATATTTATTTTTTGATCTGGAACTACGAAAATAAGCCCATAAATCAGCATAACATAGAAAATTTTTTAAAAATTCTGAGCAGACAAAAAAAATTACTGTAAATTACGTCAAAAAATTAAAAAAAAAAATAATAATAAAAATGATTATTAGGCTAAATAAATGGGGGTCATTTTTTTTCAGTACTAATTTCAGTACTAATTCATTTTAAAAAAAATGTTGGCGTCGATTTGAAGATTTGATCATAAAGCTTACAGCCAATAATTTTAAGTGTTTGTTATAAATACCTGATAAGACATTTCACATGACAAAATAGCAATAGCCTCAGAATTGTTATGGGTGGCAGCTAACAATGATGGCAATGTATATGAAGATAGTTTTGGGTCACCGTAATAGGGGAATGGTAGAGTGCATAATTGTTGCAGAACACTAGGTCCAGTTCCTGCAGATTGTAGCACCAACTGCAATTAAATAAAAAAATTAAATTTGCAAATAAAAATTTTTATAAATTTTTATAAATTTTTATAAGATATAAGAAAAGGAAAATTATCCCAATATGCAATATTATTAATAAAAATAAATTAAATCTCTTCAAATAATCTTTTGTTTCAGATCAATCTTTTAAAAGCAGGTGTTGAATCTTTTTCGGGTTAAAAAAACACTCCTTTGCTCTCTAAATCCTATTTGGTAAATCTAACGCATAAACTACAAAATAACAAATTACTACGAATTACAATTCGCAGCGCTTTTGTATAAATTAGAAATTAGTAAGTTCATTTATAATTTGTAAATTATAAAATAAGAAATTGAAATTAGTAAATTTAATAATTACAAATTTGTAGAGTAAAGCTAAAAGTTCTTTTTTCTAAGTTTTTCGGTCAACCATCTTTCAAAATTCGGAAAATATTTTGGGTTAAAAAATTAAAAATTTTGAAACTACCGTTTATCCGCGCTTTACGCCTATTCATGACAGAAAAAATTAAAAATTTTGAAACTACCGTTTATCCGCGCTTTACGCCTATTCATGACAGAAAACTACGATTGGGACTGCAGAATGGTGGCTATTGTAATTTAAAATTTCATAGCAGTTAAAAAAGGTGTTAGAAAATTTGGAATTTGAGGTTATTAGAAGTGTCCCCCTCCAGAAGATTTCCTAAAAAGTTAAAAAATATGGTTTTTCAAGTTTCCAGGACTATAAAAAAAAATTTATTTATATGGTATTTTTTTTATGCTCAAAAAACCGATTTTCGAGAAATTCAAAATTATATTTTGGGGTCTTAACCCATTAGTTCCCAAGCGGACCTGAGTTGTCGTTTGAAATTACGTATATAAAGCTTGTTTAAAATCAAATATTTTTTAAACAAAAAATGTTCCTCTATGCAAAAAGAGTTGCTCTTTCATATTAACATGGAACATGTTCATGGGATGGGGTATTTGAAAAAGTTTGGCTTGGCAGGGGGGGGGGTTGAAAAAGTGACGCTTTTAGAGAGGGGGGGGGGTAAAAAAGTGACGTTTTTAGGGGAGGGGGGATGAAATGGACTTAGAATATTTTCGATTTAGGGACTTAGAATAATTTGAAGTGGGAGTCAGGCCTTGATAACAACAAAAACTTAGAATACTTTAAGTTTATGGACTTAGCATAATTTATATTTCAGGATTTATTGTAATTTCGGTTTTTGGATTTATTACTGTTATGAGTGAACATGTTCCATGCTCGTTGGTTGTGTAGTTACACAAACCGGTTATAAATTTTTTTTGGGTCAGATTATTAAAATTTAAACAAGCTATATAGACGTAATTTCAAACGACAACTCAGGTCCGCTTGGGAACTAATGGGTTAAGGAGAGCTTTGGGAGAGCTCATATCCCCCCCAAAAATTTTTTTTTGAAAACTGATGAAATATTAAGTTATTCAGCCTATGAGCAGTATTATCTGTTTAAGGGTCGGAGGAATTAAATAAAATCTAAAAAATACCCCAAAAAAACGGTTATTTTCGTGGCCTCGACGTTTAATTCCAACGGGAATCAGTGAGTTTTTTGATAACTTTTTGGATGCTACTACATGGGTTAGGTTTAGTTCCGTGGGCAAAATCACTGTGCTTATCCGATAGTAGTCTTTAATAGAATCATTATATTTTATAATTGTGCAAGAAGTTCAAAACGGCATTAGTATACGATATTCTGAAAACGTACTACGTCCTTCAAAAATACATTATTGTGTACTAACCTGATTATCTGAATTATTCACAGAGAAATATCCAAGGACGGTAAAAAGTTCACTTAAAAGTAAATTGTTAGTATTGACAGCATTATTGACTTCCTTTTCTGCGGTTTCGCGGGACAAACGGCCTATTAAATAACTAGCTATGAAACGCCATTGTAAACTCGTACCTTCTTGTCCCAATAAAGTCTGCAAAATAATAGTTAGACTCATTCAATGCATTTTCACAAAAATATTAACTTAATGAATTATACAATGTGTTTTTACTAAAATAAATTAATTTTATATAATAAAAATTCTTTTTATGGCTATAAACTATTGTAAAAAACTTTTCTAATAAAGTATGAGATTTTAGAATTACCTGTAATGTCGATAAATCTAATTCCGCTATACTTTTGAGTAATTTTAATCCAGCTAAAGCAAGATTTTTGGCTGCAGAATTTGGCACATTTTGAACAGGTGTTGGTGAAATAGGGGATGCTGCTTTTTGGCTTGACGAAGAAAGTGCAACAGCAGCATATAAAACGCCAACTGCACCAGCTGCTTCAGTTGTTATCAACAAACTTAATAAATGTGATTTCGCTGTTGAAGATTCTAAATTTAAATTTAAACTAGTGTTATGCTCTGTTTCACCAGAAGCAAGAGAGTTGCTGTCATTATTTGACGCTGTCATTTTTGATCTTTTTAATTGAATACATAAACGTGATAATAGATCGTATAATGTTAAAAGTAATGGAGATTCATTTTCTTGATCTGTTAAAAAGTCTGATTCAATTAAGGCATTAGTGTGTCGTTGTATTCTTTCCAATAATCCACTAGTAACAAGATATCTGTTAAAAAAAAAAATTCTTTTTTTTTCTTGCTCTTAATATTATACAAATGTATGAAGAATATTAATTAAGTATATAGTAGTAGTAACAGTTTAAAAAATGGAAAATCTCTAAAAATGTCTAATTGAATTTAGCTGTTTCTCTCATTTATTAATATGAGCTTCTTCAGTAATTAATTTATATTCCATTAAATGAACTTAATTTAAACTCTTTATTTTAATATTCTATTACACTTATTGCATTTAAGCTATTGAGTTTCAAGTAACTTCATTTAATGCAATACAAATTAAGCTGGTTACTGAAGAGGCTCGTATTAATAAATGAGAGAAACGTCTAAATTCAAATACATTTTATATGTGATAAAAACTAAAAAAACAGTTTTTTTCATTTTTGACGTGTGAGTTTAAACGGAAAAAAAACGGAAAAAAAGAAATTTTTTTTAAACTCACACCGAAAATTGAATAATCGAAATAAATAAAAAAACTCAAGAAACTTATTCTAACAAAATCTTTTTAGTTTTTTTGTTTCAGATGATGCAGCTATTAGCTATGTGTCTCACCGCAAATTTATTTTTTACCAAAAACGTCAAAAAAAAAAAATTAATGACAAAACGGCCAATTTTCAATATTTTTTAATAAAAATTTTTTTGTATACTCCTAAAAAGTTATTCTATAATATAGATCTTTTTCCGTTTACCTTACTTTTAACAGATCGATAAAAAAAAATCTTTAAAATTTTCTTCTGAAAAATGCATCACAGGCCATACCCCCCCCCCCTTTATGTAATACCCTGTGCTTCGCGGAGCTGACAACTTTTATTGTTTAACTCATGAAGACTAGAATCAGAGCTAGAATAGATTCTAGTCTTCATGGTTCAACTAAATATTTTACTATATTGAACTCGAAGCGTGATCAAAGCGATATACAAATCAAATTCGATAAATTCGATTTCGACTTTCGATGTATAAGGAGAGAAAGAAGGAAATCAGCGATATTTAGGCCATTTAGGGTCAACAGGAAAGCAAACATGCACCCGGAACCGCCTCAGTAGATAAAAATAATCATAAAAAATAAAAAACTACTTACCCAACAATATCCTGGATTCTTGATTGTAAAGTTACATTATCAAATGGTATGTCAGGCACAAGTGCACACAGCAATTGTGTTGCCGCAACAGCGACACTTCCGTTTCCCATAACATTGCTTGTCATTTCCTGCGCTTGGCTATTATAATCTAAACTGGCCAAACTCTAAAATAATACAAAGAATAATATAAAATACTTTTCGAAGTAGTACCTATATAATGCAAGTTTTTTTCTATAGTCACTAATACTCCAGTCAAAATACGGGGGGGGGGGGGTTGTATTTTCACTTGCGAACACGAAATTTGCTTTACAATAGGTCTTTTGGGTCGCTGAGCACGAAAATCGGGGTCATTTTGTAAAGAAATGGGGGCTTCACCCTTAAATTTGCAAAAACTACCCCCAAAAAGGGTTTTTTTTTTACAAATTCGCACCTTGAGCGCTCAGATTTGCACCATACGGGTTTTTTGGGTCGCTAATCAAGAATTGCGTCTTCTTTTTCATAAATAATTAAAATTTTACCCCTAAATTGGCTAAAACCAACCCCGAAAGGAGGGTGTTTTTGATATTTTCATTCCTTTAGCATCCAGAATATGTCCATATAGGTTTTTCGGGTCGCTAATCAAGAATTTCGACTTCTTTTTCATAAATAATCAATATTTTACCATAAAAAAAAAGAATTTAAATTCTTAAATAGTGATCCAAAAACCTATATGGGCATATCCTTGATGCTGGAACTGCGAAAATAACAAAAACACCCCTTGTAAGGGTAGTTTTAGTTATTTTAAGGGTAAAATATTTATTATTTATGAAAAAGAAGACGCAATTCTTGATTAGCGACCCAAAAAACCAGTATGGTGCAAATCTGAGCGCTCAAAGTGCGAATTTGTAAAAAAGAAACCCTTTTTGGGGGTAGTTTTTGCAAATTTAAGGGTGAAGCCCCCATTTCTTTACGAAATGACCCCGATTTTCGTGTTCAGCGACCCAAAAAAACAATATTAGATCAAATCAATAAAGCAATAAAGTTAAATATATTAAATAATTAAAACAATAAAGTTATTAATTGTAAAAAGCAAAAATTTGCCATGAAATACCAGGTTTCATAAATTGAATTTCGGAAATTATTCTATTCTGTACTTTTAGTCAAGGCGCCAGCAATGTTAAATGCATCCAAAAATTTTTTCAGCACTAGAATGGATGCACCTCATTGAAACTTATGTATTTTTGGTCGCTGAAACCGATTTTGAAGGTTTCATCCATTTTCGGATGGCCAGTTTTGAGTAATGGACGCTATATACTAAAAAATCGGCGAAAAATTAGCAAGATTGGTAATATCTTGAAAACAATGGCTAATTGAGCCTATTTTGGGTACCCCAATAAGGTTTTCGGGGTCACTGATCACGATTTTGAAGACAGATTTATAAAAAACAAAATGGCGGACTCAAAATGGCGAGTTTCTAACCTCAGAAACGTCGATTTATGCTGTTTTAAGCATATTTACGTTGTCTAATAAGTTTTTCGGACCAGTTATAACGATTCTGAGGTCATATTTTTAATTTTCAAAATAGCGGGCTAAAAATGTCTAATTCATAACCTCAAAATCGATAATAAATGCTATTTTAAGCATTAAAACGTGTTACATTTTAAGATTTTGGGGTCGGTGATCACGATTCTGAGGTTTAAATGCTATTTTGAAAATTAAAAATATGACCTCAGAATCTTTATAACTGGTCCGAAAAACTTATTAGACAACGTAAATATGCTTAAAACAGCATAAATCGCCGTTTCTGAGGTTAGAAACACACCATTTTGAGTCCTCCATTGCGTTTTTTATAAATCTGTCTTCAAAATCGTGATCAGTGACCCCGAAAACCTTATTGGGATACCCAAAACAGGCTCAATTAGCTATTGTTTTAAAGATATTACCATTCTTGCTAATTTTTCGCCGATTTTTTAGTATATAGCGTCCATTACTCAAAACTGGCCATCCGAAAATGGATGAAACCTTCAAAATCGGTTTCAGCGACTAAAAATACATAAGTTTCAATGAGGTGCATCCATTCTAGTGCTGAAAAAATTTTTGGATGCATTTAACATTGCTGGCACCTTGACTATTTGATGAATTCTGATTTTACGAATCCGAAGTTGAATATTTCTGCAAAATTCATTTATGGGTCTGTTTACAAAAAATCTACATTTCAAGGTTATGAGAAATGACCCGGATGGACAACGACAGTTATGACCATTGAATGGCGGCCAGCAACATTCACAGAATTTTGACTTTTTTTGGTGCTAATGTACGTTTTATTGCCAATATGGCTGCTACAAAGTGTAAATATAAACTTTTTAGCAGACATATTTGCACGTTTAAGTACAGGGGATATTAACTCTTACTTTAACCACGCGTGGCGTCTAAAGTGTTGCTTTTTTGTAAGTAATTAGGAAGCTGAAAAGTAAATATTCCCATGTTATTTAAATGGGAAAATTGAAGTACTTACAGGCACGCTTTTTTGAAAAGCAAAAGCGAAATCCTTGGAGCTGAGGACTTTTTATGACCAAAAGTTCACAAAAAAACCCGGGGAGCAAAGTTTTTTTTAAGCTCCAATTTTAGGTCCATTCTAATATATATATTTTAATTTTATATTTTACTAAAATAGCGCGAATAATTTTGACTTTAAAAATAAAAAATATTAAAATTCTTAATTTTAATAGAAAAAATTTATTTTTATTAAAAAAAAAAATAAAAGTTAACTTTTTCCAGACTATAAAAAAAATTCCATGACTTTCCAGTCTTTTCCAGGCCATAAAAAAAATTCCATGATATTCCAGACTTTCCAGGTTTTTCCAGAGAATGGACACCCTGATAAGGCGAAATAAGGAGGAATGTAGTTGTCATATATGGAGTCACCACTGATGATGCCTTAGGGTGATGGTAGGGCGAAACGACTATGAGGAAAGGCGTGAATTCCTCTTTTTCAGTGAACTCTGCATTGATAATTTTTATTTTTTTCGTTCAACATTATCCGATAAAGTAATCTTTACCTAATTGACCTGGATAAAGCCCGATTCACATAAAATTTAGTACAATATTTAGTATAGTAAAAAATGAACAAACATATAGGTAGTAAATTTTTTTTTAAAATATTTTATTAATTTTCCTATATATATCACATTTTTGCATTGAAATAAATTTTTTGATTTACAAGTCAATTAACAAAAAAAAAAAATTATTTAAAATGAAGTAAAAAAACTTATAACCAGTTTGTGTAAATGCAACCTAAATGCATGGTACATGTTTACTTCCAGCTAAGGTCTAGGTATACTGCAAATTTTATGTAACGCTATAATACAATTTTTACCTTAATAGCTGTTAAGATTATAAACCCAAACTATTTTGATTTCCTAAACGCGCATTACCTATTCTAGGTGTCTAAATCAAAATTATTCCCTAACCCCAGATTTTTTTTAAGTCCCTAAATTGAAATTATTTTGTCTCACTTGACCCCCGCCCTTAAACCGGGAAGTTTGTATATTAAAAGTAAACTAACTAATCATTGAGTATATGAAATAGGTTGACAGAAGCTTAAATTAGGACAGCTTATTATAAGTTTGATTGTCGGTTACGTGGAAGTATTAACTAGAATATTTGATAGCTTTTCAACAACAACAACAAATTTATTTCGTTTAATTATATTTTTTCAGGAATTTTTAACAAAAATTTCTGAAATTTTTTGATATTTACTGACCAAAAGCAAAAACTCTATATGACTTTCCAGTTTTTCACCTAATTGAAAATATATTTTTATAAATAGTGAGGATAAATAAGTGACGGCGCGTTTTTCAAGATAACTAATTATAAATTTTAGAGTTCCATAATTATGTATGAAATTAGTAGTATAGACCCTTTAATTACCATGTGTTTTTCGAATTATTCATTAAGAATTTTAAAATAACTTAATAGGTACTGTGCGTTTTTTTGGGTGGCTAATTATGAATTTATATCGCTTAAGAAATATTCAAAAAAAAAAAAAAAAAAAAAAAAAAAATTTACAATTTTATTTAATTTAAAATAAATTTTAATTAAATTTTATTAAATTTAAAATAAATAAAAACAACAATAATTATTTAAAAAAATTTACATTAAAAAAAGCAACTTGCAAGCGGTATACCTACTCCAGTCATAATCTAGGAAGGGGAGGGGCATTGTTGCTGGCAACCACCAGATTTGATCTAGTATAGGTTTTTTGGGTCACTGATTACGAACTCCTTCACCCTTAAATTTGGAAAAACAATCCCTAAAAGATTTATTTTTGCTATTTTGGCAATTTAAACTAGTTTAAGGGCTACCTACAAAAAAATCCGCTAAAAATTCCATGTGGGCCAAATCTGGAAAATATAAAAAATACCCATTTTTGGGGGTAGTTTTTGCTAACTGAAGGGTGAAACCCCAATGTTTTTACAAAAAGACCCCAAAATTCGTGATCAGTGATTTAAAAAACCTACACCAGACCAAATTTGATGGTTGTCAATATTAATATGACTGAAGTTATAGTATCGGAAATCTCGACGAAGATTCCATTGATATAATTGTTTTTGCTAATTTTTTTTACGTAACGCTTTTTGTTAAATACCTACACATCCTAATTTGGGTAAATGACACTTTTTTTTAACATCTACCCACCTTATAAGCGTTACGTTTTTTTTTAACACCCCTAAGAGGATTAGGGTTTTAAAAAGGTTTTAAAGGATAATAGTAACATTTGTACACAAAATAAATTTTTTTGAAAGCAAAACAGCGAATAACAGAATCCTAAAACCACTAATAAAGGTGGCTTGTATCAATTTAAAATGTGTACTATAATTTTAAAAAAAAATTGTTTTAATTGAGATGTAAATATTACTTACTTCTAAACGTTGAATTAGCATATCTAATATAACCATAATCTTGTTACTTAGTAATATAGATTCAATATTATTTTTATGACCATTTACTGCAGAAAGGTAGACCCGAAATATTGAAACAATGTTTCTAAAATTAAATAGAATTGAATTCCAATTACAATCATACTAATTTCTATTTTAAAAACTCAAAATTAAAATACTTACTTATTAGGTAACAAATTTAAATTATTTTGCACATTAATATTGAAGCTTAACAGAGAACTTAAGGTTTCAAAACCTCCAAGCTGGGAAAAAGAATCTTGATCTAAAGGACACTAAAAAAAAAAAAAAAGAATATTTTGATATCTAAAAAATTTTTTAAATTATTTTTTTTTAATAAAAACAAAAAATTAAATACGGATTTTGAGAAACTCCTTGCTATATCTCCTAAACATCTTTCTAAGGTTGTTAAATTTGCAACTGTGCATATTGATTTAGTTTGACTTTGACACAATTTATGAAGTTCTTTCAAATTTTTTCGAAATTTATTTTTATTTGCTGAATCGATATTTTTAATAATATTACTATTTTTTAAAGAGTCTTCATATTCTTGACTTCGAACAGATATACGCTGTTTTATTTTTCTACTACGACGTTTAAGTGCCTTTTGCTTTTCTTTTGCAACTTTCATTTCGTTCTGATTATTATTAGAAAGCTGTATGTCTTTTATTTGAGATATATTAAATTTTTGAAGTTCATCTCTGCTTGGTTCTCGAGAATCATGCATTTTTTTAACAGCTTCTGAATGAATTTTTCCTCTGAGGTGGCTTATTAAAAGAACTTCATTTGATATCTATAATGAAAAAGTTTTGTAAAAAAGGAATTGCTTTTATGAAACTTACTAAACTTACAATTTTATTGCATAGTATACACTGTTTCACTGTAATGTAAGATTTAAGTGTCGGTGGTACTTCTTCCGATCTCATAATAGAAGATTCAACAGCTCTTTGTCTAATATGCTCGATGTTTTCAACATGTCTTCTGGCTGACTCTTGTTGTTTTTGAGCTATTTTCTTTTGTAGTTCTTCTTGGTTTGCTAATTGAGCTGCATGTAAGGCTGATAAACGTTCTTCTCTGTCTCTAGCCTTTTCTCTTGCAAGCTCTTGGCGCTCTTTTTCTCGCTCAAGCTGCATTTTCCCAACTCTTTCTTCTCGTTCCCTTCTAACTTGACGCATTTTTTGAATTCTCAGTTGTCTTTCTGCTTCCAAAGCTCTACGACGTTCTTCAGCTGCTACTTCTTTTGCTGCTTTTTCTTCTTGTCTTCGTTGACGTTCTTCTTGAATCCCCTAAAATTTACAAATTTTTGAATCAATTTAAAATAAAAAATAAAATTTTAAGCAAATTAAAAGTACCTGTAACCTCTCTTCTTGCTCTTGACAAAGTGCCATGAAATCATGCCTTTTATTTTGAGCTTCAAGTTCATTAATAAAAGCAATTTCTTTTAACTTAGAATCTTCGTCATGTGCTTTTCTTACAACTTCTAATAAATGTTGAGTACGATTTTCTTCTGCTCGTTTTAGTTTCAATTCCATTCTCAATTTCTTATCTTCAATTAATTGATTTTTAGCAATTTTCACATCTTCAACCTTATTTAAAAGCTCTCTAAGCCTCTGTGATTTCTCCATAAGTAATTTTTGTCTTTTATGTTGAGCACAAGCTTGCTTTGCTTGAAACCTAAAATTATGTAGAAAATTTGAAAAGATTTTATAATATTTTAAAATAATTATATTCATTACTTTCGCAAAGTTTCGGGCAGTGATCTTTTTCTTGATGGGGAAGATAATTTCTGGTGCAACTCCAGAGCTCTTCCAGGATGTCGAGCAACGATTGCTTTAAGTTGAGCTAAAGTGTCCATTCGTTCGGCCCAAGACATTCCTTCTAATATATTTTCATAACGATCTTCCAAGCTCATTTCATCTACTTCTGATTCTATAGAATTGGTCATTTCTTCTTCAATTTCTAAAACTAACTCCACATCAGTTTCATCTGTTTCTGTATCTACATCAATTTCTGAAGATTCTAATTCTAAAATTTGTTTTTGCAAAGAAGCTTCTTCTTCAGACAATTGTTTTGATCTTTGTGTATCAGCTTCTTCCGTTTTTCTTTCTTCTTCTAAAATTATTCTTTCTCTTTCAGCTTGGGCTGCTACAAACTGTTGAATTCTTTTTTCTAACAATTCAGCCTCATTTTTAAATATTGCTGCTATCATGGAAGTTGAATTAGTATTATTCGAAACTTCTGACATCTAGAATTGAAAAAATGATAAATAATACAGGTTTGATCATTTAAATCGAAGATAAGAATGTAAGCATGAATATACTTTAGAGTCACTATCATTAATATTTTCTTTATCATTAGGCTGTTGAATTTGAAAATCTCCTTTAGATTTGTCAACTTTATTCAATTCATTTTTGCCAATTTTACTTCCAATGCTTCTTCTTTTTTGTCTGAGGTTACCATCGGGTGTAAAACAATTTTTTTTATTTTTTTCAGCCGGACTTTCTGTACACAAGGCAGGTAATGAAATTGCAGTACTTGGTTTATTAAATCGAGTTGACATGTTAAGATTATGTGTACTTCCTCTTCGATACCTGCTTCTAACAGTTTGCCAACCATCCACATCAACCTTTGGTGGTTGTTTAGTATGGCGCGTTAATACTTCCACAGATGAGCAAATGTTGACATCATTTGTTTTAGAACTTTGTCGATTTGGTGTCTACAAAACATTAGTTAAGAAATTATATTAATTATAGTACAGGAATGTCTAACCAAATACCTTTCAATAAACTTAAATAAAATAAAAAGTGCTATATATAAACTTTACTTTTATAAATTTTAATTAGCAAATATTTTGACTACCAAATAATCATAATGCGGATAGCAGAGAAGCCTGGTTGCATTTATGAAAATACTGTACTAATAAAAATAAATATATAAGCGAATTCCGTGAAATTATAATACTGAAAAAAATTTTGCAATTGAGAAAAAAAAAGCCCATGAGCAAATGCTGTGAAAATACAAGATTATTTAGTATTTGTTTTGCTCCAGTGGTTCAAGCACTTTTTATAATAAATAAATTTTTTATTAAAATAATTTAAGATTCGAGTTGATCAAATTTCATCAATTACATCAATTTTATCATTGTCAAAAGGCCTACCCGAATAGAATCTGAAGTATGGGCCGATCCGGCCCATACTTCAGATTCTATTCGGGTATATTTTATATTAATTTCTTTATTTATAAGAATATATTAGTAAAAAATAAATTATCAAATTACCTGTAAAGGTATTTGTGGTTGCATTTGTTTTCTGATAACAACAGAAGATCCAGATTTCGCTTTATTAAAAGTAAAAGGTTCTTTTATTCCTAAAGTAGTTTTACTCCTCACTAATTTTGTAGACTCTGGAAGCTTTTGTAAAGTTTGATTTTGAGTTACGGAATTACTAGACACTGTGGCATAAGCTGGCTTAGTTGAATTAATTTTTGAGTATTTACTAACATTAGTAATATTTGTTGATTTGTTTGTAATTTTATTATCTAGATTTGTAGATAATTTACTGTCTTTTTTTTCAGTTTCATATTTGGTTTTAGCATTCATATTTAATAAATTTTTAGTTGTTTCCAAATCTTTTTTTAATGTTGCATCATTTCTTTTCGACACAGTTGAATTTTCTATATTATTTTCTTTATTGGCAGTTGCTGATTGCCGAAAAATATTATTTTGTTTGATATTTCTTGAGTTTTTAGAATCAATTTCTGCTTTAATATTCTTTTCTGTTAAAACTTTTACTTCTGTTTCTACTATTCCTTTTGCAGAAACTGGTCGTTTCAATGATTTATTTTGTAATTTTATTGTACCTATAAAAAAAAGGCAAATATTTTACCAATATATTTTTATACTCAAATGTTTTAATTAAATACAGTCGAACCTCCATATATCAACCATCTTCCTTTCAAGCGTACTGTGACCACTTTTTGTTGCATAAATGGTTGTTACTAATGAGAGGTTTGACTGTATTATCAACTAACAAAGTAACACACATGGACAAAAGTTACTGTTAATTTATGCCAAATATAGCAAGATCAATCAGCTATACTTAATAACTAATAAATGTTTTTTAAAAACTGAATTTATAAATACCAGTATTAGGGAGTTTTTCCTTTAGATTTTTAGAATTATCAATGAAAGAATTTTGACTTTTGCAATCAATTAACGTTTTTAAGCTTTTTGATGAAATTATTTCCTTATTCTGACTTGTATCTAAATCCGCAATAAAATCAATTTCACCTATAGTTTCTTCTACAGGGCTTCTGCTTGCTGGTCTAGGGCTTCCAGGCTTTGATGATGAACCCCATACTCTACATGGGGAAGTTTTTCTGATTTCCCAAGATAAAGATGTACGACGTTGGGGTGGTGCAGATGTTTCATAAGCCCACTTTACTTTAAACCATTCTATTAAATTATGAAAATCTCTAGTGTAATTTTCAAGTACTAAAATTACTTCTTTGCATTCTGATATATTTTCATCTTCTTCGCAAGTTTGATAAATAGAATCTACTGCTCGCTGAAGATAACCAAATAAAAATGCCCAGTAACGATCTTTTAACTCTAAAATATTTTATTAAAATAGTGACAAATCTTTAAATTTAAAAATTTCTTATTATTTTAAAACTGTCTAAATGTCTATTACCTGATCTTTTATCTCTTCCAGTAGAAGCTGATCTAATTCGAGCAGTACTTTTAATGCACCTTTTGTTAGTATTTGCCTGTAAGATTTTTGGCCTGTTTGAAGTCTTATGTAAATTTTTATCAATAAATTCATTGTCTATTGGAACATTAAAAGCTATTAAATTTCTGGCAGCTCGTCCTTCTTCTTGGACAAGTAATCTTACATCTGCCATTTTTTCTAAGTCCTGTTTAAATTCAATCAAAAGGTCATTCAGCTTAATTTAACTGAAACTAAAACAAAATAAATAACACAATTTTCTTATTTCAGCAATAATCGGCAATAATTAAGTTTAGTAGGTAATTTCTTATAAACAGTTGCAAACCTGGTACATAGAGTAATAAAAACATTAATTCGCAAAACAACGCTTTTATGGAGAAAAACGAAAAAAATTTTATTTTTAATTTGCAGGAATTCACATAATAAATTTAGTTTTATTAATATTAATTAAAAATAAATAAAATTTTGTTATTTTTATTCGCCCATTTTTGCAAATTTAGATCACAATTATTCACAAACCACCTAAACCAAACCAACCAAAAGACAACAGATCAGGCTAGATTCTGAAATTCACTTACATCCGTTCTTTTGCTATGTGAGCTATAACTTATATAAACAGAATGCACTAGTAGTCAGTCAGAGTCAGTAGAGGACAACTGTACCCGTATATAACAGGTTTCCGTGTACGCAATAGACTTCATGCATGGTACATGCATAAAAAAGTCTAATTAGTAATTTTTCAAAAAAAACAACAGGATGCAAGATGCAAGTCTCACGTCAAAAGTGCTTTCACACGCTTCAAATATTGTGATTTTTTTACAATATTTGAACATCCAGATTCCAGATCAGGGTGTAGTAAGGGCCAAGATATTGGAATGGGAATAATAAAAAAATTAAATGTTATTTATCAAACAGTAAGCATATAAAACATTTATTAAATTTTTATAAAATTATTTATAAATAAAATGAAATTCATATCGATACGTAGAGAAGGGGATTTTTGTCAGTGTATACAGTTTTCGCCACCCTCGTTATTTGAACTTTAATCTTTTAAAATGTGGTGCTAATTACCTTAAAAGTCTAAAAAATCTATTTTTTAATGACTCATTGCATCTAGCCATAAGAATATTGACCCATTTTGCTAATATGCTTGGTGGCGAGAACCCCGGTTTTTCAGGGTTTTGGACCTAAAGGTTAAGTTTTACAAAAAATAAGTTTTGGAAATTACCAGGGTCGGAATTTTAATTAATAATTATCTTTCTCAAAAACATTTAAACACTTTTTAGCCATGCAATCGCATAATATTTTAAAATATCCATAGTTTAATTTCAAATTTTCTTAATGGTGGCGAAAACCACCCCTTCTATCCCAATTCATACATTTTATAAATACTATTTTAATCTCATACCTAAACTGCAAAAAAATTATATTTTTTATTAAAATAAATTTTATTTGAGGTTAATTATTATTTTTTTTTTAAGCGTGGAGCGAGTCAAATTACCCAAACCTTTTTGGCTAAATCCACGCTTATAAACAAAAGAGGTTGAGCGTGGATTGAGACCTTTCCTAAACATATATATGAGCAATTATTTTAAAATTGATACTTAATTCGAGCCTGGAATCGTAAATTTTTTTTTTGAGGGCACATCGATATGACCCGTGTTTTCAGATAGTTTGAACCTTCAGAAAACCGAAAAAAATCGTGAACAAGAAATCGGCGATAGGTGCCAAAAAGATTTTTTCACTTTTATGTCAAAAAACGTGTTTTTCGTATCTGAGCTACCCTAAATTTTTAAAATAACTTTTTAGGTAAAAAAACTTTTGTAAAATAGATAAGAAAATCTGATTGCCAGGGAAAACCCACTCCAGAAGAAAAAAAAACTTTTCTTTTTCCGATGAAATTTAGCCAAGTTATCGTACATTTAAGATTTTGCCCAAATTCGTCTTAAAAAAGATTGACATTTTATTGAAAAAAGCCTGTTTCTGAACCTTAAACATGCATTATTCGCTTGATTTTCATCGTAAAATAATAATTTTTTTTTTAAAATCGATTAATTTTTTCCTGGCAATTCATTTCTCTAAGAAAAAAATTATTTTTATTGACAAAATTTTAATTTTTAGATCAAAAACTGTGTTAAGTAAATCTTGCTACTTACAGTTTTCAAAGGCTTTTGACCTAAAAATTGAAATTTTGTCAATAAAAATAATTTTTTTCTTAGAGAAATGAATTGCCAGGAAAAAATTAATCGATTTAAAAAAAAAAATTATTATTTTACGATGAAAATCAAGCGAATAATGCATGTTTAAGGTTCAGAAACAGGCTTTTTTCAATAAAATTTCAATCTTTTTTAAGACGAATTTGGGTAAAATCTTAAATGTACGATAACTTGGCTAAATTTCATCGGAAAAAGAAAAGTTTTTTTTTCTTCTGGAGTGGGTTTTCCCTGGCAATCAGATTTTCTTATCTATTTTACAAAAGTTTTTTTACCTAAAAAGTTATTTTAAAAATTTAGGGTAGCTCAGATACGAAAAACACGTTTTTTGACATAAAAGTGAAAAAATCTTTTTGGCACCTATCGCCGATTTCTTGTTCACGATTTTTTTCGGTTTTCTGAAGGTACAAACTATCTGAAAACACGGGTCATATCGATGTGCCCTCAAAAAAAAAATTTACGATTTCAGGCTCGAGTTAAGTATCAATTTTAAAATAATTGCTCATATATATGAGCACGTCCAGGATAGAACAACCAGCCGAAAAATAAAAAATAAAAATAAATTTTTTTTTGTGTCACTTCCTGATGCATAATTTTGAGATACAGCTGCTCCAAAGTTGAATTTTTTCAATTTTTTTATTTCAGCTGCCTAATTCAAACTGAAATAACTCAAAATCATGAAACTTTTGACGTATACATATGATTGGGAAAAAATGCTTTTTTTACCTGGCCTACCCGAAAAAATTTTATTTTTACATTTTGGACCACTTCCGGTTTCATTTTTAATGGTTTGAAATTTTCAAATTGACCGGAACTCAAGTTCGCCATAATTATTTTTGCTCGAATTTTCCCAGAATGTTGGCCTATGTGTCAGTTTTACCTAAAAAAATTTTGGATATGTGATACTCAAATGAGCGCCCACATTCATTATTTTAGTCTGCCAAAATCAGCCAAAATTAGCTCGAAATCAGCCAAAAATATCGTACAAATTAATTAATGGTCTTTTTTGGTTAATTTTACCGATAATTAATTATATTGATACCGATTTTAAGTTGATTGGAAAAAAAAAACAAATTCCGCCCTCTGTTTTGGCTATATAATGACAAATTATCTAGTTATAAACATGATTGGTTGTGCAGAAACTAGTTGATCTAAAACACATAATATATGAGGCATTATTTTTTTTTTACTATTTAACTTGATCTAAAAACCGAAAAAAAAAATTTGTAGACACATCAACAAGACCCGTGTTTTCAGGTAGTTTAAACCTTTAGAAAACGAAAAAACTTCTTGAACAAGAAATTAGCGATAGGTGCCAAAAAGATTTTTCCACTTTTATGTCAAAAACTGCCTTTTTTCATAACTACACTGTAAAAAGTAACTTTCTTGTATTAACAAAAAAATTAGAACATTTTCGAAAAATTAGTAAATTTTCGAAAAAAATCGTATATTTACTAAATTTGATATATTAACAAAAAATTCGAGTATTCTCTATTTTTTTTGTGAATTCGCAAGAAAAATTGATAATTTACAATTTTTTTTCGAAAATTTACAAAAAATAGTTGTAAATTTACGAAAAATAGTATAGGCCTGGAGCATGGTTTTATTTGCGATTTTTTTTGAAAGCATGTCCATGGAATTTTTCGACGGTAATTTTAGTTTTTGGGGTCAGTATCAGTATTTTTTCCTGGATAAGTTTAATTTTTTATATTATTAAGTCTTTAATCACTGTAAATTTATATCTTTTGAACATAAAAAATTAGTTTAAACCTTTGTATAGCCCAGATAATTTGAACTAATCAGTTTCCCCCAAGGGGTCTTACTTTCCTTATTAAATGATACAGATTTTTCTAGTTATCTCAAGTGTAATTTTTGTTTACCCATAAAAATCTTTTTAAAAACTTATTAAAAAAAATTACGTTTGCATGAAATAAGTATGTACTTCAAAACTTTTTTTCTTAGAAAAATGAATGAAAATGAAAAAAATCAATAATTCTATGTTATTTTTAAATTAAAAAATTGAATTTTTTAGATTATAATAATAAATATGAATTTAATGTTCGTTAATTTTTATAATGATAAATGAAAATGGACTATTCACGAACTTAGAAATCTTATTAGCTAAAGAATATACTTTTAAATACTCACACAGTATATTATAATACCTATATCAGCAATTTTTATAAAAATATATTGAATTTTTTTTTATCAACTTTTCAATAATTTTATTTAAGTCGAAAAAAATGCCAGAGCCGATGGGATTCGAACCCACGATTCATTCATATCTAGTGAAATTTCCAAAAAGAGTTTTAAGTACAAAAATTTAAATAATTTTTAATAACTAATGGTTTCTATACTGGTTTCTTTTAGAGATAAAGAGATTTTTTTTTAATTTTATATTAATGAAATTATAAGAAACAGAAATTGACTTTAATTTTTTTTCATTTTTTTGCTGAGATGAACAGGCCTGATTTTCAGGTTACATTTTTTATGATCAGTAGACCATAAAATTATACTTTTTCAGTCGAAATTTTGTGACACTTCGACAAAACTTTTTTGGCTTTCAAGAATCCGCGTGTTGTACATTATTAAATATTGAAGTAATGCGCCGCTTTATTAAAAAAGAGGTTTTAGATAAGAATAATATTATAAAAATCGATGTCAAAAATATCGAAAATCTTATATCATTTAATGATATTGAGTTACCGTTCGGAACAAGAGAAGCGATTCGAGTTTACAGGAAACAAATTCCTGATAAAGATATTTCTTTATTCAGAAGACATTGCTTATGTATTTTACAAGAATTCTGTAAAAAAATATTTTTACGATCACCCTTGAAGTATCCTTTGACTGAGGCCATATCTTTTTTAGATCCTTCTGTAGCTAAAGAAGCAGTAATTAGAGAAAAAAGGTTGACATCTGCACTAGATATTTATATTCGTAATGGATGGGTCAAAAGCACCGATGCTGACAAAATTTCAAGCCAATTTAAAGGAATATGTGAAAAAGATACTTTCATTATCTCTTTAAAAAAGTTTGATAAAAATAAGGATCGTTTAGACCACCTCTGGATAAGAAACTTAATAGGCGTCGAAAACTTAAAAGAATTTAAGGTGACATTTGATTTTTTAGCATCAATATTTATATTATTGTCTCACGGAAATGCAAATATTGAACGAGGTTTTTCAATTAATAAGGAATGTTTAATTGAAAATCTTAAAGAAGAATCCTTAATAGCTCAAAGAATAACGTATGATGCTGTTTTTAGTAAAGGTGGAATTCATAATCTGGATATTTCTAAGCAATTGATTTTATCTTGCCGAAACTCTCATGCTAGATATAATGATGCCTTAAAATCTCGGCAAAAGCAGCAAGATTTAAATAACAACAATGAAAGTGAAGCAAAAATTAAAAAATTAAAAGTTAAGGAACTAGAAAATCGAAAAAAATTAATCGAGGAAAATGCTCGTGCCGCTGCTTCTAAAATAGATGTTGAAATAGAAAATGTTCTTAAATCTACTTAAAGGATTGATAATTTTTAATCATAAGTTTGTCCTATACATTATTATTTACAGTATTATCTACTAAAGCTTTCGTTTTAATGTCAAATAGTTTATTGTAAATAATATATTTAATCTCGTTCCTTTTTTGCTTAAAAATATATTTAGTTAAAAAATTAAAAATATATTCGTATTGGCGACTGATTAAGTATGTATCATTTATTGAAGTATAAAAATAACGCATAAAGAATAAAAATTTTTTTAAATCTAAGTATAATATTTTCGTTTTTGCTTAAAAATATATAAGAAAAAAATAATATATTAATATATTTTATATCAAAGATTAATATTTAGAAAAATTTACTGATTAAGCACGCATTATTTATAGGTAAATAAATAACACATAAAAAAAAATTTTGTTTAAGTCTATGTATAAAATTTTCGTTTACCAAAAATTTGGCTTTATTTATGTTTAAGATACCTGAAAAATATATGAACTATTAAAAAAGATAATTAACAAAAAAAAATATCTTGTTAAATATCATATAAAAAATTTATGATAACAATAATTAAAAAAAAAATTTATTATTACCATTTTATAATAAACTGTTATAATAATCATAATAAATTTTATATATATAAAAATATTAGTTGCATAATTTATTTACGTATTACTTTTTCTCTTAAGTTTTAATATGATCAACATTTTAATCTACTAAGCAAAATTCATTAAAAAAAAAAAAATTTTATATTTTGGTCTGGAAAGTCAGGGAAAAAACAAAAAAAAGGTCAGGGAAATTTACTGATTTTTGGACTGGAAAGTCAGGGAAAGTCAGGGATTTTTACTTTAGAAAAATAGTGGCAACCCTGTTATTAGTCAATAAAAAGTTATGGACAAAAATTCTATATTTCTTTTCGCAATTGCATACTTTGAGAATTTAAGAAAGCTTAAATTTTATTCCCCTCCCTTTTTTTAAACATTTACTTTAGAAATAGTATATTTTTACCCATGGCCACAAAAATAAAGAATGGCCCAAATCGTACGTAAATTACCGTCCGAGGCGAAGCCGAGGATGGTAAACTGCGATTTGGGGCATCCTTTTTTTGTGGCCAAGGACAAAACATAATTTTTCTTGCTCAGTGTCGAGAACATGCGTTTTTTCGAATAGCGCAGCGGCCAGAAAACACGCACTTTCTGGACACTAACAAGAAAAAAAATTAGGACTGTGGAATCTAATAAACATTAATGAATTCTGTATAATTTAAATAAAATTCGGAAAAAGAATATTCTGAAGATTTTGATTAATAAAACCAAGATAACGTTCTATTATACCTATAATTGCTTGTTTCTTTCACTTTTACTTATAAATTTTCGGTTTGTTGCTGCTATTACGTTATCAAGAGATATTAGGGGAGTAAACTAAACTCACAAAATTAATTTTCATAAAGTTTAAAAATGAAGAAAAATATAAAAATTTAACTTTCCTGAATTGCTAACTAAAAGTAATTTTTATTAACATTTAATACATTCTGTATACTTGGAAATTTAGTTATTATCTATACTAAAAATCAATATTGATTTTTTTTTTGTATTTGAATCATATCTGTTTCATTTTAGTTTCATTTTTCATATAGTTATTCTTCGCATAGCTATATACTAAATAGTATATTACGACCCATGGCCAGAAAAATAAAGAATGGCCCAAATCGCACGTAAATTACCTTCCGAGGCGAAGCCGAGGATGGTAAACTGCGATTTGGGGCATTCTTTTTTTATGGCCCAGGGTCGTATACGTTTTTTCTGCATCAGTGGCGAGAAAACACGTCTTTGCCGGACGCGCAGCGGCCGGGAAATACGTGCTTTCTGGCCGCTGACCAGAAAAAGTATATATATATATATATACTTTATATATATATAATATATATACTTTAGGAGGCTATAGCCTCCAAAGTACAAAAACGAAATATTCTTTAGTCTGTTTTTCAGGCACCCCTTCATGCAGGCACCCAATAGGGCTTTATAATTTATTACCGAAAAAAAGAAGTATATTCAAAAGAAGAAGCAGAGAATATTATTTGAGAATTGAGATACTCGGATGATACTCGGTTCCTCACTTTTTATTCTAAAAGTTGTGTGTTACCACAACGCACTTTAATCGCTATTTTTTAGCATTTTTTTAAGCTTGCATTATTAAATATTTTTTAATTTTTTTAAATTTTAATTTATTAATTTTAATTACAATAACATTCAGAACATACAACTAAATATATTACATAAATATAAAGGAATGAAATTTTACAATAAAAAAAACTAAGTCTGTTTATCGTATAAGTGACGCGTCAATATAAGAAATAAGAATATTTATTACTATATAAGATAATAAAAGTGAGTATTTTTTATAATTCAAAGCTTAAAATAGTTCAATTTGTGTCTTCAATATGCTTATAAATAATTGTAAGAAACAAAATTTAAATCAAAAGTACGTTGTAACAATAAATAAACAATAAAACATATGTTTTATATATGTTGCACCCCATTTGTAAAATGACGAATGTGTGAACTCTTCAAATTTAAGAGATGTGTTGACCAGTGCATGAAATGTTTAATCTTTTTTACCAATTTTTGAAATGGTAAAAAAAAATAAAATTTATTTCAAAAATTTGTCAACAACATTTTATTCTTTATTTTGAATATTTGTAAAAAATTATTAGGAACCATTTTTTTTTATAATTGAAATCAACAAACTTTATTTATTCCTAAACCAATAAAATTAAAAATTAATAATTATTAAAATAAATAAAAAAATAATTTTTTTTTTTTAATTTTATCATATTTAGAAGATTTCACTTTTTATTCAAATTTTTAAAAAATTATATTTTTCCCAAAAATAGTAAAAATTAAATATCTCCAAAAACGATAGCTGATTGTGAGTCGAAAAACTATGGCCTATGTCACCCGACTTTTTTTCCACATTTTGACACTTCGGCAGCTTCTACAATAGCCACATACACAAGTATAGAAGTACCTATGGGGATAGACATATTTGTGTATGTTTTTTTTTTTTTTGTTAGTTATATATATTTTTTAAAGTCCGGGGACCTGATTCAGCATTCATATCACTATCATATCACAGTGATAAGCAGCCATACCATTCACAATATGTGATACTGCGCATGCGCAAACAAATGTTTTTAGAACTGTTAGTACTTTTCGCTATGAAGTTTGGTTATAAAAGTCAATATTTTATTAAAAGTTAGTACTTTTTTTGTTTTTCACGTGATATGTGATAGATGATATAAATGCAGAATCTAGGCCCGGGAACTATTAGCCCATAATGACCCTTTTATCATTTTATAATTATTTTTATTTATCGATTTATATTGTAGTGTTATGTCAGTATAAATGTTTGTGTAATGTGTGGGCGTTAGTGTTATGTGTGTAGGCGTTGTAACCTATGGTCCAGGAGGTACGCTACTTCTCCCAAACCCCACGCCGGCTTATAGTGCCCTGGAAGCACTTCGGACTGCGTTATCTACATAATGCCGGGTTTTAAGCCTTAATTTAACATTATGTGGATGCCTCAATCCTGGAACCCACGGTAGAACAACATTAAGAATTTTTTGTATAGAAAAAAACTTAATGCTGATATAGCCGGGATTTGAACCGTGGACCCTTAGTATTTGTGTATGGCCAACCTTCAGATAACTGCGCCCTCTATTTTTCTACATTAATTATTGTAGACTTTTTACCTGCTGGTAAGGCAGATTTTAATATTAGGTTGGCCATACACATATATGTCTATCCATAGGTACTTCCATATTTGTGTATGTGGCTATTGTAGAAAGCGCCTTCGTTTTGACAGTTCGACCCTGATAATGAAACACACACACATTCACAAATGTGCATTTCTACGAGAAAGTGTATTTTTTACGAGCACCAAAAATGAAGAAAAAAAAATTTACGAGGCCACGACTGTCACCATGATTTTCTGGTAGTTTGAACCCTATAGAATGCAAAAAAAAGCGTGAACACGAAATCGGCGATGGATGCCAAAAAGATTTTGCCACTTTTATGTCAAAAACCGTGTTTTTCGTATCTGAGCTACCCCAAATTTTCAAAATAACTTTTTAGGTAAATAAAATTTTTAAAAAATAGGTATAAAATCTGATTGCCAGGAAAAAATAAGAAATGGAAAACTAGAAATGCATATTTTAATACTGAGAAATAGGCTTATTTCAATAGAATTTCAATCATTTTTAAGACAAATTTCAGCAATAGTATGCATTATTCGCTTAATTTTCATCGTAAAATAATCATTTTTTTTTTTAAATCAATTAATTTTTCCCTAAGTATTCATTTCTTCAAAAAAGACATTTTTTTTTATTGACCAAATTTTAATTTTTAGGACAAAAACTGTGTTAACAGATTACCACCGGCGCGGCCAAAACGAGCCACTTGAATTTTTTCGGGTCAAAATATTGTAAAAAAAAAAAATGGTTTCTGGTCCAAAATTTTTATGAAATTTCAATTTTTAGGTCAAAAACCTTTGAAAACTAATTAAAATTTGGTCAATAAAAAAAAAATGTCTTTTTTGAAGAAATGAATACTTAGGGAAAAATTAATTGATTTAAAAAAAAAAAATGATTATTTACGATGAAAATTAAGCGAATAATGCATACTATTGCTGAAATTTGTCTTGAAAATGATTGAAATTCTATTGAAATAAGCCTATTTCTGAAATTAAAATATGCATTTCTAGCTTGATTTTCATCGTAAAATAATAAATTTTTTTTTTAAATCAATTAATTTTTCCCTGAGTATTCATTTCTTTAAGAAAGAAATCTTTTTTATTGACCAAATTTCAATTATTAGGTCAAAAACTGTGTTAAGTAAATTTTGCTACTTACAGTTTTCAAAGGCTTTTGACCTAAAAATTGAAATTTGGTACATAAAATTGATTTTTTTCATAAAGAAATGAATTGCCAGGGAAAAATACATCGATTTAAAAAAAAAAAAAAATTATTATTTTAGGATGAAAATGAAGCGAGTAATGCGTGTTTAAAGTTCAGAAACAGGCATTTTTCAATATAGAACTTCAATCTTTTTTAAGACAAATTTGAGTAAAATTTTAAATTGACGATAACTTAACTAAATTTCATCGGAAAAAGAAAAGTTTTTTTTTCTTCTGGAGTAATTTTTCCCTGGCAATCAGATTTTTTACCTATTTTTTAAAAATTTTATTTACCTAAAAAGTTATTTTGAAATTTTGGGGTTACTCAGATAAAAGTGGCAAAATCTTTTTGGCATCCATCGCCGATTTCGTGTTCACGCTTTTTTTTGCATTCTATATAGGGTTCAAACTACCAGAAAATCATGGTGGCAGTCACGGCCTCGTATTTTTTTTTCTTCATTTTTGGTGCTCATAAAAAGTACTTTCTCGTAGAAATGCATAAATAAATTATTAAAAAAACCATAAAAAATAAAAAAAAGAAAACAGCTTCAAAAATATTTTTTAAAATTTTAAAGATACCTCCGTATTGAATAAAAATTTAAAAGAGTACTTTTCGATCGTCTCGACCTGGTCTCGAGATATATTTTAATTTTTGTTACAAAATTTTTAAAAATTTTATTTAGTTCAAAAACAATAAAAATTGAAATTATCTCCAAAAGTACAATAGCTGAGACGCAAAACGATGGCATTTTTCAAATATATATAGTAGTAAGATAAATATGTAAAATGCAAAAATAATATTTTTTTCTAATAAGATTTATTTTAATATTTTCCTATTTTTGCAGCTTGTAACTTACACGAAATACACTTAACGTAAACAAATCGTTGAGGCTATAATGACCATAAACATTTAAATTTTCTTCTCTATATGAAAAATTTTTGTTGACCCATATGTGAAATAAATTTTATTTTTTTTGACTAATTCATGAACTGGGTCAGTTTAATTTTTTTAGCATTGACCAGTTCGTGAATTGGTCAATTTCACAAATGTTGTGTAACATATATATCATATCATAGTATATGTAGCTTATAAATAAATATTTAATGGATAGCGAGACATAATGTAAGTTGGCGAAAAGTAAAAGTCATTTTATAGCGCGAAAACCTAATATATTTAATATTAAATGTATGCATATAGTTAAACAGAGATGAAATTTGTAAAATGACTCATGCTTAACAAGCCAACTAAACAAAACTGGCCCATATATGTAGTATGGAAACTCGATCAATGCAAACAGACTTATTTCCGCTTTTTTTTAAGATCACTGAGGGCCGCTTCACTATAATTATAGAACAAGGCATAGCCTACCCCACATTTGATTCAAAAGTTTAGTAGATTGTAAGTTTTTTAGTCACACTTTCGGAAAAAAAATAGTATGGGCCGATTTCTACCACCTTGAGCCCAGTTGAGTCCCTCACATATTTCGAAGTGCGATCCTTTTTAATACATGGGTCAGATTTGAAAGATTTGCCTGATGACAGAGGACATTCTACGAAGCCCCATTAAATTCCTAATATACTATACGAAATATTGCATGTCCAAGAAGCCTTTTGCATTTGGTAGAAATATAAAAATACTATGAACGTTTCTAACGTAAGACAGTGTTTTTTTTAAGGAAATTTTAGAACTGCACAAATCATAAAAAGGGGAGGGGGAAAGGGGAAAAGGGGGGGGGGGTAATAATAATTTTGCTTATTTATTTACAAAATATTGTCTCTTTAAATTTTGAAAAAGTACCTCAAAAATTACTTTTTATTTTTATTGACCATGTAAATACATATTTATTTTTTCTAGCAATATTTTACACTCTAATGTAAATACATGTTTATTTTTTCTAGCAGTATTTTATACTCTTACATCTGACTCCATATATCTATATATTATAAATTTTTAAATAATACATAATTATTAATAATACATAATAATACATAATTAATTTTATATCTAACAGTCTTACAGTGCTTAATTATTTATTATTAAAAAACTTTTATTTTCTTTAATAGTTATACAAAAACACATTCATAAAATTTATTTTCTTTATTTTATTTTATTTTTTATAAAACTAAATAACAACATAACTTAGATAAAAGACTTAGATTTCATTTTTTTTTGCTCGTCGTCTTCAATATTTTCAGATTTTATTGATTCTTCTTCTGAAAACTCATTTAAATTAAATATGCCATTAAAATAAGGTTGCTGATTTCTTTTTGGACAGTTATTTTCTCTTCTGGATTTACTTTTATTCCAAAGTTTTATCGCAGTAGATGAATCCCAGTTTATTAACGCTGGCATATTAAAATAGATGTATAAATATTGATTTTCGGTATCAACTAACAGCCGATTTCTTAATCCATTCTTTAGTATATTATTAGCACTAATTAAACGCTCTACATCTGTACTATGAGGCTTTGCAGCTAAGATTCGAGCCAATATTACAGTTACATTTTTATAATTTTTACAACATACTAAATAATTAATTTTTTCACTGAGTGATTGTTTTCTTATTACGTCTAAACTTTTAAAGTCCATAATTTCAGAGTTTTATATAATGACGCTTATTTTTATGCATATGCACTAAAGGCGAACCGGTTGTGTTTAAATCATTACATTTATTACTAACATTTTTATCAGAACTTTTAGTAGCATATTTCTTATAATAATTTGCTTTACCACTACATTCTTCATTATATGCTTTAGAATCAGAGCAATTTTCTTTATAACTATCTGTTAAATAATTTTCATTGCACTGACTTTTTTTAAATCTAATATTTGTGTTTAAATCACAATTAAATTTATATTCAAGTTGACTTTCTTCGCCATCAACTGGATTTATTTCTGTCGGAACAATAGCAGTTGATTTTAATGCATCCGCAACACGGTTCTCTAAAGTTGAAGATTTAAACCACTTGGTAATTAATTTACCTTGATTATCATCTTGAGCGCGTTTTTTTTTTAAAGTCATGTTAATCAAGCTAAAAATCAAAAAAAAATTTTTTTTTATACTTTATAAAACTTATTTATACATAATTACATAAATCTGAAAAAAAATCATTTTTAAAATTTTAACTTACGATGATTTTAAATCTTATAACAAAATAACTGATATTGAGACCGCAACACTGACTCTTAAAAATTACTCACAAAAATAAAATACTGTCGTTGTGTATTATAAGCAAACAAGATTATTCTACTGTTGTTATTTGGATATTACTAAAGAGAAAGAATATAATTCTTTGTTATGACTTTGGGATTATGACGTATGTATTACGAATAATATCTTAATAATATAATTTAAAAATTTTTAATATAATATAATTTTAATATAATTTAAAAATTCGTAAACCTTATAATACTCTGTGGGCGTGTATACAAATTATAAAACATGCATCTTTTATAGGAAAAATATCAATATAAAATTCATTTTTTTTAAAATATAAAATATTTTGTATAAAAAATCAAAAAAATTTAAATTTTAGAACTGCACAAACTAGGTTTTAGAACTGCACAAATTTTTTCAGAACTGCACTTTTTGTGTAGAACTGCACGTTAAAAAAATCACTGACGTAAGATTAAGAATGATTTTTTTAATATGTGATTACATAGTATATTATAATAATTATAAACTCTGAGTATAAAATTTTATAGAAGTTTTAAAATGTTTCAGTGGATAGTTTAAATTACGACTGTCAAGCGCACATTTTTCAATACTTTACTTTGCAAGATAGATTAAAATTTGAACAAGTTTGTAGATCATGGAAGGCCACTGCCGAAAAATTCTATCATAAAATCCAAGATTTAAGCTTTTCAAAATTTGTTGAGACACCAAAATCCTTTGGATTCAAGCATGATTGTACGAGAAATAATATGGGTTTTTTAAAAACGCTCTTACTAAAATTTGGTCCTTATCTTACGAAACTTGAAATTTCTTTTGCAAGAGATTTTGACGATCAAAATTATTCACCTGATGGAAAGGATTTTGTTTCAATTGGTCAGTTATGCGTAAACTTAGAATATTTAATTTTAAAAGCTCCTACAAAGATTTTATATTACGAACTTGATAATATTTCAAGATATTGTAAAAATATTTCATATCTTAAATTAGAAAAATTTATTTATTTTTTTTACCAAGACTCTCTCTTTTTTGAAGATCTACTATCTTATTTATTCATAAGTAACAATAAGCAATTAAAATCAATTGAATTGAAAAGAATACCTATAAATGGAAATTGCTTATCAAATTTACCTGAAGCTACCCTAAAGATTTTAAAAATTAGTTCCGATTGGATAGAAGATTCAATATTAGCTAACTCACTATCTCAATTGAAAAATTTAGAAAATTTTAAATTAAAAATTCCAAATGGGATTTCAAATATAATTTTACTGTCTTTGATTCAAAATTGTTGTAAAATAAGTGAATTAGAGATAGAAATAGGTTCAATTTATCCGGAAAATGTTTTATCACGATTGTTTTTAAAATGCCCTATTGCAAGTTTGAGTATTTGTGGTACTTGGCATACTGCAATAATGGATGATTGCTTATTAAATGTTAATTTTGATTTGATAAGATGTTTGAAATTAAAGACATTACGATGTAGACCTGAAAAATTAATTCGTTTTTTCAAACAAGCAAAAAATTTAAAGACATTAAAATTAGATTTTTTAAGTACAAACGATGCTATAGTAAAACATATTTTTTATTGCGAAAATTTAGAAAATTTGAGTATTAAAGGGCGTTATTCTCTTTTTGATTCTGTTACACCAGAAGATCTTAAATATATTTCTTTAATAAAAAATTTAAAAGTTCTAAATTTAGAAGGAAATCGTACACTTATTGATGAGAATTTAAAATTCATAGGAGAAAATTTATTAGAATTAAACGATGTAAACTTCGGTTTTTGTAAAAATATCACTGACGTCGGTTTAAATTATATTTATCAGCTACCAAAATTAAAATACTTAAATATAAATCGATTACCCTTAATAACAGGTAATGAAATGCCCAAAATGCCAAATTTGATATCATTGAAATGTTGTTACAATTCTTTTACAAATAAATGTTTGATTAAGGTAATTCTTAATTCGCCGAATCTTGTGGATCTAGATATTTTTAAATGTTATCAAATAACAAATGATCTGCTTTATTTTGCAGCTCATAGAACAAAAACTCGAATGAATCGAAAAATTTTAACAATAAGCGTATATAAAGATGCTTTAAATATTCATATTAACAAAAGAATAAGAAGTTCTCCGTACTTAAGTATTATTGAAAAAGAAGAATTTTATAACATCGATTAATTAAATCTTTAAAAACAATTCAAAGAATAGAACTTTAATGTTAAAAGCCCATACCCCGGTTAAAAATTTAGAAGAAAATTTTAAAAGTAAAGTGAAAAAGTCTGATTAGAAAATATTACACTGAAAAACTGCCGCACTCTTGAAACAACGTGCGACATTAAATTCTGCCAATAGAATATTATATTAAAACAATAGATTTTGGATCGATCTTTCCATTTTCTGGAGTCCGTTTTTTACTTAAAAACCCCAGGTAAAGAGTTATCTTTTTATATCGGAAAATTCATTTGTCCAAAAAATATCGATTGGGAATTCACAGATTAATCTAAAGCTAAAAATTTCATAAGGTTTGAAGTAATTACTGAACCTTTTAAAATGACTTAAAATTCTCTGAAGGCGGATATTGCCCATGGATGTCGTAGGCGTTGTAAAAAATAATCTTTTGCACAAAGCATTTTATATCATGATTTATTTTATACAAAAAATACAATCCGTTTTTCTTTTAATTGTATTTTATAGCAGAAAAAGGTAAATTTATACTATAAATAAAAATGAATTAATTTTATTTTAAAAAAAATAGTATATTTACGTCTTGCGTCCAGAAAAGTAAAGAATGGCCCAATTCGCAGGTAAATTAAAGTACAGTAAAGCACGTGTAAAATAAAACCTTCCGAGGCAAAGTCGAGGATGATAAACTGCGATTTGGGACATTCTTTATTAATTTATAGACAAGGATCGTATAAAATTTTTCTGCGTCCGCGCACTGTCCGGGAAATACGTACTTTCGGGTCGTAGATCAGAAAATTTTATTTGAACTTGCAATGTGTGACGAAACTTCGCAAATTTGAAAATTTAAAATATATTTTAAAACTTTTTTATATACGTTTTTTTTTCATCTGAATAATTTATTCGATAAATTGAGCTAACAATTGTTTGGATATTTCGCCTCTGGCTAAATAGTGCGAGGCTCGTCAGTATAACGTACGCTATTTAGCCTTTTCGTAGATACCTATGAATAATAATTTTTGTATAAATTTAAGTATTAATTTTTAAGAATAAACTATGTAAAATTCAATTTAATATTCACCAATTAGTTATTCTAACAATAAAAATAATTTTGGTTTAAAAAAAAAAATTATTTATTTATTATAATATAAGATTATACAAAAATATCAGATGACATGTACAAAAAGTTTAGCTTAAATTTTTTTTTAAATTGTATTATGCATATCTAAAAAAAAAATTGCCCTCGCTTTTACTATGACGATCAAGATTAAGGGCAATTTTTTTACAGTGAATTTAAAATAGAATATAATTATAATTGAACACTTTTCATTATTGCATATTTTATAACTTATTGTATTTTAAGCACTTGAATATTATATATTATACACAATGTTAAGAACATATTTTCTCTTATACTTAATATTATTTTAAGCATATAAAATTCCTTGATGCAAGCACAGTCAGATTAGTCCACTAGAAATTTGCATGAATTCTCAAGAGTAACACTGATCCATTTTAAAGTATTCAAGAAAATTTCTAAAGAAGCAATCTTACAGTGTTTAATTAATTAGACTAATAATATATTATAAAAATGTTTAAAATATCATTATAATATTACTCTATACTTTAATATAATATAGTTACAAATTATTAATATATTATATAAATATTTATAATCTTAGAATAAAAATATATATAATTTAAAGCTAATTAACAAAAATGTTATCATTAATAAATAATTAAAAAATATATTTATATTTTTTAAATTTCATTTTCATTTTGAGTTGTGAGAGATGCTGTTGATGGTGGTTCTTCTGTTGGATTACCACCATCTGGTGCTTGTCGAGATACTGAAGCAACTGAAGGTTCTGATGGCGCAGATATAATTAAATTATTATGTTCATCACTTTCGTTGCATTTTAAAAATAAATTTTCAAATCGATCATCAGGTATTCCTGGGCTATTACATTCTATTAAATCACCATTTGAAGTAGTTGGAATAATTCCAGTGGTAGTGTTACTGTTAAAATTTTCTGATAATCCAGCAGGAGTTAACCTTGATACTACTGACGAACCTGTTGCAGCGTCTAACACATCAAGTTGAGTCCTAGTTTGGCTATCGGAATTTGTTGATCCCTAAAGGAAAATTTAAATTTTATAATTAATTAAAAAAAAAAAACAATTGAGATATTAATTTTACAGTTTAACTCTTTCCTGAGGAATCTCCCTAAATCGTTCTCTGTGTGACTTACATAAGTATGCGTGTATGGAGTAGTCCTACAGCTATGTAGTAACGTTTAAAATTATTTTTATTCATCAAATATAAAAATATTAGTTTTTTACAAATGATTTATCAAGTATTTTATTTTAAATAAATTAATATATTAAATAAATAAAGTAAAATAAACTGCGTAAAGCGTGTATCATGTGACTTGTGGTGGGGGCAATTCCTCAGGAAAGAGTTAAATATAAATTAATAAAAAAAATTATTCAGGATTTTCCTATTCTAGACGAATTATTGTCTGGTACCCAAAGTAATTTATGGCAAAGGTTGATCAGTAATAAATCTATACCTTCACTTGCTTCACTGTAAGGTTGATAAACTTGAAAATTAGAGAAAATTGCTTTAAAATTCAAGCGAGTTGCTTAAATATTCATGCAATTTTTATGAAATAGTATATTACGACCCATGGCCAGAAAAATAAAGAATGGCCCAAATCGCTCGTAAATTACCTTCCGAGGCGAAGCCGAGGATGGTAAACTGCGATTTGGGGCATTCTTTTTTTATGGCCCAGGGTCGTATACGATTTTTCTGCATCAGTGGCGAGAAAATACGTCTTTGCCGGACGCGCAGCGGCCGGGAAATACGTGCTTTCTGGCCGCTGACCAGAAAAGAAAAATTAAGGGAGTTGAAGCGTGGAGGAAAGAAGATATATTTTTTTCGGACTTCTTTCTTCCTCTCACGAGTTTCGTATAAGAAATTCCAAAATGTTTTTGTTTATATTTCTGTAAATAAACTCCTAAGAGCTCTGAAATTTTTTCAGTGTGTTTTTATAATAATAAATTATATTTTAACCAAATATTATCAAAATCTGTTTTGTAAATTTTGTACAATACGTACTTATTTATATTACATACTTATTCACCGTAAGAGATTTTAAGAGCTCCAAACAAAAAATTTACAAAACAGATTTTGATAATATTTTGTTAAAATATAATTTATTATTATAAAAACACACTGATAAAATTTCAGAGCTCTTAGGAGTTTATTTACAGAAATATAAACAAAAACATTTTGGAATTTCTTATACGAAACTCGTGAGAGGAAGAAAGAAGTCCGAAAAAAAAATTTATCTTCTTTCCTCCACGCTTCAACTCCCTTAAAGCACAACAATCTTACAGTATGAAGACATAAGTATCATAAAAGATGACTAAGACTTAATATAATGTAGTATTTATTAACCCACAAATTCCGAATCATGCATTCATAGTCGATAGAATTAGCAATTAATTATATATGCTTTTGTAAATAGTGGGTAATTGTTAAGGATGTTGATAACGAAACTGGGTATAATAAATATAAGCAGCTAGGCGAGAGCCCTGTGCACGCACGACTGTACGATAGAATTGCTAAATAAATAAAATTTTTGTTATAAACAAATTACCCTAGTCTAAAATAAATGTAATAATTATATTCTACGATATGTTTTTTATATATTGTACTAAAAAAATACTAAAATTTTTTATTACAAAAAAGGCGTCCTATAAAAATCACGTATATAAGATGCTAGAAAAAACAATTATTTTGAATTATTTAATAATGAAGGAGTCACCCTTCAAGTCACCATTCAGGATCTTCAAATTTTAAATATACATTTTTTAATATATGACTTCTTGTTATATACACTGAAAAAAAGAAACAAAGACAGCGCTTGGTTTTTATAAGCGCAGCGAATGGATTTTGAATACAAGCAAATAGGTAATATTTTCTAGTCACAGAGAGAGGTGGTTTTCAGACACGACGCTAAGTTAAAGAACCAACCGTGCTCGCTAGAAAAAATCCTCGCATTTATCGTAGATTTTTCTAAGCGCCGTTTCCTGTAATTCTTCCTTGGTACAGTCGGCTTCAATAATGCCTTTACCACCAATAAATCCATAAAAATATAAAAAAATAATTAAATATTTAAATTTTATGCGTTTATTTATTATAAAAAAAAAAATTGCATCAAATAAGAAAATTAGCACTTTTTTAATTATTATAAAATCTACAATTTAACCCGATTAGAACGCATTTTGAATTGTGAAAATCCACCGAGAACTCGCGAAAATCGGGTGAAAATAAAAAATATTGCAGTTTTTAAAAAGTTAAATATTGACCTTATTATTCAACCGATTTTTTAAATTCAAATTTCCTTTTAATCGGGTTAAAAAGTAGAATATTAGTGGTCCAAAAAATCCTTATTTTTATCAAAAATTGCAAAAAAAAAATGATAAAAAAATAAAAGAAATTTTAATGAACCCTGCTGTGAATTAAGACAAAATTTACATTACGTATAATTTTAATTATTCACAGCAGGGTTCATTAAAATTTCTTTTATTTTTTTATCATTTTTTTTTGCAATTTTTGATAAAAATAAGGATTTTTTGGTCCACTAATATTCTACTTTTTAACCTAATTAAAAGGAAATTTGAATTTAAAAAATCGGTTGAATAATAAGGTCAATATTTAACTTTTTAAAAACTGCAATATTTTTTATTTTCTCCCGATTTTCACGAGTTCTCGGTGGATTTTCACAATTCAAAATGCGTCCTAATCGGGTTAATTTGTAGATTTTATAATAATTAAAAAAGTGCTAATTTTCTTATTTGATGCATTTTTTTTTTTTTATAATCGTTTATAATAAATAAACTCATAAAATTTAAATATTTAATTAATCTTTTGTATTTTTATGGATTTATTGGTGGTAAAGGCATTATTGAAGCCGACTGTACTTAAGAAATATTATAATAGAATATTTTACTTTAAGTATACTAAATTTTTATTTTAATTCATGGATATTCAAACTTTAATACATATACTATAGCAACATATGTATATGTGTTGGTAATTCCAAGTCTAATGCCTTAAAAATAGTAAGAGGCGGAGTTCAGTAATATGACTTGTCCACGCGCTTAGAAAAATCTATGCGTTTCCCGTAGAAATTCCAAGCGGCGACGATTTAAAATATTTCTAAAGAATATGGTGAGATTGCATAAGCGATGAGCTTAGAAAACTGCTAGTGCTCTTGGTTGGTCGTAAAAACTAAGCGCTACCCGTGGTTCTTTTTTTCAGTGTACTCTCTACTCAAACAAAAAAGGTAGTTAATATCCTTATTCTTTACAGAAGCCACAAAGTGTTTTAAAAAGCTAATTTTTACTGGAAAATATACTCTCATATGTTGTAAAGACATGCAAACAGCCCTGCATTCATTCCCAAGGGAATTCTGGGGCTAGAAATGCAAATATGTTCGCTCAATCTTATAAAACGAGGTTTTTCGGTAGTTTTCGATAAAACGCTGCAAACTCAAAAATTAACCAAAATAAAAAAATAATATAAACAATAAAACAATTAATTTTAACCTATTAACAATGAAATTTGTATGAGCCAATCAGAATGACTCTTTTAGCGATAACCATGTACATATAGTTACTGTATCGATACTAACCCATTTTTAGGATAGGATATTCACCATTTAATAATTTTATTTATATTATATATTATTACAATAACTGATGCTTTTTTATGAATTTGTTTGGACATTTTATTTTGTTTCACCCATTTGGATTAAAAAAATTATAACCGGTTTGTGTAACTACACAACCAGCGAGCATGGAACATGTTCACTCATAACGGTAATAAATCCAAAAACCGAAATTATAATAAATCCTGAAATATAAATTATCCTGAATCCATAAACTTAAAGTATTCTAAGTTCTTGTACTTATCAGGGCCTGATGAATTCTACTTCAAATTATTCTAAGCCCCTAAATTGAAAATATTCTAAGTCCGCCCCCTTTAAAATCGATATTTTTTCACCCCACCCCTAAAAACGTCAATTTTTCACCCCCCCCCCCCTCTAAGAACGTCAATATTTCACCCTCCCCCTGCCGAGCCAATAACCGAACTTATAATATAATAAATACTTTAGTTACGAATAAAAAATTAATTTTTTTAAAATAATTTTTATAAATCTGTTTCTTATTAAACTTTTATTGGGTGTACTATTTGATATTAAAACCATGATGAAACTGTTGAAAGATTCTTGATTCTGAGTGAAACCAATAAAAATATTAACAAATAACACCAAATACCATTCCTAATAAACATTTTCCATTTTAACAAAATTACAATAGATATTTTACACCCCAAACGTGTAATTGAAATAACGTGTAATTCCTGAAATATTCAAGCTCAAAAAATAGTAAAAAATTTGACCAATTCATAGTCCATTTCACCCCCCCCCCCCCCTCTAAAAAATTATAAGGATTTTAGGAGCTAAAAATTATTTTTTTTGTTGCTTAAAATTATAAAGGCTTCAAGATTCAAAATATAAATTTAAACTGAATGTGAGACACGGGTTGCAAGTTTTTTTTAAAAAATTTTTATGTAAAAAATAATAAATTACTTACCCAACCACGTTGTGAAATGTTATCACAGTTTGTCAATACTGTGTTTGAATCAAAACGTTGTAAATTTTGAAGTCCATTATTTAACGCTTTATTAAAATTTTCTGTGTACCTATTATCTAAATCAATAATAGCTTGTCTTTCTGAAGCGGTATTACTATGTAATTCATGATTTCCTAAACTATTTAATTCTGTTGGACTTGTTACGCCTAAGTCAGGGATTAAATTTTGATACAATAAAGGACTAAAACTATCCGTATTCCTATGTCTCACATTTGATGAAATTAAAAATGATGATAAATTATCTAAATTAGATATATCATTCTGATCCACCAATAACTCATCTCGAATCATATTAGATATTTTATTGGGTTTTTGTAAACTTTCACTACTATTTTGTACTTTCTTTTGATGGTCCCCAGATGATTTATTTGTAACTAAAATAAATAAAATTAATAAACAACAATTTTTAACAACTATAAAAGTAATCAAAATAAATACCCCGATCAGTTTTTTGAGAAGTTTCTTTTGAAGAAGTTGAGGAATAATTTTCTTTACACTCTTCATTGAAAAAATTTTTATTAGTATTAGTATACATTTGGCTAGAGCTATTAGAAGGATTAATATCTCTATTAAATGATGAATCATTTGTGCAGGTATTATTACTGTGCCTTAAACTACCCAAAAAATCAATAACATTTTGTTGCATTGGTCCATTTATTTTGTGTACAGTATTTAATGGAGTATTAAGTTTGTCAAGCAAATGATTAATAGACATTCTTGTACCCTTTGGCACAAAATCTTCGTTATATTTTTCAGCTAAATTATTAGTAGGTAATTGTTTAGAAAAATTTACTTCTTTTAATGTATTTATATTTTCTTCATTTGGCCTCACTCGGTGATTTATATTTTCTGAATAAATATTTCTATTCTGCTGTCGTTTATGAACTGTTTCAGATATTTTTTTATTTGTCTCTGTTTCTCTTTCATCGGATACATTTTGGATTTGTGAATGAGACTGAGAATGCCACCTTGGATTAATATTTACATCAGTATCTTCATCAATTGGTAAAATTTTGTTTGTATTTAAAGTATGGTCTGTTTGTGGATTTTCTAAATCAAATTCAAATTCATCATCAAAAGCTGTGTTGGTGACATCATGCAATCGAGATTTTAATCTTTCATTAATCTCATTAAGCTCAGTAAGTTTTTGTCTAAAAAGTTTATAAAATTATAACTAAAAATATATATTACTGGTTTTATTAAAATATACGTCTTGTAAAAAGGAAATATAGCCAATATTCCATAAATGCTTTTTCAAGGTTTTAAATTAAGGCAATTCGTGGGTCTCGCATGAAGTGTGTATGAAATGTATGGTCGAGTCTTTAAAACTATCCCAAATTATTTTTTTCTGAAAATAATACCAAAAACAAATCACCAACCCAATTATTAGCCTCCCAGAGCGAAATCTCAATTTTTGGCTGCTATTTTTGTGTTTTGGACTTTTATAAAGAAAGTAAGAAAAATTAGGGATAATTTTTCTTATTTTTTCTGTTAGAAACTCTCATTAACATGAAAAAATTTTTTCTCTTAGTTTCGGATAGATAATTTCCCTGTTTATCCGAAATAACTATTTATTAAACAAGGGCTAAAATATTGGTTTTGACTTTGCATGTAGCTATATGCAAAAGGCGCTCCCCATATTTTATTCCGTGTTCTAAAACATAGTTCTACATATACAAGGCAAAAAATCCGTCTCCCTAGGGCAGAAAATAAATTGTTTTTGCCCTAGATATGTAACATTTTTTTGAGTAGTGCATGCCCGAGAAATCGCTAAGATAGACTGTTTTTTTTCAAAAGTTGATTTCTCAAATGTCTATTAGTGAAAAATCTTTTAACCAGGCTTAAATTTTTTCCTTGAAATTTATATTTTTTGGCAAAAAAAAATTTCGATGGGACATTGCTTTTAGAGAGCTCTAAATCAAAAAATATCAGCTTCCAAAAGCTAATTTTTTACAAATTTCGAATTTTTAAGTCACGTGACCAATTAAAAATCTGACCAATAATTTGGATTCCGCGGGAAATTTAACATTAAAGGATATATCATTTCATGAAGAGCGTTAATGTTAAATCAGCGAAATCTTAAATTAAAAGATTAGAATATCTCATTTTATTAAGGAATTTTTTTAATTTTTAAATTAATACTAAATTAATCAAAATTAATCAGAAAATTCTTTATCATTTCGCTATTTTAACATAGGTAGATTTAAATGAAGTGTGTATGGAATGTATGGTCGGGCCTTCAAAACTGCCCCGAAGTATTTTTTCCTGAAATTACTACTAAAAACAAGTCACCAGCCCAATTTTTAGGCTCCCAGAGCGAAATCTCGATTTTCGGCAGCCTTTTTTGTATTTTGGACTTTTATAAAAAAAGTAAGAAAAATGAGGGATAGTTTTTTTTATTTTTTCTGGTTAAAACTATTATTAACATGAAAATTTTTTTCCTCTTAGATCCGGATAGGAAATTTCCCTGACTATCCGTTTCCATGGTCAAAAATTTTTTTTTGAGTAGCGCATGTGCGAGAACTCGCTAAGATGGGCTGTTTTTTTTCAAAAGTCGATTTCTCAAATGCCTATTAGTGAAAAATCTTCTAACCAGGCTTAAATTTTTCCTTGAACCTTATATTTTTGGCGAAAAAAAAAATTTCGATGCAACATTGCTTTTTGAGAGCTCTAGATAAATAAATAGTAGCTTTCAAAGAGTGTTCCTCCAATTTCTCATAGAAAAGACCCCGAAATTCGTGATCTGCGACCCAAAAAACTTATAGTAGATCAAATATAGTATAGTGGTAAGAGAAAATAGTACCCACCCCGCCGTATATTGACTGATGGAGTATTATTTTTGGTAGTACTTTCAGAAAAAATTACTTTGGGGTAGTTTTGAAGACCCAACCATACATTTCATACACACTTTATTAAAATCTACTCAAATAAAAAAATTTTATTTTTACAAAAACGCACGGTAGAGCTGCTTTGGTTGAAAATTCAACCAATTGGTTGAATTTTACTATTTTTGGTTGAAATTTCAACCAATTGGTTGAATTTTAAACCAATTGGTTGAATTTTCAACCAAAAATAGTAAAATTAAACCAAATGGTTGAAATTTCAACCAATTGGTTGAATTTTCAACCAATTGGTTTAAATTTTCAACCAATTGGTTTAAAATTCAACCAAAATGGTTGAAAATTCAACCAAAAGCTAAAATAAAAAATAAAAATGTAGTAATTATAATACAGAGTAAAAAAATTATCTCTGCATCTATAAAAAGTGCATTAATTTTGTAATATACTAGAATGGCCGCGCGCCTAGCGCGCGCAGAATACTGACTTTTTAACATGATTTCCTAATCGAAATTTATGTATATAAAATAAAATTTATAATAACAGAATCTGTTTTAAAATATTATATTCTACGGATGTATACCTACATTCGGGGTGTGCGGTGACCCGAAAGTCGGGTCGGGTACCCGAAATTTCGGTATTTTTTGTAAAATTTTTGCAGGTCAGATTTTCGTCAGATTTCGTGTGAAGCCCGAAACTTTTCGGAAAAGGTATGCACTTGAATTTTTGAATCGAAAGCTTCCATAGATACACCAAATTTGACCCAACTCAAAGCAAAAAACCCAAAATTTCGGGCACTTGGGTCGACTCTCGGGTAACCACACACCCCTAATACCTATTGATAAAATACTAAAATTTTTTACTATGAGAAATTTTTAGTTTATAACACAATAAGTATCTTATAAGTATTTTGCCCTTTAAAAATAATATATTTATAGTAGTTATTTTACCATACAAAATTTATTTGGTATTTCTTATTCTCAAAAAACGGTTTTCATCGCTTGTTTTTTTTCACTACATTTGGAACTAAATTTTAAAGATTTATGAGACCTTTTTTAATTAAATTTTATCTCGAAAATCAAATCTAATTTTCATGAAGCTAATTTGAGGCTGTTCAAAATTTACCGATTTTGAATCCAATAATTTAATTTACCATAAATAGTTATTTTGAATTATCAGAATATTCCTCTCTAAAATCCAGTATTACTCTGAAAGGCTGCCTTTACATAAATTTAATTCTGACTTTTAAGCCTTTAGATAAATTTAATTCTGACTGAATTATTTTAAGTCCCTAAATCAAAGTTCTTCCAAATACGCTCACCCTTGAGCCCTCTTCTCTCCGTCAACTCCCAGCTTCACCATTATCTCGTAAAATAAAACATTTTTTTGCAACATATTTTAATGTTGGTATTTGAGTAAAAATAATAGAATAGAGTCAATTACTCGGTCAATTATCCAATAATTTACAATTCCCGACCCTTCCCTACTTCAACGAAAAATTGGAGCTGTGAAACGGCTATTGCCTATTTTTATAACTTTAGGACCTAAGCCGGACCGGCTTGAATTGAAAACATAAACAATATTAACGGTTCCTCCGTTTTAAATATTTTATTTGTTAAAATAAATAATTGTTAAAATAGCGATATTTTAAATAGAATAGTTATTTGTGGTTTTTTTTTATAAAATGGTTATTAAATTTTATGCAAAATTTTTACTTATTTTCAATTCAAGCCGGGCCTAAAGATATATAAAAATCTGTGATAAAAATCGCCTTTCCACAGCTCCAATTTTCTTTTGGAGTGGGAAAGGGCCGGACTCAATAACAACTAGACTGTGACCACAACAATCTGTGATCTATGATGATAAGGTTTCATCTATTAAAAATATATTTATTTTTAAAATTAATTTTTCAAAAAATTATTAATGGTATTAATAATACACCAAGAATCTCACATATCATTGTAGTTTAAATTTAAAAATTATGGATTCAGTAACCTTTTTAATAAGTCATTCATCAGCTTCTCATCAATAATAATATATAAAAAATCACTAGTTCATATAATATCATACATATATTATAAAATTATTGCACTTTTTATAGATGCAGAGATAATTTTTTTACTCTGTATTATAATTACTACATTTTTATTTTTTATTTTAGCTTTTGGTTGAATTTTCAACCATTTTGGTTGAATTTTAAACCAATTGGTTGAAAATTTAAACCAATTGGTTGAAAATTCAACCAATTGGTTGAAATTTCAACCATTTGGTTTAATTTTACTATTTTTGGTTGAAAATTCAACCAATTGGTTTAAAATTCAACCAATTGGTTGAAATTTCAACCAAAAATAGTAAAATTCAACCAATTGGTTGAATTTTCAACCAAAGCAGCTCTACCGTGCGGTATATAAATCTGATGTAAATGCTAATCGAAATAAAATTTCATTATAAAAAAAAAAGTTTGAAGGCACATCGATATGACCCGTGTTTTCTGGTAGTTTGAACCTTCATAAAACCGAAAAAAATCATGAATAAGAAATTGGCGATAGGTGCCAAAAAGATTTTTCCGCTTTTATGTCAAAAACTGCCTTTTTCGTAACTGAGTTACCCGATTTTCGAAATTTTTTATTTTAGGGGTTTTTCACTGTATTTTTCGGGATTTTTGTTTAAAACAAGTTAAAACAAGTTCAAAACTAACAGAAAAAAGGATTTAGCATCGGTTTTTAGCAATATTTTAACATTTATGAGCTAGAAAACCTGTTTTTATTATTTGCTTTTTTTCAAATTTGGTTTTAATACTTTTTCATGCATCTTAGGCTGTTCTTAATCTATGTAAGAGTTAAAATGGTAAATATTGATAATTTTTAGTCCAAATTGATTGTTACACCATTAAGGTGCCCGAAAATTATTATTTTAATGCGCTACAATGATAGAACCCCTAGAGTCCCAATTTTTTAATTTTTGTTAAAATGAAGAAATTACACTATTCTATCTTAAATATTTAGTCTATTTTATTTTTATCTCATAAAATATATTTTTACAAGCAAGTAAAATTCTGTTCATGATTAAATACCCAAATATTTTTCACTTTTACACGTTTATTTGTAAAAAATTATCAATTTTTTCAATTTTATACAATTACTAAATCAATGAAATTCCGATTTATTAGAAAATCTCGGTCATAAATAAAGAAATTAAAAAATCAAAAAAAGTATATCTAAAATTGAGTCATCTGAGTAGAATGCATTTGGATTTATGTAAAAATATTTTTTCAGTACAGAGAATTCGTGAGTTACAATTTTGGTGTTTTTGAGTTTTTAATTTTTGAACTTCACACCTTCAAATGAGTATTTCTCAAAACACCGAGAGCTTGGATTAAAAAAAAAATCGACGGCATTTTGTTCAAGGAAAAATTTACACTAAACCTTATCTCAAAAGATCTCTTAAATCCGGAGAAAATTCAGTTTTAGTGGAAAAAATATTTCGAACATTTAAAATTTTTTCAAAAAAAATAAAAAAAGCTCTGGGGGTTTTTGTTTTAAGAGTAAAATGCAAATGAACTAAAAATGAAATTTGAACAATCTATTATTTTAATTTATACATATAAGATTATTCAAATTAAAAAACAAATAAACTATTTCAATTTTTTATTTTATCTTCTGGCACCAAATTGCACAAAGCATCTAATCAATATTTGAGAAATTATCATTTTAAGTAAATATAATATATCTTAGTTTCCAATTTCAATAACTACAGAGCCTCCAAAACCCAATAACTACAGAGCCTCCTTGAAATCAGAATCATAAATCGAACCCATGTAAAATAAAGCTCAAATTCTTTCCTAATGTTAATCTAATTAAAACACTTACTTTAAAGATTTAGAAAGAAAAGATAAAGATGGATCCCCCAATCCAAGTCCCATGTCAAACATTAAATTGTCATTTCCTGATTGTTGTTGAATACATTCATTTTGATGACTTTCCCAATTATCGTTCAAGGAGCTTGCTACTGGTAATTCATTAGTATTTCTCTGCATATTTTCTCGAACTGTTGTAAATTTTGAAAATGAAGATATATTTTCCAGAGGTCTTATATTTATTTTTATTTGTCCATTGCATGTCCCAGTAAAATCTAAAATATGAAACCATCCTGATACTTCTGGGAACCCAGCTGCTAAAATTGATAAATCAATTGCAGCAAATCCAATTACTAGGTCTTTTTCAAAGTTAACTTGAATACCACTTTGAGCATCATAAAGACGCCAAATCTTTAATATCAATTTCTTTTGCGACTATAATTAAAAAAAAGAGGTAATCTATAGATAATAATTAGACCAACTTTAAAAAAAAAGACTTACATTTGTTAAAAACTCTGTTGATAAACTTATATTATATTTCCAGTTCCATCTTGGGTTGCAATTATGCATGCATACATTTGTTACCTCGTATAAATTATATTGATTTTCAGAATCATTTGGTAAAGGATGAAAAGTTACATATGTACTTGGTTCAATAACTTTGCTTTTTTTTTCTACTACCATTGGTAAATGATAAGCACATTCAATTTCTACTGATGCTTTGAATGTTTCTGGAATTGATGACGCTTTATTATTGGCACTTTTGTCTAATGAAGCTTGTGAAGCAGGTTCAAAGCTACTCAACCTTGACACTTCATTAATATCAACAGTTTTGTCAGTAGGTTCATCAAATTCAGCACCTACACCCACACTACGATGCATTCCAGTGATTCTATAATTATCGCCTGGATTACTATTATTACCACTACTATTGTCTGAAAAATTTATAGATGATGTAGAACTCAAATGATGAGTACCATTTCTTCTTTGTTTGTTATCAAAATCTGGAAATTCGGTTTGGGAACTGAATTCAACTCGAGTTTGACCTAGAATTTTAATGTATCATTAAAAAAAACTTACGCAAAAGTTAATGAGTAGCATTTACAAATTTTACAACTTTAGAAATTCATACTAATGTACTAATTCTTTACCTGTATGAGATGATTGAACATCTCCAGAATTGTATTCAAAATTTGAACATCTTTGTGGATTTTCATTTTTATTGAATGTTTCATAAATTTCAAGGAAATTATTTTCATTTTCCTTTGCATTTATAAACTCAGTTTGACATTCTTGATTCTTTAGGCTTGGTAAGGATAAGCTACTTTCTTTCATGTCATCAGAAGATGAATGTCCACTGATTGGCGTTACAATGCTACCACGTAAACCTCTTGTCATTTCTAAACAGGCTATTTGATCTGCTGTACCAAGAGCTACCAAGGCGTGGATTTGGCCATATGATGTTCCAGTTACGGGATCTATTATTGATACCCAATCATCTACGCTTATCACTGGAAGCTAAAGTTAGTACTTGATAAGTAGCCCATAAGCTTGAAAATGCTATTAAATGATATTATAAAATATTACCTTAGATTCTAATAAATACGGTAACACGTTTGGATCTCGATAAGCTACATAAAATTGATGAACGGATAATTTTGCAAGACCAATGAGTTTGTCTGCATCGTTAGAATATTTACAGTAAATTTCTACGATAATAAAATTTTCCTTAACTCGCTCCAGCAATTCAGAACCATAAATCAAAGGTACAAGCTGATGAAAGTTATAATTAGGATTTTCTGTATTAATGCATAATTGACTTGCAGATTTATCTTCTCTCCAAAATGCCCTACAAATTAGGTATGTATTAAATGCTGGCAAATCTCTGCCTTGAGCAACATAAATTAACCCATGAAGTAACACCTAAAATTAAAAAATTAGCTTTTTTTAGCATCATAAAGGAAATTTTTTTAATGAAAGAAGAAAATACCTTATCCTTGGAATTATTAGATGAGGTTTCAACTTGAATTTTTTCATTTTCTGAATGCTTAGTTTCATAATTAGAAATGCTATTATAACAAACAGATTTTGAAAAATGATTGGGACCTGAAAGCTGAGATTGAATCGATGAAGTTTGGTCACCTTGTTTTAAATCAGATTCGCTTCCACTTGTTACAAGATGCTTACAGTTAAAATTTAAATCTTTTAAATGATTCTCACTCAAAGGAACATTTTCTTTTCCCAACACCAACGCATCTAAAATAAATGTTTTGGCAAGCACAAATATAATATGTATATTGAATAAAAAATATAAAATAATATAACGTACCAACAAATTCTTTTCCAAAGTGAATTTCATCACATCCTAATTCTAAAGTGACCATAAGATCTCCAACTTTTATTCCTTTATTAATAATAGCCACTTTTTGAGTAGAACTAAAATTTTCAGCTCTCAAAACATCTTTAACATTAATATTTCCTATACCAAGTTCTGCAGGAGTTTGCTGATTGAGATGGCGGTGATAGACTTTAAAAGTAAATGGGACTTCTAATTGCATCCATGAATTAGAAATTTTATATACAGCTTGATGATCAAAGTAAATTACTAAAAATAGGAAATAATTAATGACAGCTATTTTTTAATAATCTTAAATGAATTTGATTTTAAACCTTCATCAATTTGTCTTCGAGATGTTACTTTAACTGGTTTTCTGTCAATATTTAAATTAGGTTTTGAATTCATAGATTTATGAGCAAAATATGGATTATATTGTACTAAGTATGTAATAGATAATAATACACCATCTGCACCTAAAATATATAAATAAATAAAAAATAATAATAATTTATTATGAGACATTTTATTAGCTTACGAGTAATACAGCAAGATCGAACTCTTCTGTATCCAGCTGAAGTTAAAGATAAAGATTTGACATAAACTTTTAATGAATCAACATAATCAAGTAACGAGTTGCCTACAAATTTAAAATAATTAAATATATCAAATTAAAAAAAATTCAAATGCACAGTAAGTACCTTTTGGCTGAGAGACTAAAGTATTATTTTTATTTGATTCTCTAGCACTATCAACATTACTTTGTAATGTATGATATTTCTTTTTTTCAAAAATATTTGCACTTGTTTTAACTGTGTCCACTAAGTTCACTGTAGGTAGAGACTGTAAAGCCTTCTCTTGTTCTCTTTGACTAGCTTCTTTTAATGTTAAATATTCATAAAGTTTTCCATCGTTTTCAGAATCTGATTCATTATGAGAATTTTCCCAGGCATAATCACTTAAAGCTAACTGATCGTCATTTGTTTCTTTCATTACAGCTCCTCGCAATCTTTGAGCTCTTGCTAAAGCTTGAGCTACATATTTTTCCGTTATTTCCGCATTCAGCTTTCTTGAAGAAGAATTATCCATTCTACTTAAAACAGAGTCAGATACTTTGTAGTTATTACATGAGTTACAATAACCATTCTTTTCTTTTTTAGTATCTTCCAACGAATCTTTTTTAACATGAATAGATTTTTTTAAATTTAAACATGCTAATGAGTGGTTTGTCATTTGATAAAATAAATAAATAATTATATGAACTTCGCCTATTTTTATTTGATTGGCATTAAATATCGAAATGTAATGAGAATAAGGTTTATCTTTCTTAAAAATTTCTAACAAATGAGTGGCATGAGCTGTTCCTATAATTTGATGTGTTTTTGTATTCATAAAAACAAATTCCAAAGACTCACAGTTACTTATATAGTCTTTAAATAAAAGAATATTTGTTTTAAGAGAATAAAATTGATTTAATTCTTCTTTATCCTCAAATCTGAAAATAAAAAATCTTTTTTCAATACATTTTAATTAATAACGTAAATATTGTTTACCTTAATTGAGCACTATCTTTTTCACCCCACCAAGAAACTAAAATTTCAATATTTCCAAAATTTTTCTTTATCCACAGTATTTTATCAATTGTTAATTTTAAATAACCATGGATTTTTCCCTCAACACGTGGGGGTAATGATCGACAAGATGATAACTTCAGATCCATTTATTTAAACAAAACATAACTGCAATATACAAAAAACATAAATTTGTTTATATTTGATTTTATTTACATATTTTTTTTGTATACTTCAAAAAATGGTTAAAAGCGGTGACTCCGAAATATGTAAACCAAAACAGACACCAAACAACCCACGTATTTTCCATCTCTTTCTTCTATTCAGTTGATAAAAAGAATTTTAATTTTATCAACTGTAGGTATCCATACAATATTAAAAAAGAATACAGTGTATAATTAAAAAAAGATAGTCATTTTGCAAATTTAGTAGCAGAGAAAGCGACTTTTTCCGTGGTCGTTTTGCGTTTTACACTCGTGGACGCCATCCAAGTTTATAATAAATACACTTTTTATTAAAAATAATATTATTTAAAAGGTGCCTGATCGTAATAATGTGATATCTTTATTATTAGCCTTTTTTTAAAATTAATTTATACAGTTTAAATATTTTTTTTATTTATACTGATACCTCCGTTATCTTACTGTATTCAACGACGTCACGAGTGTTTGTACACATACAGAAGTTATTGTGAACATTTTTTATTTAGCTATTGTAAAAATGATTATTAGATTCATTTTTTTGAAAGTTGAATTTTAAAGGAAAATTCAGAATACAATCGAATGACACGATGGATAATCCTTCAACGAACACCTCAGGTATTGTACAGTGTATGCTTTACAGAGATGATCTGATTTTGTTTTGTTTTGATTAACTATTACAATTCATAGTCTCATTATATATAGTTATTCTTGTATCTATTTAAAATTTATTTAATATTCTTTCTTTTGTAATAAAGGTCTTGATGATGATGATGGTGATGAAGGTAGTAGTGATAGTGAAGATAAAGATGCATCACCTTGTGCAGGCTGTTTCAATGCTATCAATGAAGATGAATTTATTCAAGCACTTGGACAAGAATGGCACATTGACTGTTTTAGGTGATTTTTTTTCTTAAATCTGATAAGCTATTTTTATCTATTTTGTTACAAATTTAAATTTACAGATGTTCTGCATGTGATGCAGCATTATCATCTTGGTATTTTGAAAAAGATGGATTATTATTTTGCAAGGCCGATTATTGGGCTGCTTATGGAGAAGCTTGCCAAGGCTGTAACCAGATTATAACTGGTCCTGTGATGATTGCAGGGGATCACAAGTTTCATCCAGAATGTTTTACATGCAATTTTTGTGGAAGTTATATAGGTGATGGAGAAAGTTATGCACTTGTTGAGAGGTCAAAGCTTTACTGTGGTACTTGTTATAAGCAGCAAATACAACCTTTAAATAAAACTGCAAATTATCCGTTCGTAAAAAATCCTCACAGTATAAGACTTGTAGAAATCCCTCCAAATAATAGTACCGAAGAAAAACAGAGAGGAATCAAATTAAGTTTAGATGCAATACCAACTCCCAGAAATTCTGGTGGTGCATTGTTTCGTATATCTGAGTAAGTTAATATTTTTCTTTATTTTAATATATTTATTAAAATGGTTCTTTAAGGTAAGCTTATTAAACTAAAAGCTTTAAGCTTTAATTACTAGTTAAGTTAACAGGTGTTTAGATATTTTTAATTAATAATAAATAAAAGATTACATAAATTGCTTTTTAAAATATTCTTATAATTGCATTTTTTTACTGTGCATACACAATTGATAAAATAAGTATATTGTGAAACTTGTTTTGGAATAAAAGCAAATGTCATTGAACCATAAATTAAAAAACTATTATTTACACTAGTACAAGTAAAATATAGTTTATAATAACTGAATAATCAACTAAAATACAGGTTGTTGAGAAATGTTCGTGGAAAAATCTGTAAGCTGGTGGCCTCTATGGCGGAGGTTCTGTTTAGGCTATGCTGCCATCTTTCTAATTATAGGTACTACAATTATTAATTAATAAAAAATCTTTTTTGCCAGTTTTTAGTTTATAATAACTCCATCATGCACTTAAAAATTTGTCAATTAGCAACAGTTTATAATTTAAATCCGAAGAAAATTAATACATGTAGCTTTATGGTTAACAATCCTATTATTAAATTTTATTTTTGCATGTTCCAATTAGCTTATTATCTTTTTTTTTAATTCATAATATTTATCACATTAAAAGTTTTTACATTATGGATTCAGCTTAAAAAGCCTTAATCTATTTCACAAAAGAAAATTAAAATGTGAATATTATACTAATATTGCAAACACTTGTGATTAAATAACTGCCAATAATTTGCAATAACATAGTTAATTAAAAATATTTAATCATTATGATGATGAAAATCTTAATTACACTTGTATAATTAGTTTATCTAAATAAACAAATAAAATATTTTTAATATTTGCATAATAAAATTAGATTTTTAAGTCATAAATTTAATTTAATTTTCAATTTATTATAAAGAAAGTAAGAATAGCTTTTACTTTATTATAATTTTCACATTTAAAATTAGTTTTTTTGGTATTTATTAAATGTAGTTTTTTTTTTTTTATTTTTTTTTTAAGGAAAAAAATTGCTTGTACCTATCTTTTTGATAAAAGTAACATCTTTCTGTTATTACTAAAATATTAAATTTTTATTAAAATGTTTTGTTTTAGACTGAATATGTCCAGTGATCTTATGTCTTTGCATGTTGGAGATAAAATTTTAGAAGTTAATGGAACTCCAGTTAAAGATCAACCAATAGAAAGTATAGAAAATCTTATCAAATATTCAGATACTGTTTTACAGGTAAATAAAAAAGCTACAATTTTAATTGGGCATTAGTTTTTTGAAAACAGGTGACCTATTTAAATACAGTTCAAGGGTTATAGAAAAATAAACATCTACAGCCAAAATTTAAGCCTTCTAGCACCTTAAAAGGGTTAGATATTGGCTCTGAAAGGTTCAGAAAAATCTCATTTGAAGTTCAGCTTATATGTAATCAAAGTTCTGGTTTTCCGAATTTATTTTTTTAGCAAATTATATGGCACTATTAGTTTTTTTTTTTAATCAAAGAATTTTAGATGAATTAAATGAAATACTGATAAATCTAAATATACATATATATAATATATATGTTAATAAATATAAATATAACGGAAATATCTATTTAGTTGTAAATTTTTATCTGCATAAATATGTTTGTTGTAAAACTTTCATCGCGTGAAATTGGTGGCAATAATAAAAAAATGTGAATAACAGGAAGTATGTTGGTTAAAATATAAGAGATTTGTGCAGTTTCAAAAATGGACTAAGACAGGTTATTTATGTAAAATTTATAAACTAAATAATTAATGATTTTTTTCTATTTATGAGATTACTCTACAGATTGAAATGTTTTTCTTATAATATTATTATTTTGCATTCTATATAAAAAGTGTATTTAAAGGATTTTAAATCCTGTTTATATTAATAAATAAATAAATAAATTATAATTAAATGAATATTGAAAAAGATTAAATAATCAAAGTAATGCTCTTTAACATACGCATATATTTTGAACATATACAAAATATATTTCTAGAACATTTAAATAATTCTTTTTTAAATGTTTACGTGATTTTCAAAGTTCTGTAAAAATAAATTTTAGCTAATTGGATCTTAAATAAGCTAAAGAACCTATTTCTTTAATCATAATTAATGTTGATCATAAAAATAGCTTCTTGATATTTCTAAATACATTATCTGTGTACAGCGTTTTATTATCTTCTTAATTTGCAGTTAACAATAGAACATGATCCTGATGCCGTAGCTAAAAGAGCAGGATTTTCAACGTTACACTCAGCAACTACATCAAAGACTGACTATCTAAAAACAAGTCCAGGAAGCAAAGAAAGATTGTTTAAAAGACGAGATGAAGGTTATATTAGCGGCACAAGAAGTAGGCAGTTAAGAAGATCTAATGATCCTAAAGAAAAAGAACGCAGTAGTTCAATGTCTCGTTTACTTGATGAGTAAGATTTAGCATTTCATGAAAATAAATAGCAATAATAATTAATCATATTACATTTTTGCATTTTAGAGTAACATCTCCAGCTTCATCACATGACTTAAATAGAACCAGATCTTTCCGAGTAGAACCTAAAAATCAAAGAATATTTAGAGCTAGTGATTTAGTAAAAGGAGAGCTACTTGGAAAAGGTTTTTTTGGTCAAGTTTACAAAGTAACTCATCGTGAAACAAATGAAGTCATGGTGCTTAAGGAATTATATAGAGTTGATGAAGAAGCCCAAAAAAATTTCTTAAAAGAGGTTTGTATCAGCTACTTTTCTCTTTTAACTAGCTTTTTTATAAAAGCATATTAATTTACAGGTTGCTGTACTTCGATCACTTCATCATAACAATCTTTTAAGATTTATTGGTGTTCTTTATAAAGATAAAAAGCTACACTTAGTTACAGAGTACATATCAGGTGGTACTTTAAGAGCTCTGTTACATGATACTTCTGAAATATTATCATGGGAGCAAAAAGTTTCTTTTGCTAAAGATATAGCTGCTGGTATGGCTTATTTACATTCCATGAGCATTATTCATAGAGATTTAAATTCTCATAACTGCTTGGTGCGTGAGGATAAAACAGTAGTTGTTGCTGACTTTGGTTTAGCTAGAACTATGCAAAATGGTAATAATCAATCCGATAGAAAAAAATATACAAGACATTCCGATGGTGAGGTAAGAACTTCAAGAAAAGAAAGAAAAAAAAGATATACTGTTGTTGGGAACCCATATTGGATGGCACCTGAAATGATGAAAGGTAATAAGTACGATGAAAAAGTTGATATATTCAGTTTTGGTATCGTAGTATGTGAAATAATCGGTCGAGTTCAGGCAGATCCAGATTATTTACCTCGCTCTTCTGATTTTGGTCTGAATAGTAAAGTTTTTAAAGAAAGGTTTTGCTCAAACTGTCCTGAAAGCTTTTATACAATAGCTTTTTTGTGTTGCGATTTAAATCCAGATAAAAGGCCACCATTTGAGCTTGTCGAAGTGTGGCTTGAAACACTGGCAATGCATTTATCTCTAGATCTACCACTGCCACTCGATTTATACTCTGATATTAAGAATTATACTGGCCCCAGTTCCAGTTGCAGCGAGTCAACAACGCCAGAAGTGCCAAGTCAGCAGTTAAAAACAATTACAGAAGGTCAAATACACAGTGAAAAGGTAAAGTCTTACATTGCTTGTGATGACAGCACCTTAGAATCTGATTTTGCTAAAATGGATTCAAGTGCTTCAGATAAACAAGCTGAAGATTTAAAAGAAAGCTTAAGGCAAGAAAACGATTTGCTAGGTTCTAACAAATCCATTAAAACTAGTTGTTACTTAAGGCTAAATAGTAAAAATAATACAAGTAGCGATTGTTCATATTCTGAGCAAATGGAAGCTTCTTTGTCTAAAGAAAAAGCATTTTCTCAAGAAAAAATAAAATACATAGGCGAATCTGATACTTGTACAGTTTCTAGTGTAAAAAAATCTGAATGTACTGAAAAAAAATCATCTTATAAAATAAATCATTTAACTCTATCTAATTCTCAAGATGAATCTTCAACAAGTGTCAAAGTTGATAATGTAAGGATTAAGCCACTTAATACTGGAAATATTGTAGGAATGTGTTTAAGGCAAATAAGTAGAACCCTTGTGTCTCCTGTTGAAAAAGAGAATGCTAACAGTTCATTCAGTATATCCACTGACGAATCCAAAAAAGAAAATGCTAGTTCCTCTTACTTAAGATGCACTCAATTATCACCTAATAAAGAATCCATTTCAAAAAGTGGACTTGCAACAGAAATGGATTCTATGAATGAAACTAGTAAAGACTGCATAGCAAAAAAATTAAAATCTGAAAAAAAGGTTAATAAAAACTTCGCAGTATTATTAACATCAAACTCGCAATGTTCATCTCAATCAGAAAATTTAGCATCTAATTTAAGGCTATCGAGTTCAAGAAAAAGAGATAACAAAAGAAAAAATCGTAAACGAGGAAAATCTGATCTTAGTCTTGTAAGTTACAAATTAGAAGAAAATTTAAAAGAAAAAATTAGTCTTCCTGTTAAGGAAATAACTAATGAAGCTACAGATAATATTGGTACTAAAAACAATGAAAAATTAAAATATAACTCGGATGAATGTAGGAGTAAAAAATCTTCAGAAGAAAGTGTAAATGAATCTTTTGAATCGTACAGTGACTTTTATAAAAATGTAAGTCTTTTGAGGCAAGATAGTTTTGGAAATGATAGTGCTGTTGGAACTATGAAAAGTGATTTTTTTGCCGATATTGATTTTGCTACATTAAGAGCTGGTTCAGATGATGTTGATTTTACTGGTAGTTCTGAAAAAAAATGTAGTACGCCCAGAGCTGATTCTCCAGTTGAAAGTACTGCTCTGTAAAAAAAATGTTAAATTCAATTTAAATTTTATTATTGTTTATATCATATAACTAGCTAGTTTTAAGTTTAAAGTTGAAATTTATTTTTTTTTAAGTCTGATTTAAATATTATTGTAATTAATATCAGTTGTAAGATCGTTATTGTTATTTACTCATACTGTGGCATCATTTTTTACACAATTATTTTCATTAAAATGTACAATAAATATGAGAAGGTACTTGTAAATTTTTTCTTAAACAGTATTATATGTAGCGAACTGTTTCGCTTGATAATTGTAGAAAATTAATATAATTAACCTGAAATTTTAATTTTTTTATAAAATTGAAAATAATTAATATTACGAATGTATCTCAAAAATTTCTGATACATTCCATATTGTTAAAAAATAAGAAATAGTCCAATCAATGTGTTAAACTTGCCAATTGGATAGTGTATAAATAACTTGATCAAGTGTATATAAAATATTATGATTCAGAAAAAAACATATTTTATATTTATGTATACATATGCATATGGGTAGATGCAAACGAAATCGCTAGATCAATTTTTTTTTCAGTAACTAGTTTTATCTATAGTGTCTGATTTGTTATAATTTGTTAATTCCTTGGAACTTTTGGATTTTGCTACCTTATTTCCAAATTTTACGAGATTCTTTTACGAAAAAAATTAATTTTTTTTTTTATTTTTTAAGAGTTCTATTGTAGGTATATATCATGGTCTAATAAACTCTTTCGGTATATACGACCCATGGTCAGAAAAAAAAGAATGGCCCAAGTTACTGGACTTGCAGCGGCCGGGAAATACGTGTTATCGGGCCGGTGACCAGAAAAAAAAGTTTTGTAATCTTAAAAATAACGCATTTTTTGTAAGTATAATTTAGAAAAAATTTTGTTAACCAATCAAAAAAAAAATTCTCCCTTTTTTTAGCTACTTTTGTGACTATATAAAAATTTTAAGCAAATATAAGGGATTGACACACCTTAAAATTGCAAACCAGAAGTTTAAAAAAGAAATAAAAAAAAAGTTTTTTTAAAGTTTTAAAAATCAAAAACTTTTGATAAGATTGTAAATTAAATAGTTTAAGTTGTAAAAGTAAATTAAAAAGAAGAAAAAATTTCATCTGGTAATTTTGTTTGAACCTGTTTATATTATGATTATGTATACATTATATATTGCACGAGCTTCCTATATTTTTGTTTAAAAACATATTTTATTTCAGACCACTATATTGAATGGGACCGATGGTATATCAAATAGAGAAATTATGTACTGTGTAAATTATAATGTAGTATTCTGTAGCAATAATATATTTAAATATATTTTCGCTGTTAGTTTTTATTTTTTAGTTAAAATTTTGTGAATAAATCAAAACGGCAATAAGCTTTTTTTTTTTTTTAATTATATAAAGTTTTTAAAATTTAATTTGTACAGATATATATGCATTCTGATGTACATAATTTTGTATATATTTATATATATATAAATATAATATATTCATATAGATATTTGTTATATTGTATTTATCATTTTTATTTAAATTATAATGTATAATAAGAAAAAAAGGTTGTATAATTTTTTAAAAATAAGGAAGTAACATACCTATATGTATTTTTTTAGTTTAATAATAATATGGTGTTAAGATTCAAAAATCAATATCTAAATCAAGCTGGTCAAATAAATATACATAATATAAGTATATAAATATAAAATGTTTAGAAGTATAATATATTTTCATCCAAAAAACTATAATTTTTTAGAGAATTTAACTTAAAAAGTGCAATCGACTTAAAAACATCAAAGAGATAAATAAATAATATAAATGTGTTAGTGCCTATATTTTTGATTATAGGAGTTTTAAAAATATTTATTAAACTGAATTTAAGAATTAAGAATATGTCCATTAGAGTCTTATTAATTATAGTCAAATGAAATTTTTGGTATTATTTATATATTATATATATATTTGGCAAATAATTATTATATATTGCTAAAAAATTATTAAATATTATGTACTCATACACATGTTAATTTTTTAATTATTTAAAGTAAGTGTACAGATTATTTAAAGCGGAACTCATGTTTTGCGTGCATTAGTTTTTCTTTGTCTTACAACTTGTAAAGACATTCATATTTTTATATACTTGCATGTAATTACCAATAATAGCTTCTTATAACAATTGCAAATCTTGACTGGATCTAGCATGTGAGTGAGTACATATAAATTAATAAAAAATAATAGAGGCCAACGCTTGATTTTGTACTTTATTTAAAAGATTATGTATAGGTAATAGAAGCTAATAAAGGAACTATAATGATTATAACATATTTTTTATAGTTAATAAAAATGTATGCTGTAAAATGTGTTTCTATTTTCAGCTTATTTTGTCTCTTAAAAAAAAAAAAATTATACATTTTATATGCAAGGGTATAAAGTGAAGGATTTTTGCATATACTGACCAAAAGTAGGGAAAGAAAAAATACACTCAGTGTCTTTACTTTTATTAGAGAAACAATCGTTTTTTTTCTTTGGATAGTAAAGTAAATCAGTTTTTTATTATTTGGTAGGATAAAAATGATTTTCTTCATGCTAATGATGTATTTTTACATTGCACTCCTTAATTTCCTTTAGTAGCCCTATAGATTGATGCAGTCATAGGAAAGATGCAAAATTTTAATTATACAATTCGCGTCTTTTTCTCAACTTATTCTTTGTCTTCGATTATGTACCAAATAGTTATAAAAATTTTGTTGAATTCATAATTATGTAATATCCAAAAATCATCATCAGACGTCAAAAAACGCGCATAAATTACATAACTCAAATCACTCAATTGCATAATTAACATTCTGATTAATGAAAAAGTGCATATCATTTTAATTGCCGCATTTATTTATTTATTAAATTTTGAAATAATTACATAGCTTTTTACAATAAAAATTGTTTTTTCTTTAAAATTAATCTCCAAGAGGTATACTGGATAGCTTTTTTGATTATAACAATTTGAAACACAAGGAGGAAATAGAAATTTCACACGAGTCTCGAATTATTTATGCGTGGTTCTTGTTCCGAATAGTATATATCCCTGTATAGCTAGTTCCGAAAATGTGAAGTACATATTCACATTTGAAATATTTGGATGGTCAGCCTGGTTATTAGGTACTCTGTTTTAAAGAATTTTTACGTAAATTTTTTTTCTAATCAGCGACCCGAAAGCACGTATTTCCCGGCTATTTCTTAACAAAAATAACAGGACGGTTTTTGCTATATCGGCCGGTTTTCACCGGTTTGGCTGGTTTCATCTGGTTTCACCTGGTTTCAATTAGTTATTTTAACTAGAAAAATAGTTGCAGTTGTTAGAAAAAGAAAATTTCCGGGGAAAATAAAGAAAATTTAATTCTGAATAAGCTTAATAACAGTGCGTATCTTGATTTATATTATTTTATCCAGCTGTGCTGCGAATTTATTTAATCAGTACTTGTTTGCTCAGAAAAACTTTTTTATTTTGTGGAAAACTCGAGAAATTCCTGAAAAGCTTAATGCTAATCTTATCTGGTTCCACCTGGTGTTTTCCGGAATCCACCTGATTTTACATGGTTATAATCAGAATATAAGTTTCAGTTGTTAAAAAAAGAAAATTTCCGAAAAATTAGGAAAATTCAATACTGATGAACTTTATTATAATTTATTATATAAAATTTATTATATATTATATTTTATTTATTATAATTTAAAACTTTATTATAAGTAAAATTTCCTACATTTTTTCCCGTGTTCAACACATAGTTTTTCATTAAAAGCGAAAAAAAGATCGCCCGAAAGTAAGAAAGTAGATCTTTTTTGCAGCGTATAATGAAAATAACATTCTTTTAACTGATGTAAAATTTGTTGACTCAGCTCCGTTGCTATTTATTTGATTTGTACTTATTTGCTTCGAAGAAAACATTTTTTTCTATATGAAAAAACTGGAAAATTTCGGAAAATCAACAACATGCTTCCCCCTGGTTACATCCAGAATCCACCTCGTTTTACTAATAAGTTATAATGAAATCAAAACATGAATCGCACAAAAAGAACCATGATGATTTTCCATATGATAAACCATATAAGTTTGAATAAAATTTTCATTTTTTTACTCTAATATATTTTCTGATTTTCCAAGATGGCGGACGACCAAAAGCATGAAAAAGGAGTTTTATAAATAACAGATGGTTTTAGAGGTTGAGAAAAACGTTTTTCAAAACGAAAATGTTTATTTTATCACCCTAGCATATTATCCAATTTTCCAAGATGGTGGATCAAAAAACATGAAAAATGGAATTTCATATTTTACCAAGGGGTTTTCGAGGTTGAGAAAAACATTTTTTTCATATATTGCGATTTTCCAAGATGACGGACCGAAAAATTAAAAAAAATGAACTTTCAACCTTAAAAGAGAGTTTTTCAGGATAAAGAATATGAATTTTTGGTGAGTCTTTCTTAGCCAAAACAGCAATGGTTGGCAGTTGGGGTCGTCGGATCGGCCTCAAATTTTTCCCATGTTTTTATAACACTAAGATAGGAAAATCCTGAAATTTTTAGCCCCCTAGGTCTTAAGCAGCCCGAGTTATGGCCAATCAAATTCATTGGGTGGCTCTCAACCAGCGTTAGTGCTTTTTGGGAAAATACTAAAAAATGATAAATAATAGCTTGAAAACATATTCTGAAAGAGTATATATGTTGGGAAACCTTCAGTAAATCCATTTCTGCCATTAGTTTTTCGGAAAAACCCCGGAAAACTCCGGAAAATGGGAAAACGTGTTTTTGGAAAAACCGAAATATCTCATTTGCCGCCATTTTTTTTTTCAAAATTTTTTTTTCAAAATTTTTTTTTCAAAATTTTTTTCAACCGAAATCCCATCGATTTAACCATAAAAAATTTTCTATTTCGGCCATTAAGGAGCGATTTTAGCCTGTGTTAAATTGTTTTTACATTTTTAATACTTACATATGTAATAAACCATAAGAGGTTAAATTGATTTTTTTTCTTTCAGAATCGAATAGCCAGGGAAAAAGTAGTTGAAAATAAAAAAAAAATTTGCTTTTTTCGATGAAAATTAACCGAGTTATGGTCAAGTAAAGATAATGTCACAAATTATCAAATTTATACTAATTCCAATTTTAGGGTTCATAACGACATTATAACTTGAAAACTGCACACACCCAGCTTGAACGAGCGAAAAGTCGAAAAAAAATGACGACAAAATCTGATACAGCAAAGTTTTCGGAAATAGTTTGTTATTTTCATATTTCCATAGCAGTAAGTTGGAGCTGATCGTCTAAAAAATTTTTAGTCAATTTTGTGGGTGGCTGAGAGATCAAAATCCGAAAATTTGATTTTTAACAATAAATCTTTTTTAAATTTAAAGAAATAGATGAAAAATTTGGATTGCCAGGGAAAAACCACTCCAGAAGAAAAAAAAACTTTTCTTTTTACGATGAAATTTAGCCAAGTTATCGTCAATTTAAGATTTTGCTTAAATTCGCCTTAAAAAAGATTGAAATTTTATTGAAAAAGCCTGTTTCTGAACTTTGAACATGCATTACTCGCTTGATTTTCATCGTAAAATAATAATTTTTTTTTTTTAAATCGATTAATTTTTCCCTAGCAATTCATTTCTTTAAGAAAAAAATCATTTTTATTGACCAAATTTCAATTTTTAGGTCAAAAATTGTGTTAAGTAAATCTCGCTACTTACAGTTTTCAAAGGCTTTTGACCTAAAAATTGAAATTTGGTCAATAAAAATGATTTTTTTCTTAAAGAAATGAATTGCTAGGGAAAAATTAATCGATTTAAAAAAAAAAAAATTATTATTTTACGATGAAAATCAAGCGAGTAATGCATGTTCAAAGTTCAGAAACAGGCTTTTTCAATAAAATTTCAATCTTTTTTAAGGCGAATTTAAGCAAAATCTTAAATTGACGATAACTTGGCTAAATTTCATCGTAAAAAGAAAAGTTTTTTTTTCTTCTGGAGTGGTTTTTCCCTGGCAATCCAAATTTTTCATCTATTTCTTTAAATTTAAAAAAGATTTATTGTTAAAAATCAAATTTTCGGATTTTGATCTCTCAGCCACCCACAAAATTGACTAAAAATTTTTTAGACGATCAGCTTCAACTTACTGCTATGAAAATATGAAAATAACAAACTATTTCCGAAAACTTTGCTGTATCAGTTTTTGTCGTCATTTTTTTTCGACTTTTCGCTCGTTCAAGCTGGGTGTGTGCATAACTCGCTTAAATTTTATCGTAAAAAGAAATGTTTTGGATTATTATCGAATATTTTTTCCTTCGCTATTCTTTTATGCAAGAAAAAAATTAGTATAGTCGATAAAAAGTTTTTTTTTGGTCAAAAACTAATGTAACATACAAGTTAAAGACTGTTTTTGATTATTATCATTTTTTAACAAAAAAAATAAATTTCTGTCAATAAAATTAATTTTTTTATTGGATAAACGAATAGCCAAGGAAAAAATATTCGATAATAATCCAAAACTTTTCTTTTTACGATAAAATTTAAGCGAGTTATGCAGTTTTCAAGTTATAATGTCGTTATGAACCCTAAAATTGGAATTAGTATAAATTTGATAATTTGTGACATTATCTTTACTTGACCATAACTCGGTTAATTTTCATCGAAAAAAGCAAATTTTTTTTTTATTTTCAACTACTTTTTCCCTGGCTATTCGATTCTGAAAGAAAAAAAATCAATTTATGTAACCTCTTATGGTTTATTACATATGTAAGTATTAAAAATGTAAAAACAATTTAACACAGGCTAAAATCGCTCCTTAATGGCCGAAATAGAAAATTTTTTATGGTTAAATCGATGGGATTTCGGTTGAAAAAAATTTTGAAAAAAAAATTTTGAAAAAAAAAATGGCGGCAAATGAGATATTTCGGTTTTTCCAAAAACACGTTTTCCCATTTTCCGGAGTTTTCCGGGGTTTTTCCGAAAAACTAATGGCAGAAATGGATTTACTGAAGGTTTCCCAACATATATACTCTTTCAGAATATGTTTTCAAGCTATTATTTATCATTTTTTAGTATTTTCCCAAAAAGCACTAACGCTGGTTGAGAGCCACCCAATGAATTTGATTGGCCATAACTCGGGCTGCTTAAGACCTAGGGGGCTAAAAATTTCAGGATTTTCCTATCTTAGTGTTATAAAAACATGGGAAAAATTTGAGGCCGATCCGACGACCCCACCTGCCAACCATTGCTGTTTTGGCTAAGAAAGACTCTGGTGGAAAATATTGAATTTTTCAACCCAAAATATTTTTCAATTTTTCAAGATAATGAACCGAAAAACTTAAAAAGTAAACATTTAGCTTTACAAGGGGGTTTTTTAGGGTAAGAATATAGAGATTTGCTCTATAGTATAGGTTTTTTGGTTCGCTGAAAGCGAAAATAGGGGTCATTTGGTAAAGAAAATTGCGCTTCACCCTTAAATTTGCAAAAACTACCCCCAAAAGGGGTAATTTTGATGTCCTCAACTTCAGAGTCAATAGATTTACCAAGAATTGGTTTCCAAGGGTTTTTTTGGGTCGCTAATTAAGAATCTTGATGATTTTTTAAGCTAACATTAATATTTAACCCCTAAATTAGCTAAAACTACCTCCGGAAGGGGTATTTTCGCTATTTTCGCACTTTTTGCCGCCAGATTTGGTCCACAAGGGTTTTTTGAGTCGCTGAAAACGAATTTCATAGAAATTTTTATAAATAATTAATATATCAACCCTAAATTACCGAAAACTACCCCTAAAAGGGAAGCACTTTGGACCTAGTCTGAACACAGAAGGTTTGAATTATCTAAAACGCCCATTTTGAGGGAGTTTTAGCTAATATAAGGGTGAAATATTAATTTTTCATTTAAAAATCTATGAAATTCGTTTTTAGCGACCCAAAAACCACTTGTGGACCTAATCTTGACGCAAAAAGTGCAGAAACAGCAAAAACGCCCCTTTTGGGGGTAGTTTTCGATAGTTTAGGGTTGAAATATTAATTTTTCGTTAAAAAATCTATGAAATTCGTTTTTAGCGACTCAAAAAAACCTTGTGGACCAAATTTGGCGGCAAAAAGTGCGAAAATAGCGAAAACATCCCTTTTCGGGGGTAGTTTTAGCTAATTTAGGGGTTAAATATTAATGTTACCTTAAATAATTATCAAGATTCTTAATTAGCGACCCGAAAAACCCTTGGAAACCAATTCTTGATAAATCTATTGACTCAGAAGTTGAGGACATCAAAATTACCCCTTTTGGGGGTAGTTTTTGCAAATTTAAGGGTGAAGCGCAATTTTCTTTACCAAATACCGATTTTCGTGGTCAACGACCCAAAAAACCTAATATGTACTAGAGCAAATCTCTTATTCGCAACCGTAAGTGCACACGGTGACCTGGAAACCGTATGGTGGGGTGTTTTCTACACTAAAAAATGTCTACGAATTTCCTATCCGGACCTTCTATCCAGCTACTTTAAGCGTTTGCTGTCAATATTTTCATATTTTCAATATTGTCTTGATTTTTATAATGGATTTTCTTAAAATTATGACCCTGAAAAACGACAAAATTCGATTTTTCTCATATAAGACGTGGTCGAATTTCTGGGGAAAAAATATACAAGATCCTCTTGTAAATAATATTCAGAAATACATATTTTGAAAACTGATAACCTTTTATAATGGATTTCCTCAAAATTGGGACCCTGAAACACGACAAAAATCGATTTTTCTCATATAAGAGGTAATCAAAAGCGAAAATAAATGGTTTGATTGGATTTCTGGGGAAAAAATACATAAGTTCCTTTGGTAAATAATATTCAGAAAAATTTATTTTGTAAACTATTATACTTTTATGATTGATTTCCTTAAAATTGGGATCCCAAAACATGACAAAAGTCGATTTTTCTCATATAAGAAGTGGTCAAAAAATTATTATACAAAAACAAGTTGTAAAAAGAAGGATCAATAAATAAATTAAAATAAATATATTTTGATTTAATTAATTAAAAATATCTAAAATAAATGGTTTCATCGGATTCCTGGGGAAAAAATACTAAAGTATATCAATTGGAACATAATTTTAAACGTAATTTTAATCCACTGGAAAAACTGAAAGTTTTAAGAAAATCCCAATTTTAAGGAGGCCAAAAAAAAACTTTCGAGAGCTATCGTGGGCTCAAAAATCGATGTTTTGGTCTAAATCCAACGAGAAACTTATTTTTTTACTTATATTTTAGAGTTCTGCAGGCGCGTTAGGAATCCCGGATACTTCGAAAAAAAAAAGCCAGTCTTATAAAAAAATTCAAATCATCATTATACAAATTATGAAAATATTGACAGCAAACGCTTAAAGTAGCTGGATAGAAGGTCCGGATAGAAAATTCGTAGACATTTTTTAGTGTAGAAAAGACTCTAACATACAGTTTTTTTTGTCATTTTGATCGCATAATAAAACGCTTCCAGGTCAGCGTGTGCAACCCCCCCCCCCCCCCCGTATTTTGACTGGAGTATTAGCACAGGTCAAATAAATATCAGTGGAGCTGAGTCAAATAATTTTACATCAGTTAAAAGAATGTTATAAAGTTTATGAAACTTATAATCTGATCATAAGCATGTAAAATCAGGTGGATTCCGGAACCAGGTGGAACCAGGTATACACGGTAGAGCTGCTTTGGTTGAATATTCAACCAATTGGTTGAATTTCGCAGTTTTTGGTTGAATTTTCAACCAATTGGTTGAATATTCAACCAAATACTGCGATTTTCAACCAAAAACTGCGAAATTCAACCAATTGGTTGAATATTCAACAAAAACTGGTTTAATTTTCAACCAAAAGCTAAAAAACAAAATAAAAACGATGTTTTTATAGTACAGGGTAAGAAATGATCAGGGCATCCATTAAAAGTGAATGAATTTTATTATATTATTGTAATTAGTAATTTTTTATGTACTACTTCTTTCTTGTGTAGAATTATTGATTATTGATTTGTCGAATAATTTTGTGTTGATCAGATCCCTTGCCTATTTTAACATGGAACACGGTAGAGCTGCTTTGGTTGAATATTCAACCAATTGGTTGAATTTCGCAGTTTTTGGTTGAATTTTCAACCAATTGGTTGAATATTAAACCAAACACTGCGATTTTCAACCAAAAACTGCGATATTCAACCAAAAACTGCGAAATTCAACCAATTGGTTGAATATTCAACCAATTGGTTGAATTTTCAACCAAAACTGGTTTAATTTTCAACCAAAAGCTAAAATATAAAATAAAAACGATGTTTTTATAGTACAGGGTAAGAAATGATCAGGGCATCCATTAAAAGTGAATGAATTTTATTATATTATTGTAATTAGTAATTTTTTATGTACATAGTATGATAAATTTTTTTAAACTTAATATTGTATGCTTTAACTTCCTGTCGTTTTACCTAATTTTTTTTTTAATAATCAAATTATTTTTTTTTATTAATTACTTTGTATATGTCTCAAGAGTATGTAAAAAAAATTTATTTTTGAATCCTTCTATAGTTAGAAATTATTTCGGAACTGGTCATTGATAGGAATTATGAGCAAATTTTGCTAATATTCGCGATTGTTTATGACGCCAAATTTAGCCGTGCCAAAATGGTAAAAAATGGCAAATCAGACAAGCAGCAGGGGTAAAATCAGCTACAGGTTCAGTATGAAAACCAAAAAGATAACTTTATGGCTAAAAAATAACTGATAACTTATAAGTCTACTTAAATATACAAAAAAGAATTTGTATTCTTATTTAGAAAACTATGTTCTTACACCTTCTAATTAACATTTCTCTAAAACTACGTGATCGATTTTAATTTTTTTGATCTAGAGTTTTCTGTTATAAATTTCTCTAACGAATAAAAAAATTTATAACCGGTTTGTGTAACTACACAACCAACGAGCATGGAACATGTCACTCATAACAGTAATAAATCCAAAAACCGAAATTACAATAAATCCTGAAATATAAATTATCGTAAGTCCATATAAAGTAATCCTCTAAGTTCTTGTTCTTATCAGAGCCTGATCAGGCTTCCACTTCAAATTATTCTAAGTCCCTAAATCAAAAATATTCTAAGTCCATTTCACACCACATCCCTGCCTAGCCAAACTTTTCCAAACACCCTATCTAACGAACATGTTCCATGTTAAAATAGGCAAGGGATCTGATCAACACAAAATTATTCGACAAATCAATAATTCTTCCCAAGAAAGTTTTGCGGAATCGTTCTACACCGAAAATCCTTGTACCGAAAAGATCAACACAAATTTTTTCTAATCGAAATATTCAATACGCTGTTTTAAGTGATATTTATTTATGCTAGCATACGAAAGAAATAAGTGTTGAATACTTTGACTAAAAAAAATTTGTGTTATTTTTAGCACAACGATTTTTGGTATAGAACGATTCCGAAAAACTTTTTTGTGTAGAATCATTGATGTGTCAAAGAATTTTGTGTTGATCAGATCTCTTGCATTAAAATAAATAATTTAATAACTAAAGCCATTTTACTCGAAACAACGTTTTTGAAAAGTAATGCACACGATTGCGCGATAAAATCTGCACCAGTTTACTTTAAACTTACTAAGCAACTTAATGAATGCTAAAATTTCGGGATGTCGTCGAGTTTTAGTATTTTTATGTTTTAAAAAAAATTTTATAGCTACTTTTGCTCGAAAATTAAAGGCTTTTTATTTCTTTTTAACTTTCTCTAGGTAGCCGCAATTTTGTTATTCTATATCGTATGATAAACTTTTTAATTAGTCATTCCTCAGTTTCAAAGCCAAAAGAAGTAGTACATAAAAAATTACTAATTACAATAATATAATAAAATTCATTCACTTTTAATGGATTCCCTGATCATTTCTTACCCTGTACTATAAAAACATCGTTTTTATTTTGTATTTTAGCTTTTGGTTGAAAATTAAACCAGTTTTGGTTGAAAATTCAACCAATTGGTTGAATATTCAACCAATTGGTTGAATTTCGCAGTTTTTGGTTGAATATCGCAGTTTTTGGTTGAAAATCGCAGTGTTTGGTTTAATATTCAACCAATTGGTTGAAAATTCAACCAAAAACTGCGAAATTCAACCAATTGGTTGAATATTCAACCAAAGCAGCTCTACCGTGAACATTTCGTTAGATAGGGTATTTGAAAAAGTTTGGCTAGGCAGAGGGGGTGTGAAATGGACTTAGAATATTTTTGATTTAGGGACTTAGAATAATTTGAAGTGGAAGCCTGTTCAGGCCCTGATAAGAACAAGAACTTAGAGGATTACTTTATGTTATGGACTTACGATAATTTATATTTCAGGATTTATTGTAATTTCGGTTTTTGGATTTATTACTGTTATGAGTGACATGAACATGTTCCATGCTCGTTGGTTGTGTAGTTACACAACCCGGTTATAAATTTTTTTTTTTATTCGTTAGAGAAATTTATAACAGAAAACTCTAGATCAAAAAAATTAAAATCGGTCACGTAGTTCTAGAGAAATCTTAATTAGAAGGTGTAAAAACATAGTTTTCTAAATAAGAATACAAATTTTTTTTTGTATATTTAAGTAGACTTATAAGTTATCTTTTTGGTTTTCATACTGAACCTGTATCTGATTTTACCCCTGCTGCTTGTCTGATTTGCTATTTTTTACCATCTTGGCACGGCTAAATTTGGCGTCATAAACAATCGCGAATATTAGCAAAATTTGCTCATAATTTCTATCAATGACCAGTTCCGACATAATTTCTAACTACATTTAACAAGAAGGATTTAAAAATAAATTTTTTTTACATATTCTTGAGACATATATAAAGTAATTAATTAAAAAAAATAATTGGATTATTAAAAAAAAAAATTAGGTAAAACGACAGGAAGTTAAGGCATACAATATTAAGTTTAAAAAAAATTTATCATACTATGTAACCTTTTTAATTAGTCATTCCTCAGTTTCAGAGCCAAAAGAAGTAGTACATAAAAAATTAGTAATTACAATAATATATAATAAAATTCATTCACTTTTAATGGATGCCCTGATCATTTCTTACCCTGTACTATAAAAACATCGTTTTTATTTTGTATTTTAGCTTTTGGTTGAAAATTAAACCAGTTTTGGTTGAAAATTCAACCAATTGGTTGAATTTCGCAGTTTTTGGTTTAATATCGCAGTTTTTGGTTGAAAATCGCAGTATTTGGTTGAATATTCAACCAAAGCAGCTCTACCGTGTAAGATTAGTATTACACTATAAAAAATATACGCTGATGCTGTGTATATTCTTTGCTGATGCCAAGTCAATATCAACCTTATATCAGCTGACTCAAGGTTTCGATACGTTGATTCAAGTTCGTTACCTTGAGTCAAGGGATTATTCTCTTTCCAGAACCTAAGGGTTGTGAACTCAATATTGACTTCATAAAATTTAATGATTTTTTATAGTGTAAGTTTTTCCGGAAGTTTCCGAATTTTTCACACAATAAAAAAGTTTTTCCGAGCAAACAAGTACTGGTAAAATAAATTCGTAGTATAGCTGGATAAAATAATATTAATTAATGATAATTATAATGTTATTAAGCTTATTCAGGATTGAATTTTCTTTATTTTCCCCGGAAATTTTCTTTTTTTAACAACTAAAACTATTTTTCTGGTTAAAAGTTAAAAATCATTGAAACCAGATGAAACCAGCCGGTGGCGAAAACCAAAATTTTGGCTAGTAAAACCGGCCTTTTATTTATGTTAGGGTTGCACAGGCAACCTCAAAGTGTACCTCCGGCAAAGATGTATTTTCTTCCTAGCGGGCCGAAAACACTTTTTTCGCCCCGCAAAGAAATCGAAAAAAACGCGTTTTCACCCCACTGAGAAAGAAAAATTTCGTTTTGTCCATGGGAACAAAAAAAAAATACCCCAGATCGCAGTTTACCATCCTCGGCTACGCCTCGGATGCTAATTAACGTGCGATCTGGGCCATTCTTTTTTTTTGCTCCCTTGGTTAAAAATGTACTATTTCGTGCCACTGCCAGAGAATTTTCGGCCCGCTAGGAAGAAAAATTTTTTACGGCCCTTATACTTAAATGAAGAATGCCCCGAATCGCACATCTTATATATAGATAATTTACGTGTGAAATATGGCCTACCATTTTTGAATTTTCTGGACATGAGTTGTAAATATACTATTTATATAAATATAGTTTGCATATACCTATATATTTTTTATGCTGCAGTTTAATTTATTTTTTTTTAATTTCACATCACGCGATTTGATTAAGGTAAATTTATGTGTCAAAAAAAAAGTTATTGATGTCACGCAAAATATGAATTATTTTATTTTTTATCTAGTTTTATAAAAATATAAATCAACTTTAACTACAATGGCATAACTGGTTTTCTTCATTTTTTTTATACAGGTAAATTTTTTAAAATTTATTTTTTAGGATCTGTTTTTTTGTTTTAATTGATATAAAAAAACTGATCACAAAAAATGAATCTTTTCACATATGTTTTCAGAAACATTGTTTTAATTTTGTCATTATGCTTGAAATCGATACATATATGGAAAGGAAGAGTTGAAAAAAAATGCCGAAATATATTTATTCAAACCTTAAATGATGCAAAGATGCAAAGTGAAATTATAGGGCGATAATTTTATTAATTCTGTAAATATAATCATAGAGATATTGTATTTCTATATGTATATTATATGGACTATATAAATTTTTAGAAATAATAAATATTTATTTATAAAGCTTTATAATGTAAACAATAAAAGTAAATAATAATAAATAACAATAAATAACCAGCACTTTTGGTTATGATTAACAATTATTTTTCTCCGTTAAGAAAATTTTTTGGAGACTTATATAGATATAACACTCGTAGAAAGTCCCTTTTTTATTTTTTTGATCCACTATCTTGGAAAATCGGAAAATAGATTTAGATGAAAAATTAAATATTATACCTCCAGGATATCAGCTTTTCCCGAGCTTTTCCTCTGACGCACAGTGGCGTAGAAAAAAAGTGGCAAAAAAGTTACTTTGATTCAGGTTTTCATAGATTTTCCAAAATACATATTTAATCCTTAAAACAAACCCTTAAAATGAAATTCCAAAATATTAAAGAATTTAAATTTTAAAAGTTAAATAGTTATTTTGAGGTAAATAGGGGTAAATGAGGTAAATGAACATATAGGTTTTTCAAGGATTTCGACTTCTTTTTCATAAATAATTAAAATTTTACCCCAAAATTGGTTAAAACTACCCCTGAATAGGGGGTGTTTTTAATGAATTTCTGACCAAATTTAAGAAAAATTAATAAAATAATAATAGAAAAATAAAATAATAAAATTTAATTCAAAAATTATACCAATAATACAAAAAAAAATATGTTTTATAATTTATAAAATATAAAAATTTGCTAAACATCTAGTTTTGAGAAAAAGCAGAGATGGAAATAGTTAAACAATTTAATATAAATCCCAAGCTTGAAATCTTGCAATGAGGATGAAGAGGGTGATTGGGGGATCGCCTACCCCCCAACGGCCCCAACTGGTAATTGAAAATTTGCATGACGAAAAGTTTATTGAATCTGCTTCTGGTAAATCCAAATGACCTTGAGAATAAAAAATTGACCAAGAGAAATAAAAAATTGCTCTGAACAAATTACCTGGATCAGCTCATATATAATATATTAATCCGTATTCTATTCGGCGATATATATATCGCTAATTTTCATTTTTTTTGCAAAAATAGTGTCACACAGTCGTATATACCGATTGAAGTATAAGAATTTACAAATTTTTTTGTCTTAAAGTTTGTATTTCAAAAAGTTATACACCATAAAAATTAACATAATTTTAAGTTATACCTCAAGAAATAATCAGTTTAAAGCACAATAATAAAAATTTTTTAATAATAAAATGTTTTTATGACAATAACAAGTTGATCCTTTGATAAAAAAAATGGTTACTTTATGTTTTCAAAAAATTACAGCACTAAAACAAGATTTTTATATTATTTTTTTGAAATCTATTTTTGCAAAAAAAATGAAAATGAGCCATATATATATTATTGCTGAGTGTTTGTGTTGCTGGTGTGTTGTCTGCAATATTATAACTTAGGTAGTAATACGCGCCAATTTGCCGGAGCCACGGAGCCTTGTCGTCTGCGTTATTTTTCTATTAATTTTCCTGTTTTCTGTGCTCCATATGCAGTCTTCCATTAGTAAAAAAACGAGATTATAGTGATTCATATAACTAATCATTATTATTTAATTATCTTCATTTTCTCTACATTTATAAAAAAAACTACTTAAGTGTGCTAGTTTTCGGGATCTTGATTTTCTTTTATATGCTCTACACGTATATTGTGTATGTGTAACATAAAAGCGCACACGAAATGTTCACATATATATCATATGTTCATTAATTCATTTACACTTAAAGTGAAAAGTTACTCTAATTACTTATACTTTTGTTTCTTTTACTTATACTTATTACTTATTAAATAAAATTAAAAGGCAAAAATAATAAACAAATGCTGTAAATGTGTAAATACAGATGATTCATGTTCAGCCGTATTATTGATGGTGTAAAAAAAAGGAAGCTTCGCTTGAAAAGTTACAGATCGGGATCTAATAAAACAGGTATTTTAATAATCTATTTAGTTTTTTTTCAAAATTTCTTTTTACGTTATCAAAGGTTTTTAAATGTATATTAAACATAAAATAATATTAATAACACATCTATATAAAAGTTTGTCTTTTCTTATTTTTTGCAGAGTGGATAAGCATAAAAAAAAAATTTTACTATTGCTACTAACGCTTTTCGCTATTTTAATCAAATGCTTTGTTAAGTCTTTACATATAACATATGTAATAAAAGTATTAATAATAATAAGCATCAATCATGGTTCCTGGTGGAGATCGCAGAACTCAATCTGAGTCTCACTCTGCTTCTGTGACGATGTCCAATACTTCTAGTAATACTACTGGAAGACCAACCAGTAGTAGTGAGTGATATTTCTTTTTTTCATTGTTAATAATGTGCATGACTAGCTACTTTTTTTTTTATATTTATACTAATACTATATACATTTATTATTTATAGCTATCGATGATAGACGTACTTCTAGAAGAGGAAGCGGCAATATTTTACCAACGCTTGCTAAACCACCTTCTTCAGATTCTTTAGTTACTAACAGTAGTTCATGGGCTGATGCTGCCAGTGGCCCACCTTCCTCACCAGGATTTACTCCAACATCACCAAGTATGGCTGAAATTTCTCCTAGAGGAGACTCTTCAGCCATAGATAAACAAATTGACTCCAATTGTAAATTAACAAGGAAAGAGTCTTATAAGGCTCAACGAAAAAGCTACAGAATGGAGAAAAAAAGAGTTGCAGAAGAATTACTTAGTTCTCTTAAAGATCCTACTGTTGTAGTTATGCGTGATTGGTTAAAAGTTAGAGGTACATTGAAAAGTTGGACTAAACTTTATTGCATACTCAAGCCAGGTTTATTATTATTATATAAAAGTCCTAAAGCTAAAGTAAGTATGAGAGTTTATTTGAAAGTAAAAACTTTCTTATTAAATTTTATATATATTTTTAGAGCAGCCACTGGGTTGGAACAGTTTTATTAAATACTTGTCAAGTTATTGAAAGACCTAGTAAAAAAGATGGCTTCTGTTTCAAACTTTTTCACCCCTTAGAACAATCTATTTGGGCTCCTCGAGGACCAGAAAAAGAAACAATTGGTGCTGTAACACAACCTCTGCCTACTGCTTATTTAATTTTTAGAGCTCCATCACAAGCAGCAGGGAAGTGCTGGTTGGATGCCTTAGAATTATCAGTTCGATGTTCTTCTCTTATAGTAAGATCAACTAGCGCACTACCTAGGTCTCCTCAGTTAGATGCAACAACTACCCATGAGACTCAATGGAGTGAAGCAGATTATGAAAAACATTTTGATCATGGTATAACTTTTTACATTTTAAATTTTCCTTGTATGAAAGAGTAAAGGTACCGTTTAAAAAAAAAAAAGTTTCTTTCATCTAAAAAGAATCATATTTTAAATGCATGATTAATGATCATTATATTTAACATAAATATATATTGATTAAGAGCTACAACTTGCATCATGTATAGAGCATTGCATGTATAATATCAGTAATTCATTAAATTTAAAGATTTTATTTTTTGAGTTTATTAATTATAGTTTTTAATAACAAAGATTTGTAAATTGATCAAACAATTACTGGTGAAAAAGAAACTTTTTTCTTTTTATTAATAAAAGCATCCTAATTTACCAAGCAATATTGCTGTCTTGCATGGGTCATCTTTCTTTGGTTCTACATCAGCTCGAGGTATCCTAAATAATTCCAGAATTTCTCATCGTCTTCTATCTTTACCTCAAAGTTCCTTTGGTTGGCATAGTGCTTGTCCTTCCCCAACACCCATATCCCAAACGCATCATGTAATATCAAATTGGGAAAGATTAATACGTAATTATGTTGCTTCTTCTGATGATGAAACCGATAAGCTTCGCTTTGGCATTGTTGATCATGATTTAATGCCAAGGAGAAGGATGACTATACCCTCAATGCATGTCCCAAAATTAGATACCCATCACCATGTAGTAACGCTAGATCCTATATATGGAAAATCCTTGGTGAAAGCAGACCTTGACGACCTCAGTCAGCCAGAGAATGGGGTTACTGGAGATCCTGAAGTTACGGCTTCTGATACGGAGTCTGAAGGATCCGGAAAGGAAGAAGATAATGAACAAGTTCAAGAAACTCCATATACTGCCAACGAAAATGAAGTTCTTGGCTCTGTATGTTTTTTTCTTCTTTTTAATGTTCCCTTCTTTTGTTTAATGTATATTGGAGATAAAATAATGATTAATGTAGGCTGGCGAAGTTGTTGCTGAGTTACAAGATGAACAGAAATCTTTAATATGGTTTTTACTTAAGCAAGTTCGACCAGGAATGGATCTTTCTAAAGTTGTTTTACCAACATTCATTCTAGAACCAAGATCATTTCTAGAAAAACTTGCTGATTCTTACTATCATGCAGATCTGCTATCTCAGTAAGTCTTTAGCTTTTCAGAATAAATTAAAGTTTGTTGTTTAGAATAAATTAGTTAAACGTATTTTTCAGAGCTGTATTAGAAGATGATCCTTTTAACAGAATGAAAGCGGTAGTTCAATGGTATTTGTCAGGGTTTTATAAAAAACCACAAGGACTCAAAAAACCGTACAATCCTCTTTTAGGAGAAACTTTTAGATGTTTTTGGCAACATAATAATGGCTCACGCACATTTTATTTAGCTGAACAAGTACAGTTTCTACCCTTAAAAAGTATTATAAAATCAATAGCTAATGTTAAAACTTTTTTTTAGGTTTCACATCATCCTCCAATTACTGGATTTTACGTTACAAATAGACAAGATGGTTTTACTATTAGTGGAACCATTCTTGCAAAATCTAAATTTTATGGTTGGTTAAATATATTTTAGAAAACAAATAAAAAATTTTAACAAATATAATCAACTATTTTAGGAAACTCTACTTCTGCTGTGTTAGATGGAGTTGCAGTTTTAACTATGTTACCAAGAGGTGAAGATTACACAATGACAATTCCTTATGCTCATTGTAAGGGTATCTTGATGGGTACATTGTCAATGGAACTTGGTGGAAAAGTTAATATAACATGTGAAAAAACTGGCTACCACACAGAATTAGAATTTAAATTGAAAGTAAGTTGACTAATATAAAATTAAAATTCCATCAATTAATTAAATTTTTAATGCATTAACAACAGCCATTTATTGGGGGAGCCGATCAATTAAATCAAGTTGTTGGTAGAATAAAACTTGGAAAAGAAAATCTCGCAGTCATAAACGGTTATTGGGATAGCCAAATTATGATTACTGATAAACGAACTAGCGTAAGTTTAATGAAAATAAAAATCAAAATAAATTTTTATTTTCTAGATCTTTTTTAACAAACACTGTTTTTACTTTTTTAACATTAGCAAGAAAGCGTTTTTTTTAATCCTACACCTGAAGTACGAAAAAGTCGCTTAAAAAAATATACGGTACCCCTTGAATATCAAGGTGAATGGGAAAGTCAAAAACTTTGGCAAAACGTTACCCAAGCAATTAATGATGAAGATCAAGTTGCAGCTACTGAACATAAAACTGAATTAGAAGAAGCTCAAAGAGCAAGGGCTAAAGAAAGGAAACTTTTAGGGCAAGAATGCATACCTAAATATTTTGTACAAGACATAATTAGTGGAAATTGGATCTATCGTCATGCTGACATCCGTCCATGGGATCCAAGAAATGATGTAATTCAATACGAAAACGATTATATTATACGTACCAAAACAAGGCACAAAACACCAATAATGCGTACTGGAAGCATTGTTTCAATGGAACCCCAATCACAGGTACTTAAAATTTTTTTTTATTTATTTTAGGATTAAAAATATTTGAAAAAATAATTATAGGTACCGCTTTTAATTGCCGATTCGCGTTCATCGCTATCGGTATTAAAAACATCTAAGCGGCAATTATCTCATAATCATCCACTTAATGAACAGGCTCACGACTCTGCAAGTTCCTCCGAAGCTGCACACTCTGATTCAAGTCAATCATTAGGGAAAAGAAAAAAGACTAATGCAAAGTAATACTTTAATTCTTGTAAAAATCATTTGATTAATAATACTAAATTGAAAATTTTGTTTAAAGGATCATAAATATGGTAAAAAATGTGGAAGATAAAATGCAAGAGCAAGCTGTAAAACTTGACCAGATTCAAAAAAATATAGAGCTTTTAGCAACGCGTCAAAGGACATCAAGAGATCAACAAAGTAATGGTATTCAAGCATCGCATATCGTCGATACAATAATAATTGTATCGATTGTCTTTGTTGTTCAATTTATTGTGAAAATTTGGAACAGCTTAATGTCCATGAAAGCCAAAGAATTGTAGTAATGTTAAAAATTACTAATTATAATAAAAATAATCCAGTTAAGTCTGCCGCTAAATAAATAAAAATTTCAAATCTGCCATTAAATAAAAAAAGGTAATTACTTTGCTTTACACAAGTTTTTAATAAAATTTTTCAATTTATAATAAAATTGCTAAATATTAATATGCTTTTTTTACAAAGTTTTTATTACAAATAGAAATAATTAAAGTTGGCCGACATAGATTTTAAAAGTAAAAAACGATTATTTGTTTTTGTATTAAATATCTAATAATAATTAATGCCAGGTATATTCTTGTAGATAAATATAAATATATATAAAGTGTCGTTAAGTAAAAAATATACATTAAATAAGATTTTTTTTTAAATTTCTAATCTTGCTATATATGCATTAAAATTCTATGAATATCTCTCCCCTTTTTTACAATGCAAACATTTTTTTTTTTAATCGATTTTTAAAAAAGATTTATTATAGAATTTGTTTTTAAAAAAAATTCAAAATTTTCTAAGCCTTTTTTATAATTACAAATAATTACTATTTATAATTAAAGCCTAGTACTTTATTTTTTACATTTGATGTACAGTTAATATAATTGTAAATAAATAATTAATTTTTTTTTCTTAATCATCGGGACTCAATTTACTTTTATTGTGGGCATATATTAACATTAAGAATTTATGTGTTGCATGAGTTAAAACTAGCAATGATTTTTCATTGTGAAGTAATAAAATGATATGTATATATAAATATATTATATATGCATACAAGATGCGCTGGAACGCCTAAAATAAAATAATAATGACATAAAAATATAAAAAAGCACTTGTTAAATTGTTCAAATATAATTTTTTTTTCCTCCAATTATCTCTATTTCTCTCTTATATTTTAAATCTCTCTATTTCATAAGTTTTATCGTTAATATAAATTTTAATATATTTATATTTTAATGATGTATATATAAATCATGATAGTATGCGAAGACAAAAAATTTTGTTTTCTTAAATATATAGTATTGCCAATTATAAAAAAGAAATTAATATTTACAATTAATTTTTTTTCTACCGATAAAATTCTAATTTATTTGTTTATTAAATATATATATATATACAGTGTTTTGGATAATTAATTAAATATATGGATAGACATCTAAATTATATGGATGTTATATTATAAAATATAGTTTTAATTGTAATAATAATAATAATCATGTGATTATGTGAAACAATGTGACAGAAGTAATATACTTTGAAATAAATAATATATGAAAAAAAAGATACTGTGAATTAATAAAAAGTCTATTGTAAAGTAAAAAAAATGTTCTACATTTCTTTTCTTTCAAGTGCCCTAAATTTTATTATTATTACATTCATTATGACATTCCGACTTAAACACGTAGGGTATAGGCACCTCCTGTACAAAAAAAAAAAAAGAATCAAGATATTTTTTATCATACTAATACATTTGGGGTTTTTTTTTTGTTTGTACTTAACCGCAAAACTAGCTAATTTATCATTCAAAATTCTTGTTGCATTAATTAATTCTTAAACAAAAAAATATATAATGGCTGAAATAATAAGTATAACACCAATGTTGATTCGTGATGTTGTTGAAGTATTAGAAAAACGACGTGTTCACGTACCAATTTCATTAATCTTGACTTACTTACAAGAAAATTACCCTGTTGAAAAAAATGCAGAAACTTTAATGAATAAAATAATACAAGAAGCAAATAATGCCGTTAAAAAAGGTTTATTAATGAGATGTTCAGAAAACTCATTGTGTTTACCAACATTGAGATGGGAAGCAACATGTTATGAATTTGGTTTTGATTAAAAAAAAGTTTATTTTATATATTATTATATATGTAATAAAGTAAGTAATTAGAAAAATGATTTTGCTAAATTTTTTAATGTTCGTGTAAAAAAATGAGCGTGCATTATAATTAATAGTAACCCTGATTTTATTTTAATTACTGCACTTATATATAGACTTAATTATAAATTAACAGAGTATTTTGCTTTTTCATCATTACTAGAAAACATAGACCTTGACGGTTGTATATGAGCATAACTATTAAATAAAATGAGCTTATTGGAAATGATATGAAAAGTTACGGATATTTTAATAATAAAGAAAAAATGACGAGCCCAAATTTTTAATTCGTTAGACCACTTGATTACATCAAGTCTTCATTGAAGTTTGAATAGAACCTTGGGCATACTTTGCTCAGTAATAAATAAAAAATTTACCAAATTTAAAAAAAGAAAATAAAAATTTTTAATAAATTAAAAAAAAAAATTCGTTATTTTCAGAAATTTTTCAAATAGTACAATACAAAACGGCTACATTAAATTTTTCGAGAAATTGAGAAATCCAAATCTGAAGTCAGATTTTTATTTGGTCGTGCGAATTAGCGTATAAAGTTAAGTATTCAATTTAGCTCATTAACGCGGTTCCAATTAACTTTTAGACCCTGAAATTAAAATTTTTCAGGAAATTCCCTGTAAAAACGTAAAAAGAAAATATTTTTTGGCAGCAAAAATACAAGGAATTGGCTGCCAAGATTCGACTTATGTAGAAAGTTTAAAATTAGTGAGATATTTTTGTTTGGTATGTAAAATAATTCAATTATTTATTATTTCTTTTAGTACAGTAATTAATTTAATTTAATTTTTTAGTACAGTAAATAAACCGCTTTACTTGACACTTCAGCTTAATATATATTATAAAATCATTATGCAAAATACTCCTAAAATGTTACTTCGAATAATTATAATTAAATATATTATCGTGTCAAAAACACTAAAATAAGCAGCTCTTATTATATTCCGAATACATATTTAATTAAGCTTATTAAAATAATTATAAGACAAAATTGTAATTTAATAAAGTACTATTGTCAAATAAAAATTACTATTAAGTAATTAGTGTAATTAATTACTTTTATCGTCCATTATTTTGATAAATCCAGTATTGCTAGATTCATAAAAATTGCTTAATTTATAAATAAATATTTTTTCCTATATAATTAAAAATGCATTTACAAATATTTTAATTAACGTTTATTACTAGCGTTCTATAATATATGTATAAAATAATATAATGAATCCCAGTTTAGAGAGGCCGCCATTATTGCTTTTATTAATAGAGAAAAAACATTCTGAAAATCGTGTTAGAAACGTTTATTTTGGCAAATATAACAGACTGTAGTCGCTTTTAGTATAATAAACATGTCAAAGAACCGTTTAAAAGTGTGAATTCCTCTCATTATTTTGTTTTTATAACTTTTTAAATAAATCTTGAAAAATAAAAGATTTTTTGGGTTATTATTTTTTTTAAAAATTAATTACCTAATAACAAAATCGAGTTTCTTCAAATAGTATAGTAGATTTAAACGCACTTGTTAAAAAGCCGTGGATTTGTTAAAAGCTTCAAAATGTATTTTATTTAACGAAATTTTATTTATAAAATAATTCTCTCTTAAGTAAATACTTCAGTCAAATTGCGGTTTAGAGTATTTAGTTACTTACCATCATGAGATTTGGTTTACTACAGGTTTTTGGGTCGTTGATCATGAAAATCTGGATCTTTTCCGGGAGATATTTGCGGAACACCCTTAAATTTGGAAAGAGTACCCCCCCCCCTAAAAATGGCTAAACCTATAGTAGATCAAATTTCATAACGGCCAGTAACTAAACAACCCACCCCCACCTACAATTCGACTAAAATAAAAAGAAGTTGTTTTTTCCAGATTTTTTATTTAATCTTTTGGAAAGTCAAAACAACTAAAAAATATTGCGAATATTTTAGCGATTTTTGGCCAATAACTGAAAATTAGTTTTTTATGGTTTCTAAAGACTACTGCGGAATAAGGTATGGTTTCCGTCCCCAGCATATTTTTCGCATTTTTTTGGCTCAATTTGATGGTCATTGATGATTTATGGTATTTTTTTAAGATTATCCAAGAGTCGGCACCCCCCATTTCGTTAAAAACTTCAAAAAATGTAATATTTAGCTTTTTTGAAATGGTCTAAACTTTGGGATACCTCGAGATAGAGGAAAAACTTTTTTTCGCGCCCAGGGTAACTTTGCCTAAAATTACTTTTCAACATGCCGTCGGCAACTTTTACAGCACGTAACTCGCAATTGACGTTTATGTAAAAGAAATCGTATTTTATTTTTTGCTAATGATTTTAAATCTAAAATTATATGATCTTTTTTATGTTTATCTTGATATCTTATCTATATTCTACTTAAGGGCTTCATTTATGTCCTAAAGTCTCTTAATTTTCGTAATATAATATCTATTTTTTGCTATGAATATTAGAATAAAATAATGATAAACTTTTTGAAAAAAAAAAATACTTGTAGGCACATCTTGCAGATGTGTTTCTTTGTATTCCTTAGACCATATAAATTGACGAACAAGTAAAGAACAGAAAAAATTGAAAGAAGCATTGAATCTGCTAGAAAAATCCCAAGTGTATGAATTTAAAAAAAAACCCAATATTTAACATTTGAGCTGCTCGAAGACGTTGAAAATTGAATATTTGTATTTTTTGGTCTTAAATATACTCTTTTTTAGTAAATTGTGATTACATAAAAAGTGAAAAAATATAAATCCATAAGTAAAATATAATTTTAATTTATAAAAAAAAAATCCAAAATTTGTTAATTTTAAATATTAAAAAAACGTGATTTTGAACCTTCCAACTAAAAAAAAACTATGGGGCGAGCAAAATTTTTTCTGTTCCTCCTTTTCTTCGTCACTAAGGAATCCAAAGAAATGCATGAGCAAGGTGAGCCTTCAATTATTTATTTTCTTCAAAAAGTTATCATTATTTTATGCTATTATTCATACGAAAATTAAGAGACTTTAGGACATAAATGAAGCCCTTAACTAGGATATAGATAAGATATCAAGAAAAACATAAAAATCATATAATTTTAGATTGAAAATTATCAAAAAATAAAACACGATTTATTTTATATAAACGTCAATTGCTAAAGTCGCACCGTAAAAATTTCCGACGGCATGTTGAAAAATAATCTTAGGAAAAGTTATTCTTAGCGCAAAAAAAGGAGTTTCTCCTGTATCCCGAGATATCCCAACGTTTAGACCGTCAAAACAGCTAAAAATTACGTTTTTTGAAGTTTTTAACGAAGAAGGGGGTTCTGATCCTTGGAATCTTATTTTTTATCATAAACCATCAAATTGAGCCAAAAAAATGCGAAAAATATGCTAGGGCCGGAAAATATACCTTATTCTACAGAAGTCTTTATCAGTGAGTTTTTAGGCGATTTTATTAATATTTACTAAGAAATGACCATGAAACTGAAAAACTTCAAAAAATTCTAAATGAATTAAATTTTGACAATTTAGTATTTAGAAGACCAAAAATTTTAAAGGAATCTTGATTGCGAAAATCAGGACAAACTATTTTTTTTCCAGAAGTGTAACTAATAATAAATACTCATAGCAATATTGAGCTTTCTGGATTCAATCCTCGATTTCCTGTAGGCTTTCTCATGTTTTTGGCCTGATTTTATAAATTGATAAAATTTTCTCGCATTATTCCTGCCAAATGCTTATTTTGAATGCAAACAGTAACCAGTAACGGTATCATAGTTTTTAAAAATTTGTCAAGTGACCAAACCAAGTCGAGGGAAAATCTGACAAAAAAAATTCCTCGGGAAATTTGACATAAGTAAACTTTGAAACAATTATATGAAAATGGTGAAATTTTTATTTTTTTTTCAAAAATGAATTTCCATTAAGCTTCATGTCAACAAGAATTAAAACTTTTCAAAATTGTCCAATTATTTTTAATAAATTGATTTTAAAAATTGTTAATAAAGGGCTCTTAGCTCAAAGAGTATATTATTATGTTGAATTTTATTATAAATTTTCTGTAATAAGAAAAGATCTTGTATAAATATATTAGTTTTAAAATTAGAAATTTCTAAAGTATTTTTATAAAAAGCCCTTTTACAAGCATTACACAGGCATACAAAGTTATTTTATAAAGATTATGAAGGGCTTAGTTATATAAAAGCTATTTAACTTTAAACTTATTAACTTCATAATATAATAGGTTGTAAGCAAACTTTTTAAATAAAATCTAAAATAAAAAAATAATTAAAATATGTAGTAAAAAATTAATTTAAATTAACAAGTAAATTAAAAAAATTCTTGTTTTCTTTATTTTGTATAAATTTGACTATCAAAAGCTCTACTGTACGTATAACTTCGATTTTTCTGACGATCACATGAAAAAGTTATTTGAAAATTGCAATTAAAGTTTTTTTTGTAACCATGTCAGCATGATTGTTTTAAAAGTATAATTAATTACACTGTAAAACTGCTACGCTTGAATTTTTCCATGTTGCAATATTGAGGCAAATTTTGGGGAACAAAAAATTCAAGCAAAATTTAAGCATAGAAACCCTTAAGAAAACAGTGAAACCACCAGGCGATCGCCTTAAAACTTTTTAACCAAAAAAGATTTACGAAACCAAATTTACGAAATTCTGAATTAGGACTCTATCAAACCGATTTAAGACTTTGAAAATAAATCAATTATGATATACAAATGTAATGATCAAAATTAAAAAAGTTAGTCAAAGATATCTGGAAATAAAATTTTTTATTAGTATACATGTATATTAGGGTGTTTCTTATTTCCCAAATTGACCTTAGAAAAAATACCGGCTCAAATATGATGTTTCAAGTCATAAAACTATTATCTAAAAAAAAATTTTTAGTCGTATTGATAAATACTAATAAATATTCAACCCAATATCAATTTAGCTGATTTATTCATTGATTTTTTTTTTAAATGCATATAATTTATTTTATTGAGGAGAAAATCCTGGAAAGAAGGCTTCTGTAAATAGTCAAAACACCGAAAAATATAACCTTTCATTTTATTATAACCTTTTTTTTTAAGTATTCTGTTACTAGCAAGATTTTAGAACATTTTAGTAGTAACAAGTTTTTAGCAAGGTTGTAAAAACCTTTTTCCTAATTTTTATCGATTTTCATTTGAAAACCGGCACACTACATTAAGATGTAAAAACTTTTTTTTTAGATAATAGTTTTATGAACTGAAGTATCATAATCGTGCCGGTAATTTTTAGTAGTATAGTTACTGGTAACCACCGGATTTCGTCTGCTATCAGTTTTCGGGGTCGCTGATCACGATAATCGGGGTCATTTAGTAAATAAATTTTTTCTTCACTCTTAAATTAGCAAAAACTACCCCCAAAACGGGGTATTTTTAAAATGTTCGCACTTTGCTGCCAAGGGGTTTTTTGGATCGCCAATCAAGAACTGTTGTGAGTTTTTTAGGTAAAATTAACATTTCACCCTTAAATTAGCTATAAAACTACCTTCAAAAGGGTTATCTTTGCTATTTTTGCACTTTGTCTGTACAAATTTGGTTTATACAGGTTTTTTGGATCAGTGATCAAGAATTTTGGGGATTTTATTATGAAAAATTAATATTTCACTCTTCAATTACCAAAAACTATTCTTAGAAGGGGTGTTTTTGTATATAACATCAATTTCAGTTTTTAATGTTTCGAAAACCCTTTTTTGCTTTTTAATTAAACGTTAGGTAATAATAATGTATAAAAATTGTTAAAACAGATAATACATAAAATATTCCACTTGTTACTTACTACTTTCTATATTTTTAATAAATTAAAAAAAAAAAATATTTATTTGTTTTAAATTTAAAAAAATTTTTTGATAAATTAAATTTTTTTATTTTCATCTCTTAAAGGAATCTTATACATAAAAACTCGTGAAAATTTTTGATCAGCGATCCAAAAAACCCCTAGGTGCCATATCTAGATGAACAAAATGCGAAAATAGCAAGGACACCCTTTTAAGGGTAGTTTTCGCTAATTTAAGGGTGAAGTGCCCATTTTTAGCTGGCAGGACCCTGAACTTCTTGATCAGTGACCCCAAAAATCCAAATGGACCAAAACTGGACATAAAGTGCAAAAATAGCAAAGACACACTTTTAGGGGTAGTTTTAGCTAATTTACGAGTGAAAAATCAATTTTACCTCAAAAAATCACGAAAATTCTTGATCAGCGACCTGAAAAACTCCTAGGTGCCAGATCTGGGCACGCAAAGAGCGAATGTATTCAAAATAACCCATTTCGGGGTAGTTTTAGAAGCCCCAATTTCTTTACCAAATAATCCCGATTTTCATGTTTAGTGACCAAAAAACCTATAATAGACCAAATCTGGTGGTTTACAGTGACTAAGTAACTATACAGTTTTCCTAACCCCCCTCATATTTTAATTGGAGTATATATTCGGCCAGTTTGGGAAACATAAAACACCCTAATGTATAATATATAGGTAGTAATGAGTATATTTGACCGTATACATTGAGTGACATCGTCATTAGTAAACACAATGTATTTTGTCTACACTTTTAAAAATAAAACCTGTAAATTTAAAAAAATAGTTTATTTGCTAAAAATGGGTAAATTTTCAATAAAAATTGTAAGTGTAATAAATTTTGGTAAATTTACGAAGAAATAAAATATTCTTGAATCTGTTTGAAAATATACTCTAGCATTACGTTTAAAAAAAATATTTAAAAAATTTTAAATGCTATTTTAACTTTTCTTTGTTATTATTTAATTTATTTGAAAATTTTTGTACAAAATTATATATTTTTTAACAAAGAATCGAGTTGTATATTTTATTATTATAATTGCCTTCGGGCGTAAATAAAATAAAATAAAAAATGAAATAAATAAAATTCACATGACGTTTTTAGGACGAGAGGGGGGCAAAACCTTTTGTTTTTTTTGGGGGGGGGGGAGGAGTCAAATGGACTTGAAATAATTTAGATTTTGGAACTTTAGTAAATCTTATAACTATATATATTTGAAAATTTATTTGTTTGTCTGTCTGTCTGTCTGTCTGTCTGTCCACTCATCACGCAAGAACCGCCAAACCAATTAGCATGAAACCGGTGTCAAAATAAAGATAAAAAGTCTGCGGGTGACATAGGCCCTATATTTTCTGATTAGCTGTCGTAGTTTTTGGGATATTTAATTTTAAGTATTTTTGAACTTGATAACATTTTTTAAAAATTTTAACAAAAATTGAAATATCTCGAGACTATCGAAAAATTTAGCCATCGCACTTCATAGTATTCGATTCAGCACTAATTTATCGTATTCTTTGAAATTTTTATTCAAAACGGAGGTATCTTTAAAATTTTATAAAATATTTTTAAAGCTGGTAAAAAAATTTTTTTCATTTTTTTATTTTTATGGTATTTCTAATCACTTATTTGTGGGTCTGTGTATATTAAAATGTAATTTATATTCTATATTAAAATGTAATTTATGCGTACTTAGTTAAATTTTTATTAAAAACCTACGTTTCTTTAAAATTAAAAAAAAAAAAAAAATAAAATTTTTTGTACTATATCTTAATACTATATATTTGATTACTTTAATCATGATTATAATGATTTGTACATTAAATTTAAAATTAACAATTTAGAGTCTGCCAGAGAAATAGCTGATCTTAAATTTTTATATAAATTAATTAATAATATTACTGTCTGCAATGAAATAAGATCAGTTGTTGATTTTTATATACCAAAAAGAGATGGTCTTAGACAAAGAAATTTAACTTTTACTATTCCTACAGAATTCAGAAATAGTAGAAAGACGTCATCATTACTAAGAATACTAGAAAATTATAATTCGAATAACAAAAATATAGATATCACTAATAGCAGTGAAATAGGCTTTTACAAAAGCTTAAACTTATACATATCTAAATTTAATTAAAATTTTTTTTTCTTTTTCTAACAAACATGTTTTATATAAATATACTTAATTTCACATATATTTTCTTATTCCCTCACAAATAAAGTTTTATAATTTTAATACTTTATTTAATTATGTAAGCTTTAGAATGTAAATCTTTAATTCTTATAATAAAATGTAAAGGGTTCGTCCCGTCAATTTGTTTAATAAATAAAAAAAAAAAATAAAAAAAAAAATATATATTTGAAAATTTTTTTGTTTGTTTGTCTGTCTGTCTGTCTGTCTGTCTACTTATCACGCAAGAACCAATTGGTATGAAACCGGTGTCAAAATAAAGATAAAAAATCTGCGGGTGACATCGGCCATAGATTTTTTGTTCAGCTATCGTAGTTTTTGAGATTTCAAATTTTCAGTGGTTTTAAACTTAATAAAATTTTTAAAAATTTAAAAAAAAATTGAAATATCTCGAGACTATTGACAAATTTTACTGTCACAAGTTGGTAGTATTCGATTTGGCACACATTTTTACGTATTCTCCTAAATTTTTATTCAAAACGGAGGTATCTTTAAAATTTTATAAAATATTTTTAAAGCTGGTAAAAAAATTTTTTTCATTTTTTTATTTTTATGGTATTTCTAATCATTTATTTGTGGGCCTGTGGATATTAAAATGTAATTTATATTCTATATCAAAATGCAATTTAAGCGTACTTAGTTAAATTTTTATTAAAAACGTACGTTTCTTTAAAATTTAAAACAAAAAAAATAATAAAATTTTTTACTATATCTTAGTCTTAATATCTTAATACTATATATAATTGAAAATTTATTTGTTTGTCTGTCTGTCTCTCCACTCACCACGCAAGAACCGCCGAACCAATTGGCATGAAACCGGTGTAAAAATAAAGATAAAAAGTCTGCGGGTGACATAGGTACTATATTTTCTGATTAGCTGTCGTAGTTTTTGAGATATTTAATTTTAAGTGTTTTTGAACTTGATAACATTTTTAAAAATTTTAACAAAAATTGAAATATCTCGAGACTACCGAAAAATTTAGCCATCGCACTTCATAGTATTCCATTCAGCACTAATTTTTACGTATTCTTTGAAATTTTTATTCAAAACGGAGGTATCTTTAAAATTTTATAAAATATTTTTAAAGCTGGTAAAAAAATTTTTTTCATTTTTTTATTTTTATGGTATTTCTAATCATTTATTTGTGGGTCTGTGTATATTATAATGTAATTTACATTCTATATTAAAATGTAATTTATGCGTACTTAGTTAAATTTTAATTAAAAACGTACGTTTCTTTAAAATTTAAAAAAAAAAATCAAAAAAATTTTTTACTATATCTGAATCTTAATCTTAATATCTTAATACTATTCACAATTGAAAATTTATTTGTTTGTCTGTCTGTCTGTCCACTCATCACGCAAGAACCGCCGAACCAATTGGCATGAAACTGGTGTCAAAATAAAGATAAAAAGTCTGCGGGTGACATAGGTCCTATATTTTCTGATTAGCTATCGTAGTTTTTGAGATATTTAATTTTAAGTGTTTTTGAACTTGATAACATTTTTAAAAATTTTAACAAAAATTGAAATATCTCGAGACTACCGAAAAATTTAGCCATCGCACTTCATAGTATTCGATTCAGCACTAATTTTTACGTATTCTTTGAAACTTTTATTCAAAACGGAGGTATCTTTAAAATTTTATAAAATATTTTTAAAGCTGGTAAAAAAATTTTTTTCATTTTTTTATTTTTATGGTATTTCTAATCATTTATTTGTGGGTCTGTGTATATTAAAATGTAATCTATATTCTATATTAAAATGTAATTTACGCGTACTTAGTTAAATTTTTATTAAAAACGTACGTTTCTTTAAAATTAAAAAAAAAAAAAAATAAAATTTTTTACTATATATTATATATATTCAACTCAAATTTTAGGGTATAGTTTGGGGTGATAAAAAAGTCCCTCAGCCAAGGTTTTAGTCCTCTAGCAGCTCATGGGCCCGAAATATGTCTGTTCAAAGGTCCAAAAATAGCCTGATCTGGCCCATTTTCAAAATTACACCATTCTTTTGAATTTAATACAAATTTTATCTTATTGGTCACATTTGAACTGGTAACAGAACTACATTAAGAAAAAAATTTTAGCTTATTTCAAGGCGTTAATTTTTTTTGACATTGATATATATTTTGGACAATAACAACATGATAATGATAAAAAATCAATAACAACAACACCGGAAATTGATCAGGGGGGGCGGAGCCCCCCCTCACAACTATGCTAGTATATTATATGGCTTAAGGTGTTTTCTTATTGGTTCTCACTAGGATTGATCTACTATAGGCTTTATGAGTTACTGATCGCGGGGCCCTGTCTACAAGAAAATGGTGCTCCAGTCTTAAATTTGTAAAAATATAAGACAAATAAAAAATTCTTCATTTGGGAGTAGTTTTAGAAAATTTAAGGCTTAAGCACCAATTTCTCATAGAAAAGGCTCCAATATTAGCGATCGAAAAAACCTATATTAATCAAATCTGGTGACAGTAGTAACATTCCTTTATATTGACTGGAGAATTTAGAAAAATTTGGGTTTAGAAACTTATTTAGGGAATATAAGTTAAAACTTAAAAGAGTTTTTTGGGTCGCTGATCAAGAATTTTTAGGAATTTTTTTAATGAAAAATTAATATTTCACCCTTAAATTTGAAAAAAACTACCCTTGAAAGGTTGTTTTGTACATTTTTACACTTCAAGTATCCAAATTTGGTCCATGAGGGTTTTATGGGTTGCTGATGACAAATTTTAGGAATTTTTTTTTGGAAAAATTAATATTTCACCCTTTAATTAATAAAAACAATCCTAAAAGGTGGTATTTTTGCTATTTTTGCACTTTCACTGGTCTAGATTTGGTCGACATGGGTTTTTTGGGTCGCTGATTACGAACTTTAAGGTACTGTCAACTAAAAATTGGCACCTCACCCTTAAATTTGCAAAAACATTAAATACACTTAAAATACCCCTTCTAGGGGTTGTTTTGATAATTTAAAGGTGAAACGACAATTTTAGTAGGCAGGATTCTGAAATTCGTGATCAACGATCCTAAAAACCCATATGCATACGAAATCTAAGCTTTGAAGTTCGAATAGATCAAAAATAGCCCTTTCAAGGGGTAGTTTCTGCAAATTTAAGGGTGTTCCCATTTCTCCCGGAAAAGACCGCGAAATTCTTTATCAGCGACTTAAAAAATCTGTAGACAAAAGCTTATGATAGACAGTTTCTAAGCACTCTAAACCGGGACTTGACTGGAGTATATATTATGTTCCTAAAATATATATAGTATTAGATTCGGCAGGTCAAGTTATTTATAATTGCTGTTTTGACTTTACTATTAACTTTTTTTATTAATTAATAAAAAAATAAATGTACTTCTGAAAAAGGACAGAAGGGAAAACTACAAAATATAAAGTGAAAAAAACCACATACTCTAAACAAATGTATAATACACAAAGTTAAATTACAAATTTAAGTAGAAATAACCAGTTTTGGTCAGACATAATTTACAAAATAAATTCAAAATACCTTATATGATAGAATAAATTATTTTATGATAAAATCAGATAAAATATTAAATAATACCTATTTTATGTAAAAAAAAAATAAAAAAATTCTACTTCAAAAATTAAATTTGCATTTTAAGTATAAAAGTATTTTTAGTCTCCTGAACCCAATTAAATAAATTGAAAATAAAGCTCATAATAATAAAAATAATAATAATATAAATGAATATTTAATTAAAAATAATATAAAATTTTCTTTAATATACTTCAGTGTCACGAAATAAAAAAAAAAAAAGCTTTATATAGCCATAAATTACCATTATATCGCAAGATTTCCCCTTAATTTCATTTTACCTACTCTCGGTTTCAGCTTGCATAAATCAAATAAATAAAAAAAAATTCTTATAATAATAATAATAATTTAACACTAGTATAAAATAAAAAAAAAAAGAAGCAATTTACCCATCCCAAAATGTTGATTAAGTTAATGCGCAATCGCAATGACCCTGCAACACACAACAGCAACAAAAAGTAAAGAATAAATTTCTATCCGTGTAGATTTCCCTTTAAATGTGTATATATATGTATTTCTAACTGCGGTGATTTGGTATAAAGTAAATGTGTAGTATTTAATTTGTGTGTGTGTAAAAGTTAAGTTTTTAATAAAAATTTTAGCGTTTGCGCGCATTTATAGTAGGTATTACTTTTGCATTGCATACTAGGCGGGAGCTTTTTTTCTTCTCCAAAGGGCGGGAAAATGACTGATTCTCATCTTCTGCTCAGTTCCTGACACGATTACTCTCGTGTCTTGTGAAATAGAACATATATAAAATAATTAAATCTTTAAAAAAAATATTAAAATAAAAAAAAAAAAAAAAAAAATTAAATAATAATGACAATAATAAGAAAAGTAATAAAAAATAAAAAAATAGTTAAACATCATAAATGGAAATCTTAAAAAATAATTAAAAATGAAAAATTAAATAATAAATATAAAATAAAAATTTCATATAAAAATGTGTTGCAGTGTTATAAAATGTAACCTTGACCTAGTTCCTTATTCAAAAGTGTATAAAGTTTTAGAATTAAAATGCACGCATACAATACATAAATAAATAAAAAAAAGAGTCTCCAAGTATAAAAGTAAAAGATGAGGGAGTTCATAAATGTAATGTTAATATTTTGAACATGGTAACGGCAAATATGAGTGGAGATAATAAAACGAACCCAGTAGCAGCACCTGGGGCATCGGGTACGAGACAATCTGTAGCATTACCGGCCGCTACTGCTAGGGCTTCGCCAAATTCTTTGCTTTATCATAAGGTAAGATAAATTTTCTTTTCATAAGAATTTTTTTTTCTTTTATTCAACAAAAGAAAAATCAATAGTATATGTGTAATTGAGATATATTATTAAGTGAAAAATTAAATTGATGTATTGTTCTCAATGATTCAATTCACGTATTATTGAGAAACGGATAGTTTTCTATTGTATACCGAACTTTTTAAAACTATTTTTTTTTTTATTATTGTAGATGGAAGCAATTATTGATAAAATGTTAAATGAAGAAACAGGCGTTCCTGTTAAAACTGTTAAAACATTTATGACTAGAATACCATCAATTTTTACAGGTATGGATTTTTTTAATTTTTTAATCAAAACAATTTTAATTATTATTTTTTTTTTTAAATTAAGGAACTGATTTAATTGCTTGGATGATGAAAAATATGGATGTTGATGAACAGGGTAAAATAAAATTTTTAATTAAAAATTTGAATTTTTTATTTATAAATTAGAAAACTTTTTTTTTTATTATTCAGAAGCTTTACACACTGCACAATTAATGGCTGCCCATGGTTACTTCTTTCCAATAGATGATCACAGTTTAACTGTCAAAAATGACAATACTTTTTACAGATTTCAAACGCCTTATTTTTGGCCATCAAATTGTTCTGAGCCTGAAAACACAGATTATGGTAAAAATAAAAAAAAATATTTTTTCAACTTTTCTAATAAGAAATAAAAATACTATTTTTTTTTTAAAGATTTATCGTATAGTCGTTAGAAAAGTTTTTCATCCTAAATATATATATATATATATATATATATATATATATATATATTATATATATATATATACTAGGGGGCTCCGCCCCCTGCGCGCTACGCGCGCCAACCCCCGCAGAGTGATTGAAGTATTGCGATAGTATATTTTTATAATCACTTGTAAGGCGTACCACAGTGTAGTAAAAAAAAAAAGTGGCCAAAAATCGGCTTCAAAAATCGGTATTAAAGTATGCACATAAATGATAAATAAACCTAAAAAAAGTGTATTAGTATAATTTTAGATGGTTGTATGTAGTATAAAGAGGTGTTAGTCAACATTTTCAATTTAGTCAAAAAATGAAAAATTTGATTTTTCTATTTTTACTTATATTTTAAACTTAAACAAAGTATAAAAAATATAGATTATACAAAAATATAAAAAAAACAACTTTATAATAATTGGTTAAATATAGAAAAAACCGCATTGGCCCAAAAGGACCACATTGGCCCAAAAGGACCACTTTGGCCCAATAGGTTCACTTTGGCCCAAAAGGACCACTGTGGCCCAAAAGGACCAGATTGGCCCAAAAGGTCCATTTTGGCCTAAAAGGACCACATTGGCCCAAAAGGACCATATTGGCCCAAAAGGACCACATTGGCCCAAAAGGTCCATTTTGGCACAAAAGGTCCAATTTGGCCCAAAAGGTCCATTTTGTCACAAAAGGTCCATTTTGGCACAAAAGGTCCATTGGCACAAAAGGTCCATTGGCACAAAAGGTCCATTTTGGCACAAAAGGTCCATTGGCACAAAAGGTCCGTTTTGGCACAAAAGGTCCATTTTGGCACAAAAGGTCCATTGGCACAAAAGGTCCGTTTTGGCACAAAAGGTCCATTGGTACAAAAGGTCCATTGGCACAAAAGGTCCATTTTGGCACAAAAGGTCCATTGGCACAAAAGGTCCATTTTGGCACAAAAGGTCCATTGGCACAAAAGGTCCATTGGCACAAAAGGTCCATTTTGGCACAAAAGGTCCATTGGCACAAAAGGTCCATTTTGGCACAAAAGGTCCATTGGCACAAAAGGTCCATTTTGGCACAAAAGGTCCATTGGCACAAAAGGTCCATTGGCACAAAAGGTCCATTTTGGCACAAAAGGTCCATTGGCACAAAAGGTCCATTGGCACAAAAGGTCAATTGGCACAAAAGGTCCATTGGCACAAAAGGTCCATTGGCACAAAAGGTCCATTTTGGCACAAAAGGTCCATTGGCACAAAAGGTCCATTGGCACAAAAGGTCCATTTTGGCACAAAAGGTCCATTGGCACAAAGGGCTCATGCGACAGCGGCGGCAGCGGCGGCAGCGGCGGCAGCGGCGGCGGCGGTTATAACTTTATAATATATAGAGATATATATATAATTGAAAATCTTTTTCCAAGCCTTGTCGATGTAATGAAAAATTGTTTTTTTATTGACCTACTTTTATTTTCCTCATTTTATTTTATTTTTTTTCTTAATTATTTCCCTTTTTTTTATCATTAATAAAAATAATAAATAAATTAAATTAAAATTGTAAATTATTTCTTTAAAAAATAAAATCACTTTTTTTTTGACATTTAATAAAAAAAAAAATATTAATAAAATTTTACTCTACTTTTTATATATAATATCATCAACCTCGATAACGATCAATCAATCTTCATATTAAATTAAATTACGTTCTCATATATATATAGCCTCTTTTTTCTATCACTATATGAATAAATGAGTAAGATGAAAGAGAAAAAAAAATGATACCAACAACATCTAGTACTTATCAATTTTTTTCTTATTCTAAGTACAAACTAAGTATCGATTTTTTATTCTTGAATATTTATTAAATTTCGTATTAAATTAAATAAGAAACTTGTTGCTTTATTATAATATGCTAAATATATATATATATGTGCTTTCTTTTTAGCGGTTTACTTGTGTAAAAGAACAATGCAAAATAAAACAAGATTAGAACTTGCTGATTATGAAGCTGAATATTTAGCAAGATTACAAAAGCTTTTTTCAAGAAAATGGGAATTTATATTTATGCAAGCTGAAGCACAAAGTAAAGTTGATAAAAAAAGAGATAAACTTGAACGTAAAGTACTTGATAGTCAAGAAAGAGCATTTTGGGATGTTCATAGACCTATGGTAAGAAAAAATTTATTTATTTCTTTTTGAGGAATTGCAATTATTAGCTGCTTATGTGTCGATGGCTTATTACAATCCCTTGTCCAGAAAAGTAAAGCCCAAATTGCATGTAAATTACTGAAAAACGGCGATTTGGGGTATTTTTTATGGAGAAGGCTCATGTAGAATTTTCTCCTTTCTAGTCGAGCTTTTGGCCACTAACGAAAAAAAATTTTGTCTTAGTATTTACAATTCGGAAAGTAAAATCAAAAAAAAAAAAAATTTTAGAGACATTTCAAGAAAATTTAATTATCATGATTGTAAATTTATTATTTATTTAGTAACTACGTGGATATGAGAGTGGTTTTTAATCAAATTTTTTATTTTTTTCCCTTTCAATGATAATGAATGAAAGCTCAGAAACCCATTAAAAGAACCTAATAATAGGTAAAAAACCAAACTTATTTTAGTACACCCCGAACAGCTAATATTTGGTCTGCTTACAGATTGATTAAAATTTTTCATAAAAAAGCTATTCGGGTTTTGTGTGTATAATAAACAGTCCAGAACCCGTCTATAATTGTTAGATGTATGTACTTTTTTCCTTAAGTTAGTGCAAGGCTACCCTCGTGGAAAAAAAAGAACATAATATCCCATAATATCCCATAATATCCCATAATATCTCCATTTTTTGGCACATAATATGAGATAATATGGGATATTATGGGATAATATCTCATAAATGAGCAAAAAAAAAAAATGAAAAAAAAAGTAAAATTACCATTAGAACATTAATATTAGGATTGATAGGCAATATAGGTGGCAGTAATAAAAAGTTTATTAATATAATTATATTCTGAAGGCAAAATTATTTAATTTTTTTTATTCATTTTAATTTTATTCTTGTTAAGATACTTGATTAATTATAATTATAAATTTGTTAAAAAGTTTAAAATAATTTTGTATTTAGGACAAAGAAAATAAAATTTTCTTTTAGATGAACATTATAATTTGTACATCAAATCTACTTCGCGCGCTAGGTTTTTGAATGAAAACTTAAAATTTTTTTACAAGAAAACCGAAAGAGATAATAGGAAAATTTTTTTGTGGTGAATAAGTATACTAAAGTAGTATTAAAAAAATTTTGTTTTATTCATTTTTATGAATGTAAAGTTATCCGCCAGAGAAATATATTCTATCCGCCAGAAGCCTTTCTAGAAGGGGCTCTTAACTATATCTTTTAACTCGAAAATAAAAAATATGTAAATAATTGTTATTTTACAATTTAAGTTAAAACTGGGGGTTTTTTGGGGCGCTGAATCGATATTTTTGGTCAGGAATGTGAAAAAACGTTTGCGTTTGCGGGAAACTCGGAAAATAGGTGTTTTTTCATTCTGAAAAGTGAAAATCGTAAAACATTATTTTATTCAACTAAAAAACGGTATCTGGGGGTTTTTTGGGGCGCTGAATGCTGCCCCATGCTGCTTAGACATCAAAGTGAACAAAATTAATTGCATTTTCAAATTATTATTGTTTTTTAAATAATATGAATTTATTTTTTATAATTTTTACTCTAAATTCTTTTAAAATTCTGCACCGAAGGTCCCTAGGAACTTTTGCACCAAAATTCTTTAGGTACTTCTGCACCATAGGTCCCTAGAGACTTCTGCACCAATGGTCGCTAGGTACTTATGCACCAATGCTCCTTAGGTACTCTGCACCCTAAAAGGTCCCTAAATCGAAAATATTTTAAGTCTTTCACCCCCCCCCCCCCCCCTAAAAACGTCAATTTTTAACCCCCCCCCTAAAAAACGTCACTTTTTCACCCCCCCCCCCCCCTCCTGCTGAGCCTGAATTTTTCAAATACCCCATCCAATGAACATGTTACATGTTAAAACGGTCTCTAGGGATTTTTTGAGACGCTAAATCCATATTTTTAGTTAGGTAATTAAAAAATGCTTTCTTAATTTGAAAATTCGTTAAACAGGCGTTTTTTTATCCTAAAAAATTAAAGTGATAAAACTTTATTATATTTATGGTTAAACGACGATTCCTGAGGGAGGTATGAAGATTTGAATAACAATCGTAAAAAACGCAATTTTTTTTCATGGTATTTTTTCAAAAAAGTATAGAAAGAATAAAAATGTGTTTAAAATTTGGAGAAAATCGGACAAAGGAATTTTGATTTAGAATGGTAGCCGTTTGCTTTTTGGCACGTCAAATTGAAATGATACATATATGCATTTAAATTTTTAATAATTAAATAAAAAATTTTTCCATTCCAAATTTCTAACGCGTGAAGTAGTTACTAAGTATGTTCCATTACGGTTATTCACAAAAAAAAAGTGCTCCAAAAATATTCTTTCTGAAGTATGTTGAAGTTAAGGTGGCAAAATGATCCCATACCAATTTTCAGCTCATTTGAGAACGATTTAGGGGTCGCACAAACCCAGAGTAGCTCTCAAACGGCTGTCTAACGCCGAAAATTGGTGTGAACGACAAAATTTTTTTTCAAAATACGTTTTCTATACTACCTCATATGTTCTCGGTGTCGCTAAACTCGAAAATGAGCTCCTCAGACTCCGAAAATGCATTAAACACCCTTAAAACTCCGAAAACACCCCTATTTTACCATAAATTTTTGGATTTTATAGCGAGAATCGTATTTATTCGGAACATCTGGATCGTATTAAATTACAATGGATGACTTAAATATGTTGGAAAAATACCGAAAACTACTTCCATTTATTCCAACGCGCCTTCTTGGCCGAGAAACGCAGGTCTCAATTCTATAACAATGTTATTGGGTTTTTAGGCAATTTTGCAAATAACGCTGTCATATTGCAATTTTACCAAAATACTACCGTTTGGTCTCATTTTTTTTGTATAAATGCTACCTTTCATTTGTTGCTAATACAGTTACCATACAATTGCTGCTAAAATTGTAATTTTTGATGAAAATAAGTCTTATTAGTCTCCAACATTTTGTACTAGTTTCAAGTTTCGAAAAATTTGTCACTTGATCATTTTGCTTTTGACCTTTCGGAGAGAATTGAGACTCTTTTTTTTAAATTATCGTATCTGGTAAACAAAAAATCGAAAAAGAATGAGTAAAAAATTTTTCAAAAATTAGAGCTTTTACAAAATTTTTGAGACCTTTACGACTCATTTTCATCAAAAATACAATTTTTACAGCAATTTTAAAATTGGTCATTTTTGGCAAAAAATGGACATTTGGTTTACTAACTATAGCGATGAGAGGATCGGTGATAAAAAATTGCGGTTCACATGGAATGAAAGTTTACACTTATACAAAAAAAAATGAGACCAAACAGTAGTATTTTGGTAGAATTGCAATATGACAGCGTTATTTGCAAAATTGCCTAAAAACCCAATAACATTGTTATAGAATTGAGACCTGCGTTTCTCGGCCAAGAAGGCGCGTTGGAATAAACGGAAGTAGTTTTCGGTATTTTTCCAACATATTTAAGTCATCTATTGTAATTTACGATCCAGATGTTCCGATTATTTACGATTCTCGCTATAAAATCCAAAAATTTTTGGTAAAAAAGGGGTGTTTTCGGTGTTTTAAGGATGTTTAAGGCATTTTCGGACTCTGAGGACCTCATTTTCGAGTTTAGCGACACCGAAAACATATAAAGTTTTACGATTTTCATTTTTCAGGATGAGAAAACGCCTATTTTCCAAATTTCCCGTTTTTTCACGTTCGTGGCCAAAATTAGCGATTTAGCGCCCCAAAGAACCCGCAGGAATCGTTATTTAACTGAATATAATAAAATTTTATGATTTTAATTTTTTAGGATAAAAAAACGCCTGTTTTGCGATTTTTCCGATTAAGAAAGCATTTTTTCAATTTTCTAACAAAAAATATCGATTCAGCGCCCCAAAAAACCCCCAGATACCGTTTTTTAGTTGAATAAAATAATGTTTTACGATTTTCACTTTTCAGAATGAAAAAACACCTATTTTCCGAGTTTCCCGCAAACGCAAACGTTTTTTCACATTCCTGACCAAAAATATCGATTCAGCGCCCCAAAAAACCCCCAGTTTTAACTTAAATTGTAAAATAACAATTATTTACATATTTTTTATTTTCGAGTTAAAAGATATAGTTAAGAGCCCCTTCTAGAAAGGCCTCTGGCGGATAGAATATATTTCTCTGGCAGATAACTTTACATTCATAAAAATGAATAAAACAAAATTTTTTTAATACTACTTTAGTGTACTTATTCACCACAAAAAATTTTCCTATTATCTCTTTCCGTTTTCTTGTAAAAAAATTTTAAGTTTTCATTCAAAAACCTAGCGCGCGAAGTAGATTTGATGTACAAATTATAATGTTCATCTAAAAGAAAATTTTATTTTCTTTGTCCTAAATACAAAATTATTTTAAACTTTTTAACAAATTTTTAATTATAATTAATCAAGTATCTTAACAAGAATAAAATTAAAATGAATAAAAAAAATTAAATAATTTTGCCTTCAGAATATAATTATATTAATAAACTTTTTATTACTGCCACCTATATTGCCTATCAATCCTAATATTAATGTTCTAATGATAATTTTACTTTTTTTTTCATTTTTTTTTTTGCTCATTTATGAGATATTATCCCATATTATCTCATATTATGTGCCAAAAAATGGAGATATTATGGGATATTATGGGATATTATGGGATATTATGTTCTTTTTTTTCCACGAGGGTACTTATACGAAATAGGATTAAATTTTTTGATACGCTGATTTTAAATTTTTATAGGTCTCGACTCCGAGTAATTATTAGCCTTAATAACGAAAAACTGTATGTTTTGATTGATTTTGAAGGTTATTTTGATATATTTCATGAGAAACTTGTTTAATTGTCCTCAAAATAATAGGTGAAATGTTTTTGAGGTCACTGATTGAGAATATTTAGGTCAATACCCCAAGAACTATTATTTTGAGGACACTTATTAGAAACGTTTCTTATAAAATATGTCAACCTTCAATATTGACAAAAACATTATATAGTTTATCGGTATAAGAATAATTTTTCGTTGTCAATATCTGAAAATGTGGGATCAGTGATGCCAAAAACTTTACCTCAGTAATTTTTATGAGAATTAGATAAGTATTTTAGGAGTCTTTCTTTGCCAAAACAGCAATGGTGGGCAGGTCGGGTCATCGGATCGGCCTCAAATTTTCCCCATGTTTTTATAACATAAAGATAGGAAAATCCTGAAATTTTCAGCCTTCTAAGTCTTAAAAAGCCCGAGTTATGGCCAATCAAACTCATTAGGCGGCTCTCGACCGGCGTTAGTGCTTTTCGGGAAAATGGTTAAAAATCATAAATATAAGCTTGAAAAAAAATTCTGAAACAGTATATATGTTGGGATACCTTCAGTAAATCCATTTCTGCCATTATTTTTTCGGAAAAACCCCGGGAAATTCCGGAAAATGGGAAAATGCGTTTTAAGAAAAATCGCAATATCTCATTTGCCGCCATTTTTTTTTTGAAAATTTTTTTTTCAAAATTTTTTTCAACCGAAATCCCATTGATCTGTATGAAAAAAAATTTTGATTTCGGCCATTAAGGTCGATTTTAGCCTGTTTTAGAATAATTTCACATTTTCAATACTTCTTTATTTAATTTTCCGTAAGGGGTTAAAATAATTTACTTTTTTGCTTTCAGAATCGAATAGCCAGGGAAAAAGTAGTCCTAAATAAAAAAAAAATTGCTCTTTTCGATGAAAATTAACCGAATTTATGGTCAAGTAAAGATACTGTCACAAATTACCATTTTTATACTAATTCCAATTTTAGGGTCCATAACGACATTATAACTTGAAAAATGCATAACTCGCTTAAATTTTATCGTAAAAAGAAAAGTTTAGGATTATTATCGAATATTTTTTCCTTGGCTATTCTTTTATGCAAGAAAAAAATTAGTTTAGTCAATAAAAAGTTTTTTTTTGGTCAAAAACTAATGTAACATGTTAAGGACTGTTTTTGATTATCATTTTTTATCAAAAAAAATAAATTTCTGTCAAGAAAATTAATTTTTTTATTGGATAAACGAATAGTCAAGGAAAAAATATTCGATAATAATCCTAAACTTTTCTTTTTACGATAAAATTTAAGCGAGTTATGCATTTTTCAAGTTATAATGTCGTTATGGACCCTAAAATTGGAATTAGTATAAAAATGGTAATTTGTGACACTGTCTTTACTTGACCATAACTCGGTTAGTTTTCATCGAAAAAAGGCAATTTTTTTTTTATTTAGGACTACTTTTTCCCTGGCTATTCGATTCTGAAAGCAAAAAAGTAAATTATTTTAACCCCTTACGGAAAATTAAATAAAGAAGTATTGAAAATGTGAAATTATTCTAAAACAGGCTAAAATCGACCTTAATGGCCGAAATCAAAATTTTTTTTCATACAGATCAATGGGATTTCGGTTGAAAAAAATTTTGAAAAAAAAATTTTCAAAAAAAAAATGGCGGCAAATGAGATATTGCGATTTTTCTTAAAACGCATTTTCCCATTTTCCGGAATTTCCCGGGGTTTTTCCGAAAAAATAATGGCAGAAATGGATTTACTGAAGGTTTCCCAACATATATACTGTTTCAGAATTTTTTTTCAAGCTTATATTTATGATTTTTAACCATTTTCCCGAAAAGCACTAACGCCGGTCGAGAGCCGCCTAATGAGTTTGATTGGCCATAACTCGGGCTGTTTAAGACCTAGAAGGCTGAAAATTTCAGGATTTTCCTATCTTTATGTTATAAAAACATGGGGAAAATTTGAGGCCGATCCGATGACCCGACCTGCCCACCATTGCTGTTTTGGCAAAGAAAGACTCTTAGGTAATATATGAAAAACGCAAAAGCAGACCGATAGATTCCCGTAAATGGCATTAGAAGAAATCTTTCAGAATCAAAACCTAAATATTCGTCAAAAATATATTGCCTGTCATTTTGAAGACAATTAAAAAAGTTTCTTATGAAATTTGTCAAAATAGCCCTTAAAATCGAACAAAAAAATACAGTTTTTTCGGTATTAGGGCTAATAATTCGGGATTGCGGTCTACAAATTAAAATCAGCATATCAAAAAACATACCGATCTCATATAATTAGCCTTGACTTTAGAAAAAAGTGCATACATCTAACATATAAGGCTTCTGGACTGTAACCAACAAAAAGTGCCTTGCTCAAAAAAATAAATTGTTCTGGCGATCATAATCTGACCTATAAAAATGAAAGTAAAGTATAGGTGAAAATAGGACTGTATAAGTAGAGTGTTTTTTTGTTTTTAATAGTAGAATAATTTTTATTAGATAGTATTTTTTGTACACAAAGTATTAACTAAAAGGAATTTTAAATAAGATGCTTCACATGAGCTTTAAAAAAGTTTGTCAGTGTTGGCAACAAGTTTTGCCTTAAAAAAAAAAAAAGTTATACAAATGGGTTCAAAACATAAAAAACTTGACTAGACACGTTCTTCTTATTTCGAGTAATTGAATTTTAATGTTTTTAATTTTTAGCTGATTTCAATTTTTATCATACTTTTAAATATTAATGCGATAAAAATGAAGAAAAAAAATTTTTTCTTGCAAAATTGATTTCAAATAAAGAATTTTAGACCAAATAAACTCATGTGTCATTTACAGAAATGGAGCGATTGAGTAAATTGAGAGAAATTGAGTAATCATTTTTTTACAAAAATCAATCTTTTAAGTAGACTGCTCTTAGCTATCGAAGAACTGCTTATTTTTTTAGTGGAAATTATTTCATGAAAATTGAAAATTTATGATAGGTCGAATTTTACATGCACTTTATCGAACTACAGTTGTAACTAAATTTTGAATGCTTTTGCAGTTATATTCTATGAGTTAAAAAAAACTCTAAAACTTTTAATAAAATTAAGTCCAATATTTTTAAAATGATATAGTAAGTGGCACGTAATTCTCTTTTATTTAAAACCTAATTTAAACTTCCACAAAACTGCCGCTAGCAAGAAGGAACTTTTACCCTTTTTACTCATAACTTAAAATATCAACTGGTTTCCTTTGCACCATCATCAGTAAATTTATTTTCATGTTTAATAAAATTTTTTATCAAGTTTTAAAAATATAAGTTTTAAACTATGCTTTTTAAAAGTTCTAAAAATTCTATCTTCAAGGTATAACAAGAGTAAATTAAAATTTATAAAATTTTAAATACAAAGCTTTCTTCGATAACTCAATTTAAAAAGCCATTAATCTATAAGACTAAAACTCAATAGATTATTTATCATTAATTTTAATTACAAGTAAACAGGAAATATACGTTGAAATAACTAAAAATAAGCAGAAGTAATTGGCAACGTTGAAAAGTTTTTTGCTAAAACTTAAGCTTGTGGTTTGCGGGATTTGGTAAATTAAGCCACAGAGCTTCATACATTTCACTACATAATTTTGTAGACAGCTTCATTTAAAAGACCAAAATAAAAAAATATTGATAATAAATCTGACTAAATTTTATTAAATGATTTATTATCAATAAAAAAACGTTATTAGACATTTTTAATCTTATATTGTGACGATAGACAATTTAATCCGTAAAATAGACTTTCAAAAACTGAATAGGATAATTTTATACCAACAATGTACAATATTTTTTTTACAGGTCTAAGTCTAAGCCTAAAATTTTCTCTGCTTAACCCAATTATGCCCAAGCGGACGTAAACTGAAAGTCAAAAAAAAAAGGTTCCCGTATAGATAGAGGCTTTTAAATTGCATGTCAATAGTAAATTTTCATGCTCTTACCGAAACTGAAGTCAGATTTTACTTACAACCTTTTTAAATGCTCCAAAAATATGGATAAGGGGGGGGGGGGTGAAAAAGGGGCTAAAATAAAAATGACGGAAAAATCAATATAAAAATAAAAAAATGATACCAAAAAACATTTAAATTACTTAAATTTAAATTTACTTATTATTGTGCAAAAAACTTACACTTTTTAGGTTTATGAGTTATTTAATTGGATTTCAACCCTTATATTGCAACTAGGGGTAGTCTTTCCACAAAAACTTGAAATATTGTTTTTTTAGTTCCAAATCGGTTCTAATAGGTACATTTTACTCCTAATTCCATTTTTTGAATTTGTTTTGAGCCAAAACGCTTCTGTGCCCTTAAAAATTACCCTTAAAAGGTAAATATAAGAATAATAAATTCTATAGGTTCCATTTAGCCCTACTTACCCCTATTTTAACGTACACAGAAGCGTTTTAAAATTTTTTTTTAAAATAACAAAAAAAACCCTTAACTAACAACCCCCCCCCGCGATTTGACTAGAGTATTGTTTGTAAAAAGAATTTGATAATACTTTGCCTAAATGTTGTTTATTTAAAAAATACACTAAGTAAGCAATCTTCTAACGTTTTTCTAGATCCGTCAGTGTACCGAGAAATTAAAAATAAATGAAACTATTAATTTTTTATGGTAAGCATGCAAGCATGCAAGAAGTCTGCTTAGGCCTATATACTCACACTCATAGCTTTTTTCACACGGAATTCCAAAAAGTATTTATTTATATCTCGGTAAATAATCAATCCCAGGTCCTAAAACTTTGATAGTATATTTTTATAATAGCCAATAAGCAACATTTTTGCCAAATATTATCGAATTCTTTTAGTTAAAATTTCTACTTGAAAAAGTCTTTAAAAGCAAGCTTTCAACTTCTTTTCTTGTTGATCTCAAGAGAATATCTTAACTTTGTAGTATGTGTTTTTTATTTGTAAGATATAAATTCTTAAAAAAAACTAAAATTAGCTTGTAAAAACTTTTTATATTGCAATAAAAGAAAAAACTTTTTGTATTAAAAAAAAATAAATTATTTTTTATAGCCTGGTTGTGTGAATACAACAGAATTAGATTTCAAAAAAGTTTGTCGAAGCCAAAATAGTTATTCAAGGCATCCTTGTAAATATGGATATGGTGGTAAATCACAAAAACCTTCAGCAGAATCTTTAAAAAAAGAAATCGAAAATTTAAAACGAAGATTAGATAGAAGAGTTACAAAAGTTTCAAAAGTTGCTGAGGCGTAAGTTATACAATTTTTTCTCTTATTCTAATAACTATGTCAATACAGTTACGAAATTTTTATAATACTGCTTATTTGAATATTCAATACTTATATATATATTTGCTATGTAAATTTAGATATTTTTTATTTTCTTTAGAAAGTCAGAGCAAAAAAAAATTGGTAAAAGATTTTTAAAATAAATACAATTTCATAGAATAGTGAACAATACAAAATCGAATTTCCCGATTATCTCCCTTTGTTATTTATTGTACTCATTTTGTTATATAGTAATAAATTTCTGGGTTTTTGACAAAAATAATAATTGAAAAATCATATAATTTTTACTTTTAAAAAAATTCAATAAAAATATAAAATTCCTTTTTTTTCATTTCAACTTATATATCAATATTTTTTCAGTACGGCTTACCTAAGAAACCAATTTCACAAAGCTTAACTCAGATTTTTACCCGTATATATATAATAAATCAGTCGCCCTAATCATACATTACTGAACTAATTTTTTTTTACAAGGCAATTCATTTTAGCGGGATATTAAGTTCCCTTTTACGACGTTTTTAAATAATGAATCCCCTTTTGTGGGCTTGAATTGCGAGCTTGAAAATAATCAAAAAAAATATACTTCAGCTAAATTCAATCCTTATTAATTTTTTTTAATATTCAAAAAATATACCAATTAATGAGGTTAAAATTAGAAATGTTGAAAAATAATAACTACGCCTTCTTTGGTTTTTGACAAGAAATAATTTAAGCTCTAGTACGTTATTAATGGATAATTTTCAAATTCGCAATTTAAGTCCAAAAAATAGGGCTAAAATACGGCTGTTTCGGGCCAAAAATGTATAAGGAGAATGTTATACTTAAAAAATGAATAGTAAAAAGAATTAAAAAAAAAACTTAAAATTTTCTTTTTAAAATTTTTTTATATCTCTAATACTTTATATTTTAATTTACACATGAGTTAACATTTAATGAAAAATCAATAAATTAACTCTTTTATGCCCTAGTGGAGCAAGTAAACGGAAATTATCAATAAATGGATGAAGCTATTTTACGAGCTTAAAAGAGAGAAAAAAAAAACACTTTTTATTTTTTACTATGTAAAGTCACGTTTTTTTCATTACACGTAATTGTTTCTTGTTAGTATCTATTTACTTTATTTTAAAATAGATTGAAAATACATTTTTATTATCTTATAATTTATTTTTTAATTTTAACAAAATTTACCGAAGTCTATGTTTTATTTTAACCCTGATTTAACGTCGTTATTCCTTTTAATTTTCAAAATTATCGTTTTAAATTTTTATGCCCTAGTTACGTAAAATGAAAAAAGAAAAGCCTCAACTATAGTACATTTACGACCCAAGGCTAAATAAATTTTTCTTCCACAAAAAGAAAATAAATTTTACAATGAAAATACGTGTGGTTTCTAGCCGCAGATCCGAACTAGTATATTACGACTCATAGCTTGAAAAACAAAGAATTGACCAAAATTTAATGCCAATGGTTGAAAATGATTTATCTTCATTAGTGACGAAAAATTCGTATTTTGTTTTAAAAAATTAAAAATATAATTAATTATTCAATTTTTGTAAAACAGTTGAAATTTTAAAAATAGTTACAAAATTTAATGAATTGAACACGGGATCTTCATAATTGGTTAATTATAACATAATTTAAAATATAGAATAAAAACCAAATGATTTATATTATAATATATCATACATTGTAATAATATAAAAGTCAAATTACCAAATTACCATAGTGATTTGGCAACCACAACCAAACTTAGCCTAAGTAGTAGCATCCAAAATTTGTCAAAAAAATCACTTATTCCCGTTGAAATTAGACCTCTAGGTCACAACAAGTCCCCAATAACCTAAAAAACCCAACCTAGAAATGGTTTTTTAGGTTTTATTTAATTTTTCCGACCCATGAATACATAACTTTTTAAATTTTTTCTGAAAAATTTAACATATCATCATTTTCCAAAAGAAAAAATTTTTTGGGCCTTAGGAACATTTAAGAGCCAGAAATTTTTATCATTAAAAAATATACCATCTCTAAATTTTTTATAGCCCTGGTGCACGGTCAGGATGCTTTGCTTCAAATTTATTTGTTTCTTGAAAATTCAAGCAATTCGAGCATTAAACTGCTTGAATTTTCAAGCAAATTAGCCTGGCCGTGTGGAGTGAAAAGCAATTTCTAAAGAAACAATCTCCAAGAAGGCAAATCACTTTCTAATACCCAAAAACCTAAAAAAAAAAAACCATTATTTATGAGTTTTTTAATGTTTTTGGGGGACTTAGTGGTCTAGAGATCTAATTCCAATGGGAGTTTGAAAAATTTTTGGTTGCTATGCTTAGGCTAGGTTTGGTTGCAGGGGTCTTTAGCTCGTACCAAAAAGTAAAAATAATTTTGAATAAGAAAGAGGTAATAAAAATAATATTATCTTGAACCCCACTAAAATTGACTATTTTTCTAATATTCATGAAATATTCATAAATTAATATTAAATGTTACCATAAATTAATAGGGCTCATAATTTATATTTTTATCGTACACTTTATTATATTACTTAATATAATATTATTGTCAAATTTCGTAAGATCTCTCCCTATATAATATAATATATTGTGAGTCTACATTTTTGTGTTTAGTAAAGTTTTAGTTAATTTATACATTTATAGAATAATTTCTGTTTAAATTTAGCCCGTATATCTTAATCAAAATTTTATTTATAAATCACATGCAATGATTCGTGTGATATTATTCTATTTTTAAAGTAAATAAGTTTATTTTATTTATTACAATGTATACTTACTAACTTTCGTTAATTAATTTTTGTTATTTTTTCGATATTTGATTTAATTGATTGTAAGATACTTAAATATGAAAGTGAAAGATTTATAATAGCGGGTGGATGGGGGTCAAATGAAAATTAAAATATTTCAGGTTTTGTCCTAATGAGTTTTTAGATATTTAGACAAATCACCCAATTTGCAGCTATGTTTTTTTGGAAATTACTTACTTGCTGTTTACTGCGTATTAGGGTTTGTTAACTTTGAGTCGTTATGTATTATGCAAAATAGCTTATTACTCCAGTCAAAATGCGGGGGGGGGGTCGAAACCTGTTGACAGGCTAAGTTTTGCTCTACTATATTTTTATTGATTCGCTGAATCAGAATGCGGTGTCCAATTGGGCTAGAAAATCCTTAAATCAGCAAAAACTACCCCTTTTTAGGGGTCTATTTTCAAAATTTCGAAAGTAAAGCTAATGTAGCCAAATATATTTTATTTTTTGACGATGTATTAAGAAGATATTACGATTTTTTATAATTGACCAAAATTAGGATATATAGGCTAATTATAGAGGGTGAAAACTACCCCCAAAATTTAAAAAAAATATAAAAAACATGATAAAAGTTTATTTTTTTACTTTTTTTTTTGTGGAGTCAAGTATTCAAAAATATTTTATGCTATTTTAACCATCATAAAATGAATTCACCTCCCCCCTGGGGGTTAAAACAACCCCTAAATTTATAAATACATAAAAACCTTATTAAAATTTTATTATTTTTACTTTTATTTGTGGAGTCAAGCATTTAAAAATATTTTATGTTATTTTAACTGCCCCGGGGGGGGGGGGGGGTGGAGTGAATACATTTTAAGATGGTTAAAATAGCATAAAATATTTTTAAATACTTGACTCCACAAAACAAAAGTAAAAAAAAAAACTTTTATCGTGTTTTTTCTATTTTTTGAAATTTTTTTGCTCCCATGGATAAAACGCGTTTTTTCGATCTCGTCACGGGGCGAAAAAAAGTGTTTTCGACCCACTAGTAAGAAAAATATCTGTCCTAGCAGTTAAAAGCAATCCATTAAAAATTTAATTTTCAAAGGTAATAATAAAAATTACTGACCCCAAGTAACTTGTAAAGACAGATACAGAAATAATGTTTTGAGAATTAAATAGCATAAATATAAATTTCTGAGGGTAAAAAATTGTCTTTTAGAAAAAAATACACTTTTGCAAGATAAATGAATTTTTAAATAATTTTCAATTTATTTTTAAAAAATGTCAAAGTTAAAATTACCTTTTAAAGAAAGCTTAAATTTTTTAGGATAAAAATAATCCTTAAGAAAAAAAATGGACAATTATTAATTAAAATTTACTGAAATAAAATTGATTTTTCACCATATCTCTATAAAATAATTAAAAAATTCAATTATTTCAATTTTTATTGTCACTCAAACATTTCATTATTTAATGTTATTAAATACAGATTAGACGACAATATATTAATCAAATAATTAGTTTCTACAATGTATGATAATTATTTCAAATGCAATTATTGTGAATTTTCTCCTAATTAAGTTATATCAATCATAAAACTTTACGATTAAAACAATGAATTAAATATCGTACTCAACCGTTTTATGTACTTACCATTTAACCTCGATGTTTTAATATAAACGAATTAAATTATTTTTATCTTTGTACTAATTTTTTCATAAAATGCTTGTTACAGAAATATTTAGATTTGATCTAAAAAAAAAAGCATAAAACAGCTAATTTATACTATACATGCAATAAGTATAATAAAAATATGAAAATGACAATTAGTTATAATTTATACATGTAAACACAATAGGTATATCTTCATATGTATTATATAGGTCTAACAATACAAATCAATAAAATCGATATAATTTCTAAACAATACATTATAAAATAATATTTTATAATTTACATTTCTATAGCTTGTCTTACAATATATAAATACGTTTTTTTTTTTCAGGTTAATAAGCTTTTTCGAACAGTACGCTGAGTACGATCCATTTTTCACACAACCTGAATATGCCAATCCATGGATATCAGATAGCCTTGAATATTGGGAACAAGAAAGATTAGCGTATGTAAAAATTATTAAGAATGCTACTAATGGTCATCTACACAGCCCAATTTTTGCGTTTTCTCTACATATTAGAGAAGATATTTACCTAATTTGCATAAAAATGACTGGGCTAAGTTTTTTGTGGTCGATAAATCCAATTTCGTAGGTCCTGGCCCCAAAAAATTATTCCTAAAACCGAAAAACCATTTTTTTGGTCATATTTAAATGTTTTTTGAAATATTTTATAAAAAAACGTTTCTAATTGCCCTTAAAACGAAAAGTGATATGTTTTTGAGGAAGCTAAATAAGAATATTTTCCCGACCCCAAAGAATATCTCCGCATTTACACTTTCAAAAACATATTACTCATCATTTTAAGGACAATTAGAAACATTTATTTTGAAACAAATGAAAAAACCATTCAAATTTCACCGAAAAATACGACTTTTGATTAATAGGGCTTATTTTTCGGGTTTGGAATCTAAATACTCTAATTCAGTGACCTCGAAAGCATATTACCTATCATTTTTGGACAATTAGAAATGTTTCTTATGAAATATGTCATAAAAACCTTCAAAATTGACCGAAAAATATTGTTTTTCGGTATTACGGCTATTTTCTCGGGGCCGGGACTTAAAAATTTGAAATCAGCATATTGAAAAAATTACCTACCACATAACAGTATCCTTGTGCAAAACTTTAAAAAAATATGCACGTTTTTTTCATTAACTGGTATACAGTCACCCTAATAGTATATAATACTATAATAGTATACCCATAACCTATTAATGCCCGACCGATAGTTCTTGGACATTTGAATTTTTTGGTAATAAAAACTATTTTAGGCTGCAAAACTTACCCAGTAGATAATTTGGGTAATTCTTTTATTTCCGGAGTCCGTTTTTACCTAAAACCCTTACGAAATGGGATATCAACCCTTAAAGTGGGGTAAATTTTAAAATAATTCTTAAAAAAAATTAAGATGTTCCCAAATCACAATAACTATTTATTTATCATTTAAAATAATTGCTAGGACTCCCAAGAGATGGTAAAAAACCATATACGCGTATATTTGCCATTACAACCCTTCTTGGGGGTGTTTCTAGTAAGGAAGGGGGTGAATTTTACAAATACATAAAAAATTGAATATTCTGGGTTGTAAAACTCTCCCAATAGATAGTTTGACTACCTCATTTTATTTCCGGAGTCCATTTTCACTTGCGACCCCTACGAAATAAGATATCAGCCCCTTAAGTTGGGTAATTTTTCAAATTACTAGGCTGGGGGAAGGCAGCGGCCACTTGCCTAGGCTGCGCGTCCCAAACTGAAGTTATACCTGAAAAGGGAGTTCTGGTTTGGGGCAAACAAGCGCAGGGAGGTTTATAGTGTGTTTATCCAGGTCTTTAAGGCCCGCAAACACTCTATGGCTGATGCAAGATTCACAAGATTCCCTTGACAAAAAAAAAAAAAAAAAAAATCCCAAGAGATACAAAAAAATTAAGTAATCATGTATTTGCCATTAGAACCCTTCCTGGAGGTGTAAGTAAGCATAAGGGTAAGTTTTATAACTAAATGAAAGATTGAATATTTTTAGTTATAAACCTCTCCTATAGTATGTAGCTTGGGTTGCTTTTTTCATTTACGGAGTACATTCTTACCTATAACCACTACGCAATAAGATATCAACCCCTAAAATGGGTTGAATTTACCAACTTTAAGTTATCGACTATAAATTTCAACTTTAGGTATTTCGGTTTATTGTTTTCATATTTTATAATGCTCACCCTTTTTTACGGGTTGATATCCCTATTTCTAGAGGTTTTAAATAAAAATTGGCTATGAAAATGAAAAAAATGATCTAAAATACTGGAAGAGATTTTTAGTCCAAAATATTCAGTTTTTTAAAGATCTATACAGTTTTGTTCCCCTAGTCAAAATTTATCCACTCTGACAAAAGGATTTGATATTTCATTTTTTACGGGTTTTAGGTAAAAAGGGACTCCAAATTACATACTAGGGGAGATTATTAGCCCATAATATTTAGTTTTTTATTTAGTTGTAAGACTTAGCGCCTTCCTTACTAAAGACGCCCCCAAGGAGGGTTATAAGGGCAACTTCAAGCATATTTGATTTTTTACTCATTAATTATTCTCAATGCCAAATAAAAATTTTTTATCATTTAAGAACACTTTAAGTTTCTTTAAGAATTATTTGAAAATTTACCACACTTTAGGGATTGATATTTTATTTCGCAGGGGTTGTAGATGAATACGGATGTCGAAAATAAAAAGAGCGAATCATACTAAATACTAGGTGTGTTTTTCAGTCCAAAATATTCAGTCTTTCATTTATTTGTAAAACTCGCCCCCTTCCTTGCTAAATACGCTCCCAAGGACGGTTGTAATGAGAAAACACACGTGTATTTGATTATTTTCCATCTTTTGGGCGTCCTAGAAATTATTTTGAATGACAAATAAATACTTTTTTGCATTTATAGGAACATCTTCAGTTTCTTTAAAAATTATTTGAAAATTTACTCCACTTTAGGGATTGTACAAGTTAAAAACGGACTCCGGAAATGAAAATAGCGACCCAATTAACCTACTGGGAGAGTTTTATAGTCCAAAATACTCAATTTTTAATTTACTTGTAAAATTCACCCCCTTGCTTACTAGAAACACTCCCAAGAAGGGTTGTAATGGCAAATACAAGCGTATTTGATATTTTTTTCATCTTTTGGGAGTCCTAGCAATTATTTTGAATGCATAATAAAGTTTGTTTTTGCTTTTGGTAACATTTTAAGTGTCTTTAAGATTTATTTGAAAATTTATCCCACTTTAGAGGTTGATATTTAATTTTATACGGGTCGTAGGTGAAAACGGACTCCGGAAATGAAAAGAGGTATCCAAACAACCTACTGAGAGTTTTACAGTCTAAAATAAACAGTTTTTAGTACTGAAAAATTCAAGTGCCCAAGAACTGTCAATTGTGCATTAATAGCTTAAAATAATAATAATTTTCCATTATCCATACAGATTACTGTTTGCGTGAGTACCGTTTTCGGTACCCTGGAATTCAAATTTTGCCCGATTAATTTTCATTCAAACATTATTTTACCTTTTTTTTATCATTTAAAAAAATATATGGGTGCTTTTCAGACACAGTATATTTTTCTATCACTTACAGCACAAAACTTATTATTTTTCTTTCAATTTTTTTTATTTTTATGTTTTTCAAGGTCCAAATAATTAAAATTTTCAATGCTACCGCTACAAATATAAAAATAAATTTTTGTTATTCTTTTGAGATTTTTTGTTTATGCGGACGTTTTTGACATATTTAAGACAATTCGCTAACAAGACTGCATAAAAATTTGTTAAGTTGAAAAAAATGAATTTTTGGGACCTGAACACGTCAGATGCACGTCAAATTTAAATTCAAATTTTAAGCCATAAGTTAATACTCAAAGTTTATAATTAAGCAAAAGGATAGCGGACGTTTTTGACATTTTGAACACATAGGCTCAAGAAAATTTTTTCATTAACTTACTAATATTAACACAGTTGATTCAGACTTTGAAAAAATATTACTAACGAACTTTAAAAAAAAAAAAAAAGGTGCAAAAGAGCTTTCGTTTCAGATATAATTATGAGGGGGGGGGGCACTATTTATACTGTTCATGTGAAAAGCGCCCATGCTATTTACTTCTTAAAAATTTTGTGATAGTTTATTTACTAAATATAGCATTAGTTACTTTCGTCTTAGAATATTATTTTCATTTCCTCAAATAAATTTTCAACATTTAAAACTTACTAATGGAAACTCCACGTGTAAAAAAACTAATAAAAATTGAATATTTAAATTTAAGTATAATTTAAGAGCCATTAAATACCAAGAAATACTAATATACAACTTTTATTTGAAATTATATAGCTTATACCTTTTGTTAACTATTTATATGGTACATTAGGTTGGTTCAAAAATTTTCAGTATACGCTACGGAATCATTTACAATTATTTTTGAGAATAATATATTTCCTTAAAAATTCAAAAATGATGTACAAAATTAAATATTTTTAAGCTATATCAAAAAGTAAAGGGAAAATTTAATATAGGATTTTTCATCAAAAGCGTTTAAAAAAAAATAAACCGTGCCAATTGCATTTTGACTGTTTTATTCACTAATTATTTGTAAAAGTCATATTTCTTATGACAAGGCAATCAAAGAATAGCTTCAGAAAATGAACAAAATACATTAAAACAACCTATTTATATTACAATTTAAAGTTTTCTTTAAATATTTCATTACTGGCAAGCTCAAGAGCATTTAGTAGTAAAAAGTTTTTATCAAGGTTTCCAAAAGCTTTCTAAAATGTTTGTAAAACCTTTTTCCTGATTTCTACCGATTTTCATTTGCAAATTGGCACACTGCAATAAGTCGAATGAAAATTTTTTTTTAGATAATTGTTTTATGACTTGAAGCATCATATTCGAGCCGGTATTTTTCTCTACGGTCAATTTGGGACGTGGAAAGCACCCTAACAGATGATATTCTAATAGTATATTTTTACCCATGGCCACAAAAGTAAAGAATGGCCCAAATCGCACGTAAATTACCGTCCGAGGCGAAGCCGAGGATGGTAAACTGTGATTTGGGGCATCCTTTTTTTGTGGCCAAGGACAAAACATAATTTTTCTTGCTCAGTGTCGAGAAAATGCGTTTTTTTGAATAGCGCAGCGGCCAGAAAACACGCACTTTCTGGACACTAACAAGAAAAAATATTTTAAAATTTTACTAACCAGTCTAATATGTATAACAAATATGAAAAGGTTTTATTTCACTTCTCACTGAATATTATAATAATAGATTTCAATGAATATTTAATAGGTATATTAGCTTTCTCTGTATTATACATATATAGGTAAAAGTATTTATAAAATTTTATTATCACACATATATATAGTTTTCCAATATTATAGAATTATTCAGTATAAATGAAAATTATATTATGAAAAGAAATTATATATTTTTGAATATATAATATTATTCCTTTTGTTTATCTAAATTATCAGCATGGAACATATATTATAAATAATAAATTTTTTAACGAATTTATAAATAATTAAACAATTTTTTTTTTCATTTAAAAATAAGCTTTTTTATGATAAAATTTGACGGATTAAAAATTAATTAAAATTTTATACAAAAAGTTTTACATTTACAGATTGAAAAATTTTATGAATTCATATATGAAAAAATGAAACTTAATATAAACATAAAACGCGTTAATTACTGTAAAATAAAAGAAATAATTTTTTTTTTATATTGTTTTTCCAAAATAAAATTTATTAAAATAAATATTCATCTTTTCAGGAAAGAAGTATCGGCAAGGCGTGTTAAAAGATGGGCATTCAGCCTTCAAGAATTATTACAGGATCCTGTAGGGAGGGATCAATTTATTCGATTTTTGGATAAAGAATTTAGTGGTGAAAATCTCAAGTAAAAATATTTTAGATTTTTCTTTTTTAAGCAAATTTCTTAATCATATACTGGTTAAATGAGTCTACTTTTTGATTTACTTTAGATTTTATAGCTCAATAGTATATTCTAGTTGTGTGTAGAATTAAAGCTCTACTTTTTTTTTAGTTTTTTAGGATCTACTTAACTGTCTTTCATTTACTCCATGAATTTCTTAGTAATAAGACTTACTGCCTTTTGTGGGTATTTTTTTTTTTTTCAATAATATATTTTATTAGAATTACAAAGTCGTAAAAGTAAATAAAGGCCCAATCACACGGAAAATACCCCCTCGAGTAGATCCCTTATTCCTAATTTTTAAATTAGAGTTATAAGGAAGGAGGCTAAAATTTGTACTGTGGTATTCATTTAATGGAGAAAGGTTGTAATTTAATGTTGTTACAAAATATGACAAGGACACACGTGGATAGCGAAAATTCAAAAAACCTGCGTGACATCTTTTATGAATGCCCTTAAACGCGAGCTTACAAGGTTCTATACGTTATTTTTTGTGAGTAGCGAGAAAACTCTACTTGACTACACTGTAAAAAATAACTTTCTTAGATTAATAAAAAAAATAGAATTTTTTCGAAAAATTAGTAAATTTTCAAAAATTTTTGTAAATATTCGATAAAAATCGTAAATTTACTAAATTTAGTATTTTATCAAAAAATTCGAGGATTCTCGATGTTTTTTTGTGAATTTACGAAAAAAGTTGTAAATTCACATTTTTCGTAAATTTACAACTATTTTTTGAAAATTTTCGAAAAAAAATTGTAAATTATCAATTTTTCTTGCGAATTTACAATTACGAAATCGAGGATACTTGAATTTTTCGTTAATATACTACATTTATTAATTATACGATTTTTTCGAATATTTACTAATTTTTCGAAAATGTTCTAATTTTAATATAAGAAAGTTATTTTTACATATAAGCCTTCTGTCCGCTTACCATAGAAACAGTTGCTGAATTTATTTTACTAGTAAACTTTGATCTGATGGATTCTTTTTTATGGCAAAGCAGAATCAGATTTAGAAGGGGCTTATGACTATTTCCTAGCTTGGTACGTATTTTAAAAAGTGGATTTTAGATTGATGTTTGAAATTAAGTACCAATTACTAAAAAAAAGATTCCCAAAAATATTGCTGATTTAGTCGCTCCTACGTAACACCAAACTATCAGTCAAAAATAAATGGTTAGTGATATTGAAATTTAGAAAAAGAGTTATTTTTAGCTATGATAATGAAGTATGAGAAATAATATCTATTGGAAAGATCTTATCCGCATAACCAGTATAAAATTAAGAAATTTCTTCTCATTCATAAATACTTATAAATAATTTTATTGTTATTAATTTTTCTTTTCCAGATTTTGGGAAGCAGCGCACAATTTAAAAACCCTGCCACAAAAAAATGTAAAAAATGGTGTAAAAGAAATATGGAATGAATTTTTATGCCCAGATGCAAGTTGTCCAATTAATGTAGATTCTAAATCTTACGAAATAACAAAAAAAAATTTAGAAAATCCTGATCGCTGGACTTTTGATGTTGCAGCTGTAAGTGCATGTAACTATATACTATGCACGTATTTTTTTATTAGATAAAATTAGTAAAATTTGGAGTTACGCTCATTTAACAGTACACATCTGCTTTTAAAAGCATGGTGTCTCGGCCCCTAACTTAAAATGTCAGTTACGGGATTTCTTCACGTGTACGGAAAAGTTTTAGAATCACCATTTATGAGACTAGGTTTTTGTAAAACCGATGACAAACTTCGGATATTTGAAAAAACTATAATTTACATTTATGAAAATCAAAATATTTAAATAAACATACCTTTGCTTAAAATGTTGCACTACAGCGAATTAGAGTATTTAAATAGCATGTTTTTAATAAAAAAACAAGTTTTTACCATGTAACAATACTCAAAATACCCTCCGTTTACTTTAACGTGCCTTCGGGGTCTATTAACACAGGGATCAATGTTACAACGATGTTTTACAATAGAGATTTTAGGCAATTTTCCAAATAACGCCATTATCTTGCAATTTATCCCATTAAAGTCCAATCATGAGATTCGTGCCATTTGAATATTTTTTCATGAAAAAACGTATATTTTGGGCTAAAATGACACCCAGTAGGTAATTAGGGTTCCTCTTTTCATTTTTGAAGTTCGTTTTTACGTATAACCCCTAGAAAAAAAGATATCAGCGCTAAAAATAATTTAAATTTTACCCCATGTACAGGGGATATCTTATGGTTTTACATAAAAACAGACTTCAAAAATGACAATAAGAGCCCTAATTATCTACTGGGTGTCATTTTAGCCCAAAACATACGTGTTTTCATGAAACAATATTCAAATGGCATGAATATCATGATTGGACGTTAATGAATTAACTAAAACACTTTTGGTTAGCCTCATTTTTTCATATAAGTGCCAAACTTTCAATCCCTGTAAACTGCAATTTTTCAACATTGATTCTCTCATCTTAATACTCAATGAATTAATTGTCCATTTTGGCCCAAAACAACCAATTTTTGAAGTGTTGCCAAAATTGAAATTTTCAATAAAAATAAGTCTTATAATTCTAAGAAGTTTTATTAAAAAAATTTTTTACTCATTTCTTTTTAATTATTTGTCTAGCAGATATAATAATTTAATGACAGAGTCTTAATTTTAGCAGCAATTTAAAATTTGGACCAAAGATGGACAGATAGTTTATTGAATGTAGAGGTGAGAGAATCAGCGATAAAAAATTGCTATTGACGGGGATTGAAAGATGGCATTTATACGCAAAAAATTAAACCAACTGGTGTGAAAACGAAGTTTTTGGGTTGAATTTTAAGATGACAGCGTTATGTTTGGGAAAATGTATGAAAACCTTACTTTTTAACAATGTCATAACATTGAGCCTTGCGTTTCTGGGCCCAACAGGTGCATGGAAAAAAGAGGAGGGTATCTTGGGATTTATAACAATAGATTGTAATTGTAGGTCCTAAATTTTCCGGTCTTGCCTTGTTAGATCGAATGTAAATTACAGTAAACTGCGATTTGGGCTATTTTTTTGAGCAATCAAAAAAATGCGATTTTATTTCGTTGAATGATGAGAAAGTTTTCGTTAGTGATGAGAATAAACGTCTTTGAGAATTGGATAGCAACAAACAGTTTTAAAAAAAGCTTTAATAGCAAAAATCGCATATTATTGTACGAATGAATGTATATATGCTCCACGATATGTACTGATTCGCTATTTAAAGCTTTTTAAATAATTTTTTTAAAGGAAAATAATAAATCAGTTTTTTCCCAAAAATTAATGTCATAAACGACTTTTGCGAATTTTTAAAATCTTTTTTCAGAATTTGAGAAATACTGTAATTTTTTATTTAAGCTTGAGAAAAGCTTGATCTTAGATTGTCTAATGCCCTTCCTTAATTAATTGTCCTCCTTTAACAATTGAATCAATAAATCCAATTTACAAATTAACTTTAAATAGAAATAAAATGTTATAATTAATTTTGATGAAGTTTATTAAAAATAAACAACGATTTATATGGAACAAATAAACATGATAACTTTTTTCATTATCTTTGTCTGTGTGTCTGAGGACTGAGCCTCTCTTTGTCACACAGAATAATTTTTCTTGAAGAAAGTTATATGATGTTAATTTTTAGATGGAAAAAAATTTTTTTATTAAAAAATGAAAAATCTGAAAGTTCATTTCAGCTCTGCAAGAAAACAGGGCGAGCTTCATCAGTGTGAGACCCTGTTTTCTGCTTTTCACATATGAACAAAAAAAAGTTATCATGTTTATTTGTTCCATATAGATCGTTGTTTATTTTTAATAAACTTCATCAAAATTAATTTAATTAATTTGGAACGTAAAACAGTAATTATACTGTTTTTTTGTGAATATAAAATGTTATAATGTTTTATTTTATATTAACAGGCACATGTTTATCACTTAATGAAAAGTGATTCGTATTCAAGATACATGCGTTCCGATATGTACAAAGACTATTTAAATATGTCAAAAAAGAAAGTAAGTTTTTTTTTTTTTTAATAAATTGATTACAAATGATTATTTTATAACTTTTAATATTTATTTTAATATCATTTTCAGACTTCAGTTAAAGGAATACGCTCGATCGTTTCATTTACGGGTAGAAAAGATGCCACAAGTTCGTAAAATAAGTGTTATAAAAAATTTACATATTAAATAAAAGCAATATAATATTTAAGATGAATCCAAAAAAAAAAAGATAATTTTAAACTATTTTAAATTTTAATTTTTTCTTTAATTTGTTATATAAACGCATAAATTTAAGTACCTATATATTAAAGTTTTTAATAACTTTGTCGGAAAAAAAAATTTATATGTCAATTTTTTTAGACTGTACATATCTACTTCGAATACTATATTATATAAAATAAAAAAATATATCACGGGTCTCATTATGTAATTATATATTTAAGTACGCATACAATAATGTGATTAATTATTATTATTTCGATACTTTTATGTCAAATATAGAAAAGTCTATATTTTTTAATGTATTAAAATAAATATATGTATAAGTAAAAATAAATGGATTAAAATGGCTGTTTTTTAGTTTAAAAAATAATATTTAACAGTTTTAAATTAAAAAATTTTGCTTATTGCAAAGAATCTATTTTCTTATACGTTACAATAATAAAAAGGAAAATATTTACAACAAATAGAAGATTATTATTTGCATAGAAATTTTATTTGTATATTATACATAATTATAATTATAAAATTTCACACTTTGTGTATATACTCGTTTACACGAATGATATAGTAAACGAGTATGTTATTATAATCATACAACAATTCAAAAAACTTGTATTTTAAAAAAATTGGATTCAATAAAAAAAAAACAATCACTCTTTAGTAAAAATTATATGCATACCTCTTTGGTTTTTTTATACTTAACATTTATCAAATTAAGTTTAATCTTTGCTATTAGAAACTGCTATTTGTGCTTTTTCTTGTACAATTTGCTCTGCTCTGTAAACTCTCCAGCAAACTAAATAATCTCTGGTAAGTTTAAATAATGTGTAATAATTTGTTACAATTAGCAAACTCATTGATAATATTTTATACCACTCTGTGGTATGAATAAGAATTACAAGTTGCACAGCAACAAGACTTAGTTCAAGACTCAATAATGTAAATTGCAAAATTGTGGGATTTCCAAATAAAGCATAAAATCTCTTATGATTAGAATTTCCTGGTTCTGCAGCAGTACATAGTCCTTCTGAACGATAATAATCTTTATTATGTTTAACTACAGATGCTTGAGGCCATAAAATTGATTCGTTCCACATTTGAATAGCTAATTGTGAATTTTTTATGTCAATTTTTGACCACTTTCCAAGATGTAATGCTGCTCTGTGTAAAACATCACAATATCTAAAAAGAAAAAATTATCTTATTATTTATTTCAAGTTATATTTTTAAGTAAAAATGTACCTAACAGGATAGGCTTGAGCAAAATGTGCCCCAAACCTTCCAAGCCATACTAGAATAATATATTGAACTACCCAAGAAATATCAAAGTGCAAATGTTGAGGAACAAAAATTAAAGGTGCAATACAACATAAGTATGCACTTCCAAACGATGCAAATAAGGCTCGCTTGAGTCTCCGATTGAAGTCTGCTCTTAAGCTAGCTACTTCTGCTCTTATTGCTGTAGCACTTAATGAGCAATTATGCAGCGGTTTGTCTGGAATGAATTTTATTTTTTGTTAATATGAAATGTTTGTTGAATAAATTTGAAAATTACCCAGCAAATATTTAGTTTTTCGATCTTCCTTTATATACATTGGCGGTGTTGAAACATCAAAAAATGGTCCAATATTTGCACCAAATATTAACAAGTAAATTGAAACACCCCTGGAAAAGTCATCTCTTTTTTTAAAGAATTTAATTAATTAAAAGTATACAAATTTAAACTTACGGATAACACAAATAAAAAACCCTTAACATACTGTGCCTTTCATAAAGATAATATAAACTCCAAAACAATACACACATAATGATTAATAACATCAATATCCTGACAATACTTTGAGTTGTAGCTACCCATCTTATAGGAATAATGGAATCTATTGATTTACAAATCAACGCATATACAAATTGTCTTGTAATTAATACCACAATAAATAAGAGTAAGTAAGGATCAATTAAGTAAAAGCTCTGTAAAAAAAAGATTTGTAATAATTGTTTAAAAAAAAAAGACAAGATTTAAAAATTTAAAAGCTTACCATACTATATTCATTATAAGATTGGGGTAACCACCACACAGTCTTATAAAGATTAAGTAATTGCATGCATGTAGCAATGAGTAAAGCAAGTAGAGTAATTGATTCGAATAAGAGTTGACTATTAACTGGGATTGAAGGTATGGGCACATGTTTAGGAGCTAAAATACGGCCGTTAGATAAATGGTCAGTATGATTCTTCTTTTCTTCAGGATGATTTCCTCCATTATGAAGTCCTGTGTTATTACTAGTACCAATCAAATTATTAGAATTATTTGATTGATTTTTAGTACTTGGAGTAGTGCGTCCTCCAGGATTCCGACGACCTCCAGCCATCACAAAATGTTATTATCATTACATATTTTGGATAAGAACTAAAAATTTATAACTTGAAAAGTTTTTAATTTGAAGTGATGGTATACTTTTTACTTATCTCTTCTAAATATTTTTTTGGACAACTTTACTCACCAAAATAAATTTATTTAATGTATAAAAATTTTGTCTCTTTATATACAAAATATTATTGATATTATAAGTGAATATAATCTGATATAATTGAAAATTTATTTCATATAAACTTGAATGATTATTGTAAACACTATGAACCTAACCTTACTTGATTAAAAGCTATACGTGTAATAAACAACAAATAAGAGTCCGCGAGAGACTTGCCATGGTTAGGTATCGAGGTTCGAGTATCGACGGTATCGATATTAAAATTTCAAAAATGTTAGCAAAAGACAGAAGCAGAGATTTAATCTCTGGACAGAACAGGCACGTAGCCAGGGAGGGGGCTGGGGGGGCTCAAGCCCCCCCCGAAGTTTTTTTTTGTAATGTATTTTTTTCAAAAGTTGGGGTAAAATGCCGTTTGGAGAGGGAAATTTTACATTGAAGCCCCCCCCGAAGCCCTCCCCGAACGAAAATCCTGGCTACGTGCCTGGGACAGAAGCTTTTATAATTATCAAATCAATACAGATATAAGACTGATATTTTATGTGTTAAATGCTGCAATTATAAGTTTTGACAAATAATTAAATAAAATTATATTTTTTTTTTAAATTACTATGAAATAATTTTTTGACCTTTTTGGAATTTGTAACAAATTTTTCGATACGACTGAAAATATCGAAGTATCCGAAAAACGCTCTCTAAATATCGATATACTTTTAAGTATCGCATGCCGGATGCCCCATATGAGCAAAAAGAAAAACAAACATTTTTTAATTTTTTACATGTACTTCTTATGGAAGCGGTTATTAAAATTAATTTTAAAAAAATATTACTGACAAACATTAAAAAGTTATTATAATTATAAATAAATAAAAGGTTTTACATGAATTACAAAAACTTTTAATTATTTTTTTTGTGTTTACATTAAAAAAGAATTAAAAAAGGAGGTGTAAAAGTTGTAGGTTATACCTATGCATATTTTTGGAGTGAGATCTTGTTTTTGTTATAAATTTAATTTTTTAAATATTATTAAATTAATTAAATTATCAGATATTGTTAGCTATTAGCTTAGTAAATAATAGAAAATGCCCCTTAATTGTGCAGTATTTGAATGTAAAAGTTATGGAGGTATGGAAAATTCCAAAAAAAAAAACAAAATTTTCAAAGTTTCCTATTCCTGTAAATAGCAAGTGTGGAAAATACAACAATATTTTTAATCCTGTTAATCAAGTACTGTGAACTTTGAAAAATTTAATAATCTAAGATTAGATAGGCAAGAAAAATGGATTAATGCTTTAAAGCAAAGTGTCTTTCATTTGTGGTAAACATGTAATCATCAATTTATCATCTTCCTTTTAGAATTAACTAACAGTTTTCTGGTGAAAATTTTTAAAATAAACTAACAAGACCCTCTAATCATATCAGTTTGAACTTCAATACCATTGAAAACAGTAGTTGATTAAACATCAAAAACAAGATTTCACTCCAAAAATATGCTTAAACTTTTACACCTCTTTTTTTAATTTTAATAAAGTTAAAACGAAACAAATAATTAAAAATATTGTTATTCTTGTAAAATAACCTTTTATTTATTTTTAATTATAATCACTTTTTAATGTCTATTAGTAATATTTTTTAAAAATTAATATTAATAACCGCTTCCATAATTTATGTATACACAGCATTATTGATTGCAAGAATTACTGTTGCAAGATTTTAGTTATTATTAGTGGAATAATAATAATTTTCATTATAATTTAAAATTTAAGTACTTGAGATTCATATAAAATATCAGTGTAAAAACAACTTAATTAAGTGCTGGGTTATTATTAATACTATTAGTGATAACGTATTTAACCTGCTTGTTGTATCATTCATGGCTAATATTATTATTGTAGTAATAAACTACAATATGTAAAAGAATTTTAAAATTTTTTATTAATTTTAATTAATATAAGGCTGTTAGTATAATCTTTTTTATTTGATCCTAATTTATAATTAAAAGTTAAACATGGAAACTTGGTATCAGCCTCCTGATGAGTCGAGTAACTCATGGGTTTGTGAAAGTGAAACATCTAATAAAAGTGGACAAGATTTACGTCACTTATTGTACAAAAAGAGACATAAGAAAGAAAATGAAAACTTATCAAAAGATCCAATAGAAGATAGTAGACTGCAAACTGATAATTATAATAGCAGCCATATTAAAGATTATTATAATAAAGATATTAGAGATAGATCTAGAATAGAATCTGTATCTTATTGGGAAAAAAGTTTAGACTCTAGAAGCCAGTCTAATTTTCAAAACGATTCTTATGATCGCGGATACGATAAAAGAGACCAAAGAAATGAATTTTCAGAACGAAATAAAAGATTCTTTATACCTGAAGATAGAGAGAGAGCATTTGATCGTAATTTGATTTCTCAAAATTATCCACAAAGAAATGAATCAGAAAGAGATAAATTGCTTTATTATAGAGAAAAAGATAATGAGCTTTCAAAAAGACCAAATTTTTTTAGTACTGCTACTTCTCACCAAGAGAAATTTGGTGCTACAGAAAAGTATACAAATTATCCTCTTAATTCCTCAAATGAATATTTACAGAAAAATCAAACAGATTATGATGCAAAAATAATTGATAGGAGAGAGACTAATACAGAATTTTTAAGAAGACCAGGTTTATCTGATCAAATACATTTTAGTTCTGATTCAGCAAATAAACGTAATGAAAATTTTCCTTTGCAAAATATTTCTTATGACTCTTTGAATATGAATAATCCATACAGAAATTATCCGAGAAATATCACAGAATCTGATCCGCAATTTTTGAAATCAAGTAATCAATCATCTTTTGATAATAACACCCCAGAAACATTTAGAAAAAAAGCATCGTTTGAATCGGGACAAACGGGACAAAGAAAATCTTATAATGAATTTCCTTCTAGTTCAATTGAATATGATTATTCTCATCAAAACGAAATGTATGGATGTCAATCCACTTATAATAGAGAAGCAGATACAGCTTATTCAAAAAGATCAAATTCACCCCCTCAAAGGCAAAACCTTTACTCACCTGAATTGCCCAGAAGACAATCATATTTTGATGTAAGTTCTGCTAGATCTGATAATAATTTTCCTAGAAGCTCAAATACTTATGATTATTTACAAAGAAATGAATCACTTCGAAATCATTCTAGAGACTACACTGATACAAATTTTGAAAGAAGATCTAATTCTCCCCAACAAGCATTACCTGATCCAAGAGAATTTTATGATAGAGGGCCAACTTCATCTAATTATGATGACGTTTATAAAAATAATCCTTACAGAGATAATGCAAATAACTATAGAAAAAGTGATGAAGAGTACATGAGAAAAGAAACATATCCAAAAAAAGTGTTTGATAATAGAGAATTAGAATTTTCGGATGATAGGCATTATTCAAATTCAAGTAGAACTGATGAAAATAATTTTTCAAATAATAGAAGTATTGATAACTATGAGCAAGCTGCAAGATCAGCTGATTGGAATTTACAAAATCAAGAAGATTTTCATGGTAGTTATACTTACGAAGATGAAGAGTATTCTGAAGAAAGTATAAGATCTGATTATGATGAATCAGAAGAATTGGCTATGAGTGGAGAAACTGATTATGAAGATGAAAATATAAAATTGAATGATGAAGAAACAGAAACAAAAATAAATATTACTAAACATGATTTTTATTCAAATGTTAAGGAAGCAAAATTTTTTGAAGATAAAAAAGACTTTGTTATTTCTAAATGTATGAGAAGAAACTTGAAAAGTAGTATTTTCAAGAACAGAGAGGATAGAAAGAAAAAATATTTGGAACAAAGAAATAACTTTATGGATACTAATTTTAAATTAGGTAAAACTTTAAAAAATAAAATTTTTATATAATAAAGTAACTTATTTTTTTTTTACTTCTAGATACTACTGCAGCTAATTTTGGGAATTTAAATTTTATTAGATGCGCAATTTGTGAAACAGGAATGACTTTTGGGGATTTTGAAAAGGATAAAAACTTTTGGACTTGTAATAATTGTTACAAAGTATCTCATTTAAGATGCATACAATCGTGGGCAAGGTCATACATTGAAGGTAAGTAATAAAATTATTATGTTTTTAATATAAAGATTAAAAATGAGTTATAAATTTAATTAGGTACAGTATGGAAATGTCCAAGCTGTCCAAAAGTGAGAACAAAAAACAATTTTATTGGGTATGGTCATGAAATAAGTGAATCCAAGCCAAATTATATAAAAACAAAAATTGCTAAAGTAAAAGCTTCTCAAATTTGCTCTGCTGAATGCCTAAAATGTGCAAAGAAAATACCAAAAGCAACGATAAAAGCCTCTGATAAATTAGGTGGTTTCAGTATTAGAGTAAAAATAGCTAAATCTCAAGCTTATAAAAACAAGGGAAACAGAATTTATTTCAATCGTTTTAAAAGAACTTTATTAGAGTTTAAAAAAGCAATTAGAGAAGATAAAATAGAAAAATGGTCAGAAGTATTAAAAAATGAGACTTGTAAAACTCAAATTAAAATAATTCAGAAAAACATTCAAGCATGGCAAACACTTGTTGCCAATTATAAAAAACAAATGAGTAAGTTTTAATATAAAAATTTTATAACTATTGAAATTAATAACATTAATTTTTAATAATTTTTTTTTTTCAGACAGATATTATCCTTAAATTTGCTCATTTTTTTTCAACTGTGAAAAACTATAAAAATGTTACTTTTTTTTCTGTTTATATTTTGCAGGTATATATGTATAATTTGTTTAAAAAAATGTTTTTTTTTTTAAATTTACTAGGTATAAAAATTGTATCAAAAGTTTTCACCTTCAAATACATGATATATAATCTGAAATTGTTGAAATACTAATTTATCATTTATTACAAAGCTATAATTATTTTATTTTAAAACAGAATTCAATTATAAAAATATATACTTAAACTTTAAAAATATGATACAAAGTCAATAATAATAAATCAAATAAAAAACCTTGTTATTAAAGCTTTAAGGTCATTTTATGAAGTATGTTAAAACATTGCGCAGTTTTTAATTTTCAAAATATTTCAAAGTTTCAATGCAAGTTTTTTTTTTTGATAATGGCTTGTTAAGCGTCTTCCCGGACTTCATCAATACAAGTATTTCACCCGCTCTTTTTCCGCGAGGAACCTTACTAAAGGTCCGACATGAGTTTCTCCACCCATCAAAAGGGCACTTAAATTGGAGGTATTGAGTAACATAAAATTATGTTTATTATTACACTCTATCATGAAGTTAGAAGTAATGGGAATTGAACCTGTGAATATGAAATTTCCACCATGAGTTGGACGTTATTTTCTTTATAGATTTCTACATAATTTATAACACTCTTTTTTATAACACATACAAATTATAAAGTAAGTATATCAAATTAAATAACAGAATAAGGTATAATAAACATATTTGTAAATACTTAAATCTATAAGATAATATAATAAAGTAGTACTAGCATTTGTATATAATATATAATTAAGGTGAAGTATGTTTAGGATAATGCATATGAGGCATTATTTTTTTTTTACTATTTAACTTGATAAAAAAACCGAAAAAAAAATTTGAAGGCACTTCGATGAGACCCATGTGTTTTTAGGTAGTTTCAGCCTTCAGAAAACTGAAAAAAATCGTGAACAAGTATTTTCATTTCTGACAAGTTAAAACAGGTCCAAAACTAATACAAACAAGGATTTAGCATCGGTTTTTAACATTTTTGACATTTAAAAGCTAGATACAAAACCTGTTTTTATTTTTTGCTTTTTTTCAAATTTAGTTATATTACTTTTTCTTGCATCTAAATCTTAGGCTGTTTTTAATCTATATGTACGAGTTATAATGGTAAATATTGATAATTTTTAGTCCAAATTGATTGTTACATACCACTAAGATACCCTAAAATAATTAACTAATGGGCTACAATGATAGAACCCCTAGAGTCCCATATCTCATATCCCATATCTCATTAAATATATCTTTCCAAGCAAATAAAACTCTATTTATGATTATATAGCCCAAATATTTTTTAATTTTACACGTTTATTTGTCAAAAATGACCATTACCTAATTTTTGACTTATTATACATATAATTTATTTAAAAGCGGTGAAAAATACCAAACTCACCCCCGGGAGGCTTAAAATAGCATTTCTGACATAATTATTGAATTTTGCCCAAATAACCCATAAAGACATTTTAAAATTAGAAAAAACAGTGCATTTTTTAAAGAATTACATATTTTGGGGGTAAAAGGGGCGAAAAAGGCAAAAATCGCCCCCGGGAAGGCATAAAATAGCATTTCTGACATCATGTTTGAATTCTACGACCTATAAAACCTAAAAAACACTCCTCAAATATGAAAAAAAATCATTTGTCGGATAAATCGGGGGGAAAAATGGGATGAAAAAACATTAACATATTTTCCTTCCGGCGTTTTTTTCCTAACATCTTTCCTTTTCTAACAGTTTGTTCCTTAATTAAAAAATTTTTCAATTAACATGGAACATGATTATAGGGGAGGGCTACCCTGGAAATCTGAAGATCAAGGAGAGGTCAAAAGTGTCACATTTAAGGAGGGGGGGGGGGGTCAAATGGAACTTAAAACAATTTCGACGATTGTATAGATTATTTCAAAAAAGTTGTAATGAAAAATGACCCCTTTTTGACAACAGATGAGCTATCTGTTTCGTGCTTATTTAAGTTTCAAATACTGCAAATATAGAAAAAAATTATCATTAAAATCCTCCAAAAATATCTTGGCTAAGTTTCTTTCTGAATTTCGTTTTTGTGAAAAAACAACGTATTATCTAATTGCTAATCTGAACTCTCTTCACCTACACTGTAAAAAGTAACTTTCTTAGATTAACAAAAAAATTAGAACATTTTCGAAAAATTAGTAAATTTTCGAAAAAAATCGTATATTTACTAAATTTAGTATTTTAACAAAAAATTCGAGTATTCTCGATTTTTTTTTGTAAACTCGCAAAAAAAATTGATAATTTACAAATTTTTTTCGAAAATTTTTAAAAAATAGTTGTGAATTTATAACTTTTTTCGTAAAATCACAAAAAAAAATCGTGAATTCTCAAATTTTTCGATAATATACTAAATTTAGTAAATTTACGATTTTTATCGAATATTTATAAAATTTTTTGAAAATTCACTAATTTTTCGAAAAAATTCTTTTTATTTTGTAAATCTAAGAAAGTTACTTTTTACAGTGTACATAAGAAATGTAAAAATTAATTAATAATAAAGTTCCATGCAAGTTGTATAAATATGCAAATGTTATAAGTTTTCTTTTGTAATCAATAATTTGAAATGATTCTGCTGTTAATTTCGAGTTTTTGAAAAAGGCCGATAAAACTTTTCTAAGTAGTATTACAATTTAAGACTAGCTAGGGTCTTGAAAACTTTAAGGTACCTGTTGATTTCTATAAATAAGATAAAGTAATAAAAATCATCATTAAGTATGAATAATTTGCACGTGCAAGAAATATAAAAAAAAACTAAAAATAAATTTTATAAATATTACATGGTTTATTTTTATTTATAAACATATCACGTATAAATATAGTATATAAATGATAACAGTAATTATAAGGGATCAACTTTCGACCTAAATGTTATATGATAAGTTATAATACCATATTTATATATAAAATTTTCCTTCTCTTATAATTAGTATCATGTTTTAGTTTATTTTTGTTTATTTATTATACACATGAAAATTATTATTAATAAAGACGTTTTGTAAAAAGTACGCAAAAAAAAACAGAAAATAAATAACAATCTTATTTTATTATTAAATAAAAAATAATTTATATCTTATTTTAAACATAAAAATATTTTTTTTTATTTATATCTACGATTGAAAAATATTAATTAGACTGAAAATTAGGAAATTCTTTTTAAATAGCCAGCAATTTCGTTCTAGTTGCCTGGATATTATATTCTCACCCTCTATCGCTTATTGTCCCATTTCATGGGGATTTTGATTTTTATAAAAAGTCCTGTATTATAGTCTAACTCACACCCAGAAAACTCCATTTTTTTCATGGAAGCATATTTTCTGCAGCTTTTATTCTACAAGTTTTTAAAGTCTTCCAGGTTCTATTTTATACTTCTGAAATATATTTTTATAAAAATATACATATACCCAAAGATTAGTTTAGCTATATGCAGTCCATTCCGCGCTATAAAGGGTTGATTATTATTCTAAAGATTTGTTTTTCATGCTCAACATTTATTTTATATGTATACTATTAAGGTATAAGTAGGTTGGCTGAAGCGCGCCAACCCCCTCAGATAATATTTCATGATTAATCAGTCAGAAAAATTTTTTTAATACTCCAAAAAAAATTGTTAGCAATTTGCGGAAAAAATAAGCAAACTGGAGATACAGAAATTTATCATTATCTATTATACAGAAAACAAAAACATGATTTGTATCCTAAATTAATTTTTTTACAAATTAGGTCCCTCTGTGGAACATGTTAGTGCACTAGATTTTGCATATCCAGGACTCAAATGCACGATTGTTTATTTAAAAATGACTGTATTATTTTCAAATTATATTGTTTTCGCTATAAACCGTTAGGAGTATTATGAGGCCTCTCTGAAAAATATTTTATAATTTTTTATTATGAGGTCTTAGATTAAAAAATACCAAAAAAATTGCGTATCTAGTTCATTATAACGAAGTTTAAATTATGAAATCACTGAATAACATGACTCATACATGATAGGTCTTGAAGTCTCTAAGTCTACAGTACTAAAATAGTACACAGGAAATATTTTCAATATTTTCCCCACTATTGAGGTTTGTACCCCTATAAGCTTTTTGGGTAGCTGATCACGAATTTCAGGGTCCCTCACCCTTAAATTTGCAAATTCACCCTTTTAAGGGGTATTTTAACAATATTTTTAACAAGAGTTATTAATAACAATTTAAGCAGATTATATATAGTAGGTTTCTTGGCTCGCTAATTACGAATTTGAGGGTCCCAAGTGGTTAAAGTTGATAAAACATCTCTAAATTTGCAAATCAACCCTTATTTTTGCAAACTTTATGTCCAAGCTTTTTCAAAAAGCAGGATCATGATTTTAGAGGTTTTTGGGATTGTTAATTGCAAATTTGGAGATTTTAACTTCATAAAGTTGGTTCAACACCCTTAAATTTGCAAATTCACCCTTATTTTTGCTACAAGCCTTTTCAAACGGAAAAAACTTTCTTTCATGAATTTGGGGTATGAAACTTAAAAAATATTAATGAAAGGTAAATATAATATAGTAATAGCATGAAAAAAATACCCTGCCAACTAGCTGGCACTAAGGTTCCTCAAACAATGAGCTTAATACTTCAATATGCCACAGATATCACAGAGAACAAGCATGCAATCATACATACATTTCTATTAACTTTAAAAAATTTTTTTTATTTATCAAAAATTTTGGAAAAAATTTTCAAAAATATAATTATCAGATTCGAGATATCGAGTAAAAACCATATTTTCAAATAGAAGTACTATCATGGAATTAAATGAAGTATTACAAAAAAAAAAAATATTGCAGTTTTTTTAATTTTTTTGTTTTTTTAATTTTGAGAAACAAATTTTGAAAAAATTCCGTATTACATCCAAAAAAACTACTATAAACCAACTTTCTAAAACTAGTACTCTCATAGAAATAAATTAGGTACTATACGTCCAAAGAGAAAAAAAATTTGGTTTTTTTTGTATTTTTTTGTGGCAAAAATTTTGGAAAAAAAATGTTCAAAAAATTAATTATCAGATTTGAGATATCGAGTAAAAATCGTACTTTCAAATATAAGTACTTTCATGGAAATAAATTAGGTATTAAATCAAAATTTAAAAAAAAAAAATGTATTTTGAGATTTTTTGATGAAAAAATTTTTGGAAAAAAAAATTAGGTCTTAATTCCATAATGGTTGTGAAATATCACCGGTTACAATATTTTCAGATATTAGTACTTTCATGGAATTATATGAGGTATTACACCCCAAAAAAAATATATATTGCAGGTTTTTTAATTTTTTTTTGTTTTTTTAATTTTAAGAAAAAATTTTTGAAAAAATTCGGTATCAGATCCAAAAAATTACTATAAGCGAACTTTTTAAAACTAGTACTCTTATAGAAATAAATTAGGTACTACGTCCAAAAAGAAAAAAAAAATTGGTTTTTTTTGCATTTTTTTGTGGTAAAAATTTTGGGAAAAAAATTTAAAAAAAATTAATTATCGGATTCGAGATATCGAGTAAAAATCGTACTTTTAAATATAAGTACTTTCATGGAATTTTATTAAATGAAGTATTACACCTCAAAAAAAAAAAAAATATTGCAGTTTTTTTAGTTTTGAAAAAAAAATTTTGGTGAAATTCGGTATCAGATCCAAAAAATTACTATAAACAAACTTTCTAAAATTAGTACTCTCATAGAAATAAATTAGGTACTACGTCCAAAAAGAAAAAAAAAAATTGGTGTTTTTTGCATTTTTTTGTGGTGAAAATTTTAGGAAAAAAATTTTCAAAAAATTAATTATCAGATTCGAGATATCGAGCAAAAATCGTACTTTTAAATATAAGTACTTTCATGGAAATAAATTAGGTATTACATCTAAATTAAAAAAATAAAAAAGTAGTTTGAGATTTTTTAATGAAAAAATTTTTGAAAAAAAGAATTAGGTCTTAATTCCATAATGGTTGTGAAATTTCACCGGTTACATACACACACACACACACACACACACACACACACACACACATACTATTTTTAAAACCCGTTTTTTTAGCTTCCTGAGGTCCCATAACGTGTTTAAATTCCAAAAAATCAAAAATCAAAATTTGATCCATCACAAAGGTTCCTCATTGAGGAACCAAAAATTCCTTTGTTAACTTTAAAAATATTATTTATTAATTGCAGTAACAATTACATTCAGTTTATATATTTAATTTATGATCTTATAAGCAAAACCGTAAAAATAAATTCTTTTAATTACGTACGATTAAATGAATCTATAAAAAGATATAATGCAAAAATAAGGGTTAATTTGCAAATTTAAGGGTGTTTAATCAACTTCATGAAGTTAAAAACCCCAAATTCGTAATTAACGAGCCCAAAAACCTATAAAATCATGATCCTGCCATTTGAAAAGGCTTGGATATAAAATTTGTCAAAATAAGGGTTGATTTGCAAATTTATGGGTGTTTAATGAATTTTATGAAGTTGAAACAAATTCGTAACTAGCGAACCCAAAAACCTAATAAATCTTGATCCTGCCGTTTGAAAAGGCTTGGATATAAATTTTGTAAAAATAAGGGTTGATTTGCAAATTTAGGGATGTTTTATCAACTTTACACACTTGGGACCCTCAAATTCGTGATTAGCAAGCCAAGAAACCTACTATATATAATCTGCTTAAATTGTTATTAATAACTCCTTTTAAAAGTATTGTTAAAAATATTGTTAAAATACCCCTTTAAATTGTGAATTTGCAAATTTAAGGGTGTTCCACCCATAGGCCAGCCCTGGGACCCCGAAATTCGTGATCAGCGATCCAAAAAACTTACAGAGGTACAAATCTCATTAGTGGGGAAAATATCATCCTAAATCCCGTGATTTGACTGGAGTAATAATAATAAAATTAATTATATAAACTTATACAGACCAAAAATAATCGATGAAAATGGAATTTAGTTATATTTATAATCGATTTTAAGAAAACAAATTCAACAAAAAAACTAATAGGAATTAGTAATTTTATAAAATCATAAAAGCCATTTATTAGTAAATGATAAAATTGATTAGAAAATATAATTTTTGACAAAATTACTAGTCGAAATTAGAAATTGAAAAATTTTATAAAATCACTAGTGTTTTTATAAAGTCACTGATTTCACCAAAGTGACTGTAACATGAAAATGTATCCAGAAAAATGTATCCAGAATCCTTGTACAGGTGGATCCTTACTCTTAGCGATTATACATTATTGTAAATGTTCTGTTTAAATAAAATAAATAAATAAAAAAAAATTAAAATCTAGGGCAAAAATATTTTATTTTCTAACTTGGGTGCACGCCTTTTTTACTCTTCATATGTAATAGTTATTTTTTAAACAAGGGACAAAATATTGGCTTTGACTTTGCATGCAGTTGTATGCACGAACGAGCAAAAAAGCCGTCTCCCTAGGGTAGAAAATAGGATTTTTTGCCCTAGACTATGTTTTAAATCACGAAACGAAATATGGTGTCCGATCTTTGCACACTGCCTGCACTCACTCTAGCATAGAATTTATGCAAGTAGAAAACTAATACCCTTCTTTAAAAAAAAAAGTGTTCCTTGCCACTTATTTTTGCGAACAAAATTGTTTTTTAAGTTGTAAGCTACTTGGATACACCCTGTTGAAAAACATGCATCTGTTAGATTTTCGGAAAACTAGCTGCTTAAAAAAATTATTTGCGCCAATCGGAAATTCTAGTAGCAGCAACCGAAATTTTTATTCTATTTAAAATTAAATAGCTGTATAACGTTAAAAATTAAATTTAGGTACTAAACTCAGTATGTAAGCTGCAATACAAATTGTTAAATAGCATTAAAATAAAATTCGTCATTTATTATACGATAAAACTCTAAATTATTATTATGTTTATTTTATACAAAACATCATGTTACATTGTATTACAATTGCCTAAATTCTTAAATAAATAATGAATCGTAAGTATTTTATTTTACCCTTTCTGAAACTCCCTGAAGGCAGCTCAGCCCTGTTTTATATTGTATAAATCAACAAATATTTCTGTATCATAATTAAGCAAATATGTATATTCGAGTGATGCTTATTTTTGAAAATGTTTTGGAAATCATTTAAAAAGATGATTAGATCCTTGAAATATTGGCCCAAATATAAACTTATTAGTTGTTGCCTGAATTGTTGGCTGATACATTCAGAAATAATCTTAAAAATTAAAATTTTAAGAATTTTCTAAAACAGTTATTCTTTTAAAAAATAAGAAGCACTCTAATATATAAAGATAAAGCTAATTTTGTACCCTGTAATACAATTAAATACAATAAAATGTATATAAATAACTCAACATATTAAAAAGTTAAAAAAAAAAAAAATTAGTAAGTAATAATAAGTTATGGGTGAGAAACTAAATCGATAAAGGAGCTTTATACATATCAAGGTTTTCTCATATTGTATATATAAAATATATATATATATATATCGGAAGGAAGCAACGAGGTGTATACCCTATATGTATACACAAACGCAACAGTCAGATCAGAGAAGTCTGGTCAACAGTTATAACGTCAAAAGTTAGAAAAATAAAGAAGAAATTACATTGCTTATCAATTAAATTATTTTTAAATTAAAATAAATAATGAAAAAATTATTTAAATAATAAAAATGTTTTACAATTATAAACATTTAATTAGTTGTAACATGAAGAGAAAAATAAATTTTGAATTTGGGATATCCTGGAAAATTCAAGGGCATGAAGATGAATTGGAGTTTAATAGAAAATTTATTAAGGTATCTAAATAAATTGAAATTTTATACATTTAATTAACTTGTTATTTAAGCTGTTTTTTAAATTATGGCTTAGAAATTTTTATTATTTTCTTAATTTATTATATATTAGAAGACTATTATTAATTATTTAGATATTTCATGCATAAGAAAAGTAAATAATGTAATATAACAACAAAAGAAATTTCTATCTAAAACGCTTGCGCATGAACATGCATTCGTCTGGATGTCATTTTTAAATAATTTAAAAAATTTTTTAATTTATTGAAATTTTAAATTTTTAATTATTTTTTGACCTTAAAATTTTAATATTTTGATGTTTTTATTTAAAATAAGGTCTAGTGACTGAATTTTTGAAAATATTTTTTAACGTTAATTCAGGTTCATGATGCCAAATATATTTTTGAACGAATTATGCTTCATTGTGAGCATAGGAAATAATAATAATAAAATTGAAATATATTAACATACTTGCAAAATTAGGAAAATTTAAATTTTGCTTTCTAATGAAAAGCTTTTGATTTCTAAAACGATTAAAATTTGCAAAATTTAATTTCTTTTCTCCTACATAACCGACTACAATTAGAACTTTTTTCTGGTCAAAAAATATAATAAATTGCAGTAAAAAATTTTTAGTTCCCAAAAAGTAAATATAGTTACTAATTAGCTATAATTTATTTATATTTATTTAATTAATAAAATAAACATGTAATATAGGTAAACATAATAAATCATAAAATACATAAATATATAAACGTCATAATTCACTCGACACTTGTTGCTTTTTTCTCGATCTCTTTTTCTTAACTAATCATATTTTTTGCTAATCAGGTCAAAAGTCTTTTATTGTATTAATAATAATAATAGATAAAACATCATCTTTAATATTTAAAAGCGTTATTGTCATGCGATTTTATCATTCAAGTATTTTATTTTAAACAGAATTCAATTACACTCATGAGATTGAAATAAAATTTAATTTTCTTATTTTATCATTAAAATGGAATATTATTTTATTATTATTTTTATTATTTTAAGAAAATATCAAAGTGACATGCATCAGTGGAAGTTTATTAATCGAAGGATATTTTTTAAATTCATTTATATTATTGTTGGAAAGTCATTATTTTTATGTTTTTTTGTGTGTTTTTAATAATATTTGCGATTAAAACAGTGATTTTTTTTTTTAAGTGTCATTGAAAAAAAAATATTTATATTATTTGTTTCTTATTTATTATTAGTATGAAAATTTTAAAGTAAATCAAAGACATTTATTTTTAGTCTTTTTTTTTATTTACATGAGTTATTAACACTGAGAAACTATATAGTATGTATATATTGGATTGTCTGATCAACTCGGACTTTATCTACTGATTTTACAATTTTAGGTTACAAAAATAGTTGTTATTTTTTTTAAGGCTGATTTCATGTGAAGTGTACGTTGACTTGCAGTTAGGGTCTTCAGATTGAGCAATATATTTACAGGTGATCATACATATAAAATATCCTGACTGCCCAATTTTCCGATCTTTAAATTAAAATTGTTTTTAGCCGGCTTTGTGAATTTTTGAAATTTTCCACCGAAACACAAAATTTTTTTATTACATAAAATAAAGTAAAAATAGTTTTCCATCGGAAATTTCCTTGGCTATCCGAATTTTTAAAACTGCTTTATAAATTTTTATTTGGAAAGCCAAAAAACCGAAAATTGTGAGCCTTTGCGGCTGTAACTGTTAATTCAAAACCCGACACTTCTTACTTCACACTAGGACTGGAGACAGTATCCCAAATACTTTCACCTAAATATTAACATGGGTTTCGGAATTTGTTATTTTTTTATTTTGGTATAGTTTATGTTTTATATTTAATTTTTTGGATAAATGTATTCATTCATGAGTTAAAATTTTTTACCATTTTATGTATCATATCTGAGAAATAATGTGATACCAAATGTAAAACTATAAAACTCCTGTGCAAAATTAGGTATTAAGTAAAAAAAAAAAAATAACAAAAATGGAAAAAATTGAGAAATAATGAACTTCTTAAAACCAGAACTCTCGTGGGGAAAAATTAGATAAATTAAGCGTACCAGTACATAAACGGTTAAGGATTTTATCATTAAAAGAGAAATAATTAATAAATTATCTTATTTATGGTTAAAATTTTATTTTTAATGATAAGTTTTTAATGATTCTTTTTAATGATAAAACTTTGTACCAATAAAAATTTTATTTTCTGAAATTAAGTCATATTCACGACATATTTTTTGTACCAGTACATGAAAGACCGAATTTTCATTATAAAAATCATGTATAAAAAAATTCTCCAATACCTAAATGACCTGAATGACCTAAAATTTTCAATTCTTTCTTCTCTGTGAAATCTTAAGATAATCAATTAAATTCTTTTTTTAAACTAAGTATTAAAGTTTCAGCTTCAATATTCTTAAATTTTTTATTTTAAGTTAACAAATAATATTCCAAATAATATGCGAAAAATCAAAATCTGAACGATCCTTCAAATTCTGGTGATCGTTTATGTATTGACAAGCACCTTATTGCTTCTAAAAAGAAAAAAAATTTTGGCGATTTGTTTATTTTTTAGGTAAAAAATTTTGAGAAAAAAAAAATTAATTTAAACTAAGTATGGTACTCATACCAGTACATGAATAATGGTTCAGGATTTGATTTTTTTTCTTCATTTGCTTGAAATACCAAGTTTTTGATAGGAACGGTGAAGGCTTATTGTCACATGTTAGCTACAAATTTTTTTTTCAACTTTAAATTTTTTTAATTTTTATGGTGTATGGTCAACAACTTTTTGAAATACAATTTTTTAGATAAAAAATTTGTAAATTCTTATTTCAATCGGTAGAAACGACCTCGTGACATTATTTTTGTAAAAAAAATGAAAATGAGCGATATATTTGACCATTATTAATTTCATTTAATATTATATTTAAAATTCAAATTAGGCACATATTAAAATTGCTTTAAATACTGTCCTTTAAAACCCGCCTACATGTTTTTCCTTAAAGAAGGCGTGAAAATTCTACAATATGTAAAGAATTACTTCTTGCAAATTTGTATTTGTTCACGCAGAATAAGGGCAAAGGCTTGGAACGACATAAAAAAATGCATTTTGAAACTTGAACCTAAGCGTTAAGTTTATTAAAATCATCAGAAGAAGTAAACAAAGAAAAATCTTAACTTTATTTTTTTCCATTTTCTAATATTCAAAAAGAGCCACCTTATTCTCTTGTTTCAAAAATCATTATTATATCAGATGCTGCATTTTTTTTTATATATCAAATATATATTAATTCTGTTTTACTTTATCATAAGGTTACACCTTGTCATTTTGAATTATATTTATAGAATTCTATTTCACAAAAACTAATGGTTGAATTGACTTCAGCGGAAATATTTCACCTATTTTTTTAAAAATAATTTTTGAGCTTCGCTCAGAGTGTAAAATAATTAAAATAGAAAAATTTATTTAGATTTTACTTACTTAACATTTTAAAAATATTAAAATCTTTGAATTTAGAATCATAAAAACTAGTGATTTAATTGTAATTTTTTTAAATTTTTAATTTAATTTTTTTTTTATTTTTTGATAAAAAATTTTAAATTTATCGGCACTTTTTAACTGTTTCTTTAAACCAAATAAGATCACTCAAAAAAATTTTAAAATAGAACTAATATATATCATAAGGAAGAGTACTTGTAAAGGCCTCGGGGTTGGGGGGGGGGAGGGGTAAAAATTGACGTTTTTAGAGGGTTTTGACAACATTGACTCAACTGGTATGGAATCATTAATATAGGTATTATGAATCACTTATAATAGGTAATATAAATAACAAAATAAATGAGTAAAATTTACTTTTTCTATCAACGCTTTACATAAATAATGCATATTTTAGGAATATAAATTTACAAATAATTGTATGGATGAAATCAATTCACCAAATGCGCGTTTTATAATTACGGCGTTATTATATTTAGTAAAGAGCTATTGTGATATTTTATTGGCTCTTTTATTAAATTTTTCGATTACCTTAAAATTTCACTTTTTTTTTTTTTTTTTTTTTTTAATGTAGATGGGATTTCGCAGAAAAATCAAGAAAAAAAAGCAAAAATCCAGATTATCCTAACAAGGGGAGTTCAATACATTAGGAACACCAAATTACACCAAATGGTTATGGATGACTACCCACTGTTCATTCCAATGGGCCTTCTGGCTCGAGTAACGCAGAGTTCAATGTTATAAAATAGGGTTTTTTGGTAATTTTCAATGAAACGCTTAAATCTTACAAGTTAACCAAAAATTTCTTTTGGTTGTTCTCTTTTTTTTGGTAAAAGTGTCAACTTTTAGACACCGTAAACCGCGATTCTTTATCATTAATTTTCTCATCAATGTGGCCAATTAACCAAAGGGCCATTTTTGGCAAAAATGACCAATTTTTAAATTGCTTCCAAATTCGTAATTTCTAACAAAAATGTGTTTTACATGTCTCAAAAAATTTCTACAAGCTTCAAGTTTCCAAAATTTTTTCACTCGCCTCATTCCCATAAGTCGTTTTTATGAAATGGCTCTTCAAAGTTAATATTATCATATCTGATTAACAAATTATTAAAAAAGGTAGAGTAAAGAATTTTTAGAAATTTGAAGCTTATGGAAATATTTTAAGACTTATAAAACCCATTTTCGTCAAAAATTACAAATTTGGCAGCAACTTAAAAAATGGTCATTTTTAACCAAAAATGACCATTCGGTTCATTGGCTATAGTGATGAGAGAATTAATGATAAAGAATTGAGATTTACGGCTTTTAAAAGGTGATACTTAGGTACACCAAAAAAATGAAACCACCCAAAAGTTTATGAGGTTTTAGAGTTTCATTGAAAATTACCAAAAAATCCTATTTCATAACATTAAGCCCTGCGTTTCTAGGTCCATAAGGCCCATTGGAATGAACGGAGGGTAGTCGGCATGTTTTTTCGACATAATAAACTCATCCATAACCATTTGGTGAAATTTGGTGTTCCAGATGTATTGATTTCTCCTTGTAAGTCCCTAAAAAACTAGACCTTCACCGAGGCCGAGGTGAGGCAAGGTTTGATATAAATGAAGATGGATCTCGCCTCGCCTCGGACTCGGCCGAGGTCGAAAAATCATTACCTCGGTCTCGCCTCGGCCTCGCCTCGGTCTCGGCCGAGATCCTCGCCTGAGGTTTGATAAGACAAAAAACAATTAATTAAAATTCTAATTAAAATTAAAAAATGCGTTTTTTTAAAAAAAAAAAAATATTTTATACAGATTGTAGTACACTGAAAAAAAATTCCGTTTGCCGCAAGCGGATTTTTTTTCAGTGTAAATAATCGTTATCGAAGCAACATATTTCAGATACTAAATCCGATTTCACCCAAGCACTTATACATAGTAATGCCGTTCTTTCAATGATCGTCTCTTAGGCTGATCAATCAAAAAAGCATCTAAAAAACTGCAGTGGGAAGCGTGGGGTACTTTTTAGCTGATAAAAAATCTGATACATGTTTAAAAATTTGTAAATATGATATGATGATATCTACAGCATCCCATTCAATGTCAAGTAGTCTAAGCTCTCTCATTTGTAGGTTATTATCACATAACGATTTTATGGGAGCTTTTAAATTCTCAAAAACTTCCAACATTTGAAGACTGATATTCCATCTTGTAGTTTTTAATAACTAATAAATAACTTTTAATAAATATAAATAATTTTTAACGGTTTACACAATCAACGCATGAAATTCTTTTTCTGCTAGTATAAATGTGATAGGTGAAATATTTTAAATTTGTTGCGAGGCAGAACGAGGCGAGTCCGAGGTTTACAAAAAGACAGTCTCGGCCTCGCCTCGGTATAACGAGAATTTCAATTTTCCGATCTCACCCCGATCTCGTCTCGGGCTCGCCTCACCTCGCTTTGCTCAAAGCGAGGCCACCTCGTTACCTCGGTGAAGGTCTATAAGAAACCCTTGTTCCAGGTGCCTAAATCAAAATTATACTTATTGATAGTCCCTTTTGAGCCCCCTTCTCTTGAATTAGTTGCTAAATTCATAAAATTTTCCAAGGTTTATCAATATTTAGAGGGCCGCGGAATCCGTTTTTATCAAAAATATTTCCCTTACCGAAACTGGGATTTCGCTTGTGTCTAGCAGAATTTTCTTTTCTTGTGCAAGCGATCTTTAATAACTTGAAACATAAGAAAAATTAAAAAAATAATTTTCGCTCAATTAGGAAAAACGTATAGCGTTTTGTTATGAGAAAAAGTGATGAAAATGCATTTTGAACTTCGAATCTTTTTCTATTATTCATATTTGTTCTTACAATTTTATATACGAAAGTTGAATGTAATTTATTATAAAAATTACGTAGAATTTTCAACAGTTTGACATTTTTTATAAATTTTGTTTTTTTATTTTCAGCAGTTAATCTAAAAGAAATATTAAAAATCCAAAATGTACGGCCTACTTTTGGAAAACCTTTCTGAATATGTTAGGGAAGTGTACGGAGAGGAAAAATGGGAAGAAATACGGAAACAAGCATCAGTCGAACAACCAAGTTTTAGTGTTCATCAAGTCTACTCCGAAAACTTAATTTTAAGATTAGCGAAAAAAGCTATTGAAGTAAAAAAATCTATTTGTGCAAAACAATAACTCTTTCCCGAAATATTTTTTGAAAACGAAAATTAAATTTTTAAATTACAGATACTTGGAGTATCGGAACAAGAGTTTTTTGACCAGATGGGTGTACATTTTGTTGGTTTTGTTGGTCAATACGGCTATGACAGGGTATTATCAGTTCTTGGACGTCATGTTCGTGATTTCCTTAACGGCCTAGATAACTTACACGAGTACCTGAAATTTTCTTATCCAAGGATGCGGGCACCTTCATTTATATGTGAAAATGAAACTAGCGAAGGTAAATTATTAAAAATTATAAAAAACTATAGAATAATTATAATGAAAAATTTTTAAGGATTGACACTTCATTATCGAAGCAAAAGACGCGGATTTGTTTATTATACCATGGGTCAAATAAGACAAGTAGCAAAACATTTTTATAACAAAGATATAAAAATTGAATTGGTTAAAGAAGAAATTCTTTTTGACACCGTCCATGTAACATTTCAATTAACTTTTGATAACAGAGCTTTTACGTTAGCATCTTTAGCCATGACAAGGGAAGAAAAACATTTGCCAATTGGTGCTTCAGTAGTTTTTGAAATTTTCCCATTTTGTATTGTATTTGGGTAAGAATAATTTTTTTTTTAATGCTTAAACTAGAAAAAAATATAAAGAAAATTATAAAATTTGTAGATCTGATATGGTTATTAGGAGTATTGGTAATTCACTCATGATTATATTACCTGATTTAGTTGGCAAAAAGATTACTCACAGATTTGATTTAATTAGGCCATTAATATCCTTCAAATTTCAATCTGTAAGTAATTTTAGAAATAATAATTTGAAATTTATCCAAAAATAGTAAATCCATAAAATCTAAATTCTTAAATTTTTAGATCCTTAACAGAACTAACAATATATTTGAACTAGTATCGGTTGAGCCAGTTTTAGCTAAACGTCCGAATGGTCGTAAAAAAACTGATCTCATTCTTAGTCATGATGTGGATCTTAATGACGAAAATGCTCTCAGATTGAAAGGTATAAATCGTATCATATTTTCATTTGTGTTGTTTTTTATATGTTTTCATTAAAATCCATGCAATCATAACATATTGCAACATGCAAACAGATTTTGCCCTTTTAGGTCAAATGATTTATATGGAAAATTGGAAAATGATGATGTATTTGGGTACCCCCGTTATGCCAGATTTGAATGCGCTAATTGGAGCTGGACTCTACATAAACGATCTATCACTTCATGATTTCAGCAGGTGCATTTCTTTGAGAAAATTTTAAATGCTTTGTGCAATATGACAGTGCAATTAAAATTATTAATTTCATTTTAGGGATCTTATGCTTGCTGGTACACAACAATCTGTTGAATTAAAATTGGCCTTAGATCAAGAACAATTAAAAAGTAAAAAGCTAGAGGAATCAATGAGAAAACTCGATGAAGAAATGAGACGAACCGATGAGCTACTCTATCAGATGATACCCAAACAGGTTGCTGATCGTTTAAGGAATGGAGAAAATCCAATAGATACTTGTGAGGTAGGTAATAAACTTTTTTTTTCCGTCATCAATGTGTTAAACTTTATACACATTTTTTTAGATGTTTAACAGTGTATCAATCCTATTTTCGGACGTAGTAGGATTCACTGAAATATGTAGTCGTTTAAATCCTATGGAGGTAGTATCCATGTTAAATGCCATGTACTCATTATTTGATGGTTTAACGGAACGTAATCATGTATATAAAGTAGAAACCATCGGTGATGCATATATGGTAGTATCTGGAGCCCCTGTTAAAGAAGCTGATCATGCTGACCGAGTATGTGATATGGCACTAGATATGTTAGATGCAATAGTCGATCTAAAGGATAGATCAACTGGTCAACATTTAAAAATTAGAGTTGGTGTTCATAGTGGGGCTGTTGTAGCTGGTATAGTTGGCTTGAAGATGCCTAGATATTGTTTATTTGGTGATACTGTAAACACTGCTTCAAGAATGGAAGCTACCAGTGAATCGATGAAAATTCATATTTCACAGTCTACAAGATTGTTACTTTCACCTTCGTATAAAGTAACTGAAAGGGCAGAAATACAAGTAAAGGGTAAAGGAAGCATGAAAACATATTGGTTAGAACAAGGCGAAGTTAGAGCAGATGTTCGAAGAGCATCGATTTATATAAATGAACCAGTAAATTGGCATAGTACAGGTCAAAGTGCTGCCACGCCAACATCTGTTGGAAGTGGATTTTCAAGAAGAACTTCGATCGTTTCACCTTCACAAGGAATGTTTCAAAGTGATGAAAGGAGAATATATTCACCAATTACTTTTCAAGATATTGCTAGGAAATCGCATATCGAATCACCGACTAAAAGCCATAGTTCTAAAGGTTTCATTTGTATTTTTTTTTTCAATAAATTTGATTTTAGATATTTATTATTTTTGCTTTTTTAGATGCAAGGTCAAATTCTATCGGTAATGCATCAATGATTAGTTGCCAAAATCCAGCCGATGCATTTGGTTCTTTAATATCCGATACTGAAGAACACTTTCGACTTCATCGAGATAGCATGAAATCTGCCAAAACTCATTTAATAGTTCCTAGTCCAAAACCAATAAAAAAACTTGCAGATACTAATAAAGTAGAAAATTTACCATCAACATCATCAAATAGTGGAATTGTTCCAAATGATTTTGATAGTTATGTAAATAGATCTGAATTAACGTCACGTGATGAATTTTGTTGTCCAAGTTTTGCTGTGACGAAACGTTCAAGAAAGAAGAATACTCGTAACTCATGCTCAGTGAATTAGTTTTTTTTTGTTCAATAAGTTTATTTTTAGAAAAATAATTATTATACATACGTGAACTAGCATGGTAGTTAAAAATCAAAATTATCGGGTAAAATGAGCAAAATTATAGTCTTTTAATTTTCATGTGCTCGGTGATAAAACTTAAAGAAGCGATTGAATGGACTAGAATTTAGAAAATTTAATTTTTTTAATAAATTATAAATTATTCCATTGAATAATCAAAAATCCGAAAGTAAAAAATGAGAAATTGAGAATATAATTATGGTCAATAGATTCTACTTTATTCTTGAGAAATTTAAATAACTTTTTTTCTTAATTTTATCAGACCATAACACATGTGAACTGTTTAATGAATGATTGTTTAAAAATAATTTATTTTTAATAAATGTTTTATATGTATATTTGTAGTATCAAGATAGCTCATATACAGTATTTGTATAAATTAAATATTTTTAATATTCGTATTATATATTTACCTATTACTAAATTTTAATTGAATAGTTTGGTTGAAAAGGTACTATTTTTAAATGGAATGCAGGATCTAGAATTTTCCGAATAGAGAATCAGTCTCGATTTAAAATGTATAATTTAGGGATAACCGAGGGGGTTGCAATATTAATAATAATATTTACAATTATGATTATATTCGTATTGGTATTGTGTCAAAAAATGATTCTTGAATTGATAAATTTATATCAATTTGATAAACCAGTCAGTCAAATAGACACAAAAATTATAATATAAATTTATGCATGTGAGATTAGTACAAATATAAATATGAAATAATGTTAGATTTCTTATTGCATTAGAATCAAATTGTTTTTTTTTCGGAAGTTTAAAGCAGTTTTTCAAGCGAGGTGTAGACGCAATATTATAACCGAAATACAGTTTAAAAGTTTTGAAATCATTTACTAATGATGAGAATTCAGTTATAAACTCGAAAATCGAGGTTAAGGATAAAAATAGATAAATTTGAAGCTTTAAGGGAAAAGTGGAATTTTCAGATTTAAACCTAAAAATAAACTTTATACAGTGCTGTAACACTAGGTTTACGTTAATTTTTTAAAATTTCAATGCATTATAAAAAAATATTCAACTTCAAAAAGTTTTAGTTACGCGTTTAGAAGGCCATTTTTATTTCAAAAATTACTTCAGGGATTGAGATTTCGCTCTAAATTTAAAGTTTTTTTATCAATATATATTTAGAAAATTCTTAATTACACTGTACAAAAGTACTCCGGTGATTTTACGACAAAATTGGTAAATTTACGAAAATTTAATAAATTTTTCGACAAAAATCGGAAATTTACTAATATTTGTAAATTTGCAAAAAAATACTAAATTAACGATTTATTTTTTAGTAAATTTTAATCGAAAATTTAAAATTTAGAATTAAAGAATAAAATTTGCAATTCTTCTACAAAAATCGTAAAATTACGACATAATTGTAAATTTACGATTTTGTCGAAAATTTACTAAAAAATAAATTGATTTACTATTTTTTCGCAAATTTACAAATATTAGTAAATTTTCGATTTTTGTCGAAAAATTGCAAATTTTTTCCAAAATTTACTAAATTTTCGTAAATTTACCAATTTTGTCGTAAAATCAGCGCAGTTGTTTTTTACAGTGTATATAACGGTTTATTTTGAAATTTTAAAATAAATAAAAATCTAAAAATCGAGAAAAAATTTTTTTTGAAGGCTTTCGATATGAATGACCCTTGTTTTAGTTAGTTTGAACCTTTAGAAATCCAAAAAAATAAAATCGTGAACAAAAAATTGGCGATGGATACCAAAAAGATTTTTCCACTTTTATTTCGCAAAAGAGTTTTTTTTTAAATAAAATTTTTAAAAATAGATGAAAAATTTGGATTGCCAGGGAAAAATACTCCTGAAGAAAAATAAACTTAATTTTATGATGAAAATTACCCCAGTTAGCGTAATTTGAAAAATTTTCCAAAATTCTTTAAAAAAAAATTTAATTCTATCCTACATTCTATTAAGAAAAGTGGGTTATTAAACCCACTGTTAAAAATGCATAAGTCACTCGAATTTTCAGGTAAAATATTTTTTTTTTTTTTAAACAGTTAATTTTTTTCGGATTATTAATTGTTATTTGCAAAATTTCATGTTTCATGTCTAAAACTGTTTAAATAAATTTTGCTATTTTAAGTTTTCACATATTTATGAGGTGAAAAATGAATTTTGGTTAGTAAAAATGATTTTTCTCTTAAAGAAATGAATAATACTCTGGGAAAAATTAACTGATTAAAAAAATTATTATTTTAAGTCAAAATTCAAGCGTTTTATGAATTTTTAACTTCAAAAACCCTTTTTTTTTAGTTACCTCTAAACATGCTTAGGTATAGAGAATCAGAATAATTTGGGTTTAGAAGCTTAACATTTAGCAAAGCTGATAAATAAAAATCTCAAATTGTATTGTAATGTTGTGAAACATTAATGCATACTTAGCCCTCAGCTGAAGTAAGTAATTTCCATGAATTTAAGTTGTGTTTGCCCAAACCGTTTATGAGTTTTTTAAAAAGGATTTCAATTTTTTTTAACGGATTTTGGCAAATTTTTAAGATGACAATAACTGGGGTTATTTATATCATATAGTGAAAAGTTTTTTTTTCATCATGAGTATTTTTTCCCTGGAAATCCGAATTTTCCATTTATTTTAAAAAAAATTATTTATAAAAAAAGTTATATTGAAAATTTTGGATAGCTCCGAAATAAAAATTCGGTTTTTGGCATAAAACTGGAAACATATTTTTCTTGTTAGTGTCCAGAAAGTGCGTGTTTTCTGGCCGCTGCGCTATTCGAAAAAACGCATTTTCTCGACACTGAGCAAGAAAAATTATGTTTTGTCCTTGGCCACAAAAAAAGGATGCCCCAAATCGCAGTTTACCATCCTCGGCTTCGCCTCGGACGGTAATTTACGTGCGATTTGGGCCATTCTTTACTTTTGTGGCCATGGGTAAAAATATACTATTTGATATCCATCGCCGATTTCTTGTGGACGATTTTCTTCTGAAGGTTAAAACTACCTGAAAAAGGGTCATACCGATGTGCTTTAAAAAAACATTTTTTTCGATAATAAAGTCTTAATTTGAAAATAAATCATCATAATAATAATTTTATTTATAATTATTAACTCATTAACGCCGGGGCGGAGAGTTTTGGAAATGAGCAAAAATAAGTATATTCACTTATAGATAAGTGCAGCTAAAACTACCTCTAAATGGGGTGTTTTTGTTATTTTCGCACTTTGAGCGTCCAGGATATACACATATTAGGGGTTTTTTTAGCTATTTTAAGGGTGAATTTTTTAATTATTTATGAAAAAGGAGTCGAAATTCTTGATTAGCAGTCCAAAAAACGTATAAGAACGAACTTTGGACGCTTAAAGTGTAAAAATAACAAAAACACCCCTTTTAGAGGTAGTTATAGCTATTTTAAGAGTAAAATATTAATTATTTATGAAAAAGGAGTCAAAATTCTTGATTAGCGACCTAAAAAACCAATATGGGCATATACTGGATGCTAAAAGTACGAAAATAGCAAAAACACCCCCTTTTCGGGGGTAGTTTTAACCAATTTAGGTCTGAAATTTTAATTATTTATGAAAAAGAAGTCGAAATTATTGATCAGCGACCCCAAAAAACTGTATGGTGCAAATCTGAGCGCTCAAAGTGCGAATATTTAAAAAAATTCCCTTTTGGGGGTAGTTTTTGCAAATTTAAGGGTAAAGCCCCCATTTCTTTACGAAATGACCCCAATTTTCTTGTTCAACGACCCAAAAAACATGTAGTAGAGTAAATCTGGTTTTCGCAAGTGATAATACAACCAAACCCATATTTTGACTGAAGTACCACCCCTATCCACCTTTTAAGGGTTGTAAATAGGGCCAAAATGTATGAGACCTCAATGTATACGAAGTTTACTTAAATTTACATAAAAAATATTATTTTCAAACATTTTTCAATAAAATTGGATACTTTTTTCATTGATTTTTCCAAACATTTCCTAATAATGCCTGACCTACCCCTTTTACCCCCGTTTTTAGGGTATTTTTAAGGGTTGTAGGTGAAAACTAATGTCAGATTCTGAAAGAGCATAAAATTTTACTAGAACGATGAACTTTTCAGCTACTTATCTATAAGGGAATATACTTATTTTTGCTCATTTCCAAAACTCTCCGCCCCGGCGTTAATGAGTTAAATATGAGATCTACAGTTTTATTTATGTAAATCATATTTTATGCAGAGTCAATTTGATCTCCAAACCGGCTATTTTTTCTTACAATCATTTTATTAACGGAATATTTTATTAAACTGCATATTTGCGTAATTTTCAGTCTCGTATATTATTTTATTAATCTAGTCAAAAAGTAAAGTCAAAACTTTATTTTCCTATTTATATTTTAAAAACATATAAGAAATAAGTTTAAAACAGGAAACAGCGAAATTTCGAAAATTTTCTTTGGTAGTGATTGGAGTTTAAAATATGTAGAAAAAATATTTTTTCAAATTAAAATATATTTATTTTTATAATATTTTTATATAACGTTGTTTTTAAATAGCTACTGGTACTTATTATTTAACACCCACTTACACCCTAACTGGGCTTTTTTTTTAAACAACTTCAATATACGATAAAATTTAAAAAAAACGCGTTTTTGTTCTTAAAAAATGCTAAAATATTTTAGGAAATCAGAGCTAAATTCTTTCTTAGATCTTTTTGGCTTTTTTGAATTATCAAAAAATCCTAATTTTTTAAAATTTAGATAGCTCAGGTACAAAAAATGCAGTTTTTAATACAAAGTGAAAAAATCTTAAACATATTCAAGATTTCATTAATATATTCATTCTCTTTCAAGATTTTTAAATTTGATTTACTAAATGTTTAAAATAATTAAAAAAATACGGGTCATATCAATGTGCCATCAAAAGAAAATTTTAATTTTAAGTTTATATTAGCTGCAATTTTAATATTATAAAATGTATAATTATTAATTAAATTATTTTTTTAAATTAACTTAATAATAAAAATATATTTAAAAAAATAAATAAATACATAAATGTAGAACAATAAAAATTTACAATAAAACACTGACCAAAAGTATAAAAATGTATTATGATAATAAGAATGTAAAGAGAGAAAAATATCTATTTGTAAACCAAATGCAGTACTGATACTATGCAAAGATTGAATCCTGTATTTTTTCATGTGTTTTACAAATTAAATAATAGTAAATAATGGGATGATAAATTATTTTGTTAATATTAAAAAAATTGTCAATAAAATATCATGTCCAATTATTGTATATGAATATTTTATATACATTGTGTAATAAAAATAATTTGAATTTGTTTAAAAAATAAATATCCATTTATAAACATATTTTTAATTTAATTTAATAGTTTTTAACATTATTCCTTACTTCAAGAAACTTGTTTGTGGGTCATTTTCACAGGAACGGTATATATAGTGCCCCTCCCCCCTCCCTACTTATATTCAAAACGAAAGCTCTTATGCATTTTTTTTTATAAAGTTGATAAATAATATTTTTTTAAAGTCCAAATCAACTGCCAATACTTAACTAAGGTTATAAAAAAATTTTTTGGGGCATATGTGTTAAAAATAAAGCTACCGAAAGTTTTATCACTACTATATACCAAACTTTCTACATTAATATTTAGCTTAAAATTAAAAAATTTTTTCAGCCTTTTAAATCTGAAGACCATCTTTGAAAGATACATCTGGATTATATAACAGGAATTCAAATTTATAAGTATAGTTTATTGGTCTTGATTCAGAAGGAAATAGATGAGATATTTTAAACACTTTTTGATATAATTCAATTAATGGAGATTTCACATTTGTTACAATTGAGACAGGAGTTTCAGCTATTTCAGCTATTAGAGAATTCAGTGGATGAAATTGATACACCCTTACTAGTCATTGAAAAAATATTTACAGAATTTCAAAACGCAATGACAGAGGAGAGGTAAAAAAATTATCAGAAAAGGTAGAAAAGAGACTTAACGATCACGATGCCACAATTAATAGCTTCAAATGTAAACTGGATCGTACACTCCAAAAAGTTGTGACATTTAATCTCAAATTGGCTGCGAGGATACATTACCATTTAGTGTAAAGTATGGAATAACGTTGCCAGTAGAAAATGAAGCGCAAGTTAATGATTTTAATAATAAATTAAAAGATGATGCGGTCATGGTAAGGGATCTGCAAAAAAATGTGGTACTTTTTTTTCTACTTAAAGCAGTATTACTATAAATGCTAGCAAATATCTTCGGATGTTATTTTCCAAGTTTTTTGCTACAGATAAGTAGTGATGGCTCAAAAAGAAAAAAATAAAATTATTCTTCGGACAGAACTGTTGGTGTAAGCTTAATAAATCTGTTAATTCAAAAATATGAAGATGCTAATCATAATTATACATATCATATCAATCTCATCACTTGTTGGAGACTCTCTAAGTAAAGCTTAGAGTGCTTAGAGCTTAGAGTTTAGAGATTAGGATGGTAGAACCAAAAAAAGAAAAGCATTAGCAGATACTACAAATTCTCAACAGCCTGAGCTACAAACATAGATTTAAATATCTTTTGCTTCAAATATAAATCAAAGATTAGGATTAATAAAACGAACAATACAATGATTAATGTAAGAAATAGTGCGACCAGGTGAGGCATGTGGTAAAAAAGGAGGCAACCAAGCTGCAGAACGATGTCGACATAAAAGTCGCCATCTTCAAGGCTAAGGGCACTAAGGTGGATATGGCGGTCGTAGAGCTGCCAGAGGCCGCCGCACTAAAATTGACCAATAAAGGCCGGCTAAATAATGGCTGGTCTCATTGGCAAGTGCGCTTAAGAGCCGAGCTTATACGGTGCTTCAAGTGTCTTGGTTTAGGCCGCAACCAGTGGTCATGTAAGGGCACGGACCGAAAGTCAGCGTGTTTTAAATGTGGCGGTCAAGGTCACAAGTCAGAAAAATGTCCTGTGGAGAAAATAGAATGCTTCCTCTGCGGGGAAAGTTCTGACAAGGCCATGATCAACCACCTTCCAGGATCCGGAGTATGTAAGTGTTATCGGGAGGCACTTACGGAAAGGAAGATAAAGTGTCATCGGTAATGTTCGGAGTCCTGCAAGGGAATATGAACAATACCATTCTTGCCGACCTTTTGCTCGATCAGCTCGTGGGCGAGACAGACTCTAGTGTCGCCTTGCTATCCGAGCCGTTTTACAATGGGAACTGGCAATTATGGTCCACCGATGACACAGGCCGGTGCGCTACATGGCTACGAGGTCATGCTCAGATGTCCACGTCCTGACATGGAAAAGGCAACTGCTACGTCTGGTCAAAGTTCGGTGATACAACTTTCATTAGTTGTTATTTGTCATCGAATGACACTATTGGGATGTTCAATGCAAAGCTGGCCTCATTGGAGGAAACGATAAGGGAAGTCTCTGGAAATATATGCCGGTGACTTAAATGCCAGGGCCGTAGAATGGGGAATGCCAACCACAAACTGTAGGGGAACGTTGATCCTAGTGATGGCCGCTAGAACTGATCTGGTGGTCATGAACTCTGGGAACAATCCAACCTACGTAAGGCCAGGCTTTGGTGAATCGATCCCTGACGTCACTTTTGCCTCGGCCGGGTTGGCAAGCAAGAGTGGGTGGTTGGAGGGTGATGGATGGAGCCAATGGCAGCAACCATAAATACATGACCTTTCAAGTGCATGATAGGGTCGTTTAATCGGCCCTCGTACAAAAAGCGGCCACTAGGCTGGAATCTGTCAAAGATGGACGAGGACAGATTTGTGGAATATCTTCGTGAAGAGTCCTCGTCTATCTCAGCCTGGCATGGAGGACCGACCACCCCGGGAGAGGCAGAGACTCTTGTCAAGAGGGTAACTGCTCTTCTGAGGGGAGCTTGCGATGCCTCTATGCCGCGTAAACGGCCCTGGAAGGGGAAAAGGAGCGTGTACTGGTGGAGTGAGGAAATTGCGGAGCCTAGGCGGGTCTGTCACGGGGCACGCAGAAGACGGCAGAGAGCTTATGGCCGCCCGGAGCTGGCTACGCGCTATGAAGAGTACAAGAAACCCAAGCATAGGCTGGCGAAAGCCATCTGCCTCAGCGAGGCTCGCTGTCTTCGGTCGCTAAGAGATGAAATCAACAGTGACCCGTGGCGCCTGGGATATAAGGTTGTCATGGGCAAACTTAAGTCCAGGTCTGACAACTCGATGGATGAAGCAGTGACCAAAAGAATAGTGGACGCTCTCTTTCCAGATCATCCAAACCAACAACACCCGGGTTTAGATATCCCGAGGGAGCAAGTTCCGCTATTTAGCGAGGCGGAGATGCTTCAGGCAATTAGGTCAATGAAAAATGGGAAAGCGCCAGGACCAGACGGAATACCCGTGTAAGCCCTTAAGGCGGCTACAAAGGCAATCTCTGGTCTCCTCCTTGGCATGTTTAATGCGTGCCTCGTGGCAGGCGCCTTTCCAAGGGACTGGGAAGTAGCCCGCCTGGCTCTGAAAAGCAAGGGATCTCCATCATCTTACAGACCATTGTGTATGTTAAATACCATTGGCAAGGTGATGTAGAGCATGGTCAGAGAAAGATTGCGGCAGGCAATTAGGGAAGCGAGTGACCTTAGGGACGACCAACACGGTTTTCGTGAGGGGCGTTCCACGATCGGTGCCATCGAGCAGATCATGAAGGTGGTTATGAGGGCCAGACGAGTGCAGCCGGATATTAAACCAGACGTCCTGTTTGTCACGTTGGAAGTGAAAAACGCATTCAAGTCGGCTAAGTGGGACGATATGCTGCATTCCCACGAGCAGGTATTCAGAGTTCCAGAAATATACTCAGAGATTACCTCTGGGACCGATCCTGCGCTGGTACACGTTCGATGGCACAAGAGGTAAAGTATTAAGCGCAGGCATAGCGCAGGGCATCAGTTCTGGGCTCTGATCTGTGGAATGCCTTTTACGACGGCTTGTTGAAGATTGAGCTTCCGGATGGATGCTCCATGATCGGATACGCGGATGATGTCACTCTAACCATAACAGCTCGAGAGACAGAGGACCAGCAGAATACCCTGGATGAGGCCATGCGCCTTATCAGTAGCTCGATGTCGAATTACGGACACTGACTGGCAGTCCCGAAAACGGAGATTGTCCTTCTGACCAGGAGAAGGGTTGATACCATATTTGGCGTCAGCTTTGACGACGGAGGTAATCCCCTTATGATCCAGACCAAATCATCGGTCAAATACTTCGGGGTCTTCTTGGATAACTTGTTGACCTACAATAGACATTTCCAGCAGGTCTGTGAAAAGGCTGGTCAGGTGACAAAGTCCCTCTCGTGGCTGATGACGAACATTCGCGGTGCCAGATCAGGAAAAAGGAGGCTGTTGATGACAACAGTCAACTCATCTTGCTCCACGGTGCAGAGGTGTGGGCGGACAATGCCCGCATAAAAAAGTACTGCAAGAAACTAAAGGCAGTACAGAGGCAGGGGGCACTAAGAATCGCTTGCTCGTACAAGACTGTATCAAAGCCAGCGATCCAGGTAGTGGCTCGTGTAATTCCCATCGATCTGCTTGCCTTGGAAAGGCAGGCGATCTATATAACCGTGAGGAAGAAGAACGCGACGCCTTCGTTCGCGCTCGCTCCCACACAATGGAATGTTGGCAGTATAGGTGGAATAGTGACCCAAGGGGACGTTGGACACACCGCCTTATCATCGACTTAGAAAGCTGGATGAACCGTGATCATGGTGAGGTAGACTTCTACCTCACACAGTTCATAACTGGTCACGGTTATTTACGCAATATGCTTTTCAGTACAAGGTGGCATCTCCGGAATGCTTGCATTGCCCGGGCGAGCCGGATACCGCTGAGCACTACTTTTGTTGGTGTCCTCACTTCGCTGAGGGGTGACCGCCCTTCGATGAATGGAGGCTGGAAGGAGTCGTCCTGCAAATACTGTGAACTGGTACAGTGTGGTAGAGTACGTACGGGCGATACTGATTAAAAAAAAGAAGGAAGGTTTCCTTTCGTAGAAAACTCTCCTCCTTTATTGACAGGGTATGGCGAAAAAATGCCCTTCTCTGAAGGGGCCCAAAAAAAAAAAAAAAATTGTTTAAAGATTAATAATTTCAGTTCAAAAATTTATGTAACAAATAGATGTAAAATAGAAAATATTTTTTTAATTAAAAATTAAGTTTGACCTTGTGGTAATATTGAAAAAAAGTCATTAAATACATAAGAAAAAAGAAGCTACTTTTGTTATAAACTGTATGTAAGTTTATTATAAAGAAGAAGAGGAATGTATAAATGTAATATAACTTTTATTACAATAAAAAAAATGCTATGTTCAAATAAAAAAAAAAAATTAAATACAATAAAGTATATTTTTTAATTTTGAAATTTTAATATGTATTATTTGAAATACAGTCTATGAATATTACAGAACAGTCACTTTTAATATTTCATGTTTTGAAATAATAAATTCGTCATGATAAAAATTTTTTAAATTTAACAATTTTAATGTAACAAAGATTTTAAATATATATCTGGGGGTTTTTAGGTGTGCTGAGTTCGAATCTGATAATCAAGTTTCAAAATATGAAATAGCGGCCTCATAATTGGTTAATTTTCGAAAAAAAACACAAAATTTTAAACTAAATTGAAAAGATTTTAAATGTATATCTGGGGGTTTTTAGATTCGCCGAGTCCAAAACTGACAACCAAATTTTACAATTCAAAATAGCAACCTCAAAATTGGCCAATTTTCGAAATAATGCCAAATCTTGAAATAAAAAAATATAGGTTTTAAATGTATATTTAGGGGGTTTTGGGTGCGCTGAGTCAAATTCTAACAACCAAATTTCAAAGTTCTAAATGGCGGCCTTTCAGGGTGGTTTTTGCTTATTTAAGGGTGTATCGCGCATTTTTGAAAAAAAATGACCTGAAATTTTGATTCAGCAACCCAAAAAACCTAGCAAACAACCTATACTATTGCAAAATTAAGATCCCTTTTTGGGGTGTTTTTTGCTCATTTAAGGGTGATGCGTTCATTTCCCATGGGCGATTTTCCAAAATTTTGCTTTAGCTACCCGCAAAACCTATATTAGACCAAATGTGGTTTTGACCACGAGTTATAAACCCTCCTAAAATTGACTATAGTAAAAGTTACCATGTAAACTGTTACCTTATTGGCTAAATAGGACCTGGCAAATTAGGATTTTTTTTTAAATAAAAAAGTATAATAAAAAATTAAAAATTAAAAAACAAAAAATTAAATGACGGAGTAATTATTGATTAAAGTAGCTAAAATACTGGTAGAGGGGGAAGCGTGACGTCACAGTCCATGATACGCAATGTTAAAAGTATAGGGAATCTGGATTGTGACGTCACGCGTAATTTATTTAGCTCTTTATTTTACTAGTTAAAAATTGTTTAAATAAAAAATAAAAAAATATTTTTTTAAAAACTACAAAATCAACCAAATAGAATTTCAAAATTTTTTTCATGCAACAACCCTATTGAATAAGCAGGTGTGAGGAAAATAGTGCTATTTATTTTAAATGTAAGTATACTTAAATATATAAATTTTCTAACTAATTATATATTTTATAATTTTAGAAATTTTTAACTTGATAATTATTTCTAATTTAGACTTGTAATAATTTTTTTATTAATATGCATTTTTAATTATTAGTTATTAAAATGAAAGAATATAATCTGAAATCTTTGTACTTAAATGTTATTTTTATTCACCTTATAAAATTTTTGACCAAATAGTGTAATATTAATTATTGACCAATTCACGAAATGGTCAATAACATGTTTGAGGCTTAAAATATATACTACGAGTATCAAGGGAGCAAATAAAAAATTAAATAATATAACGATAAGTTTTAGGATCGAGTTTTACGCCCGGGAGAGCAAAAAAATTATTTTCATTCATTTAAAATGCGAGTACCGCGAAATGGTGGGATTCAAAAAAAAATTATTGGACTAAAAGGAAAAATTTTTTTTCTCAACTTTTCTTAGGTTTTATGTAATTTGTAACAATTCAAAAGAAAACAAAATTCTAGCTACCACAACCGTAACCCTGATAACTGTAACCGAATTTTTTTTTCAGAGTATCAATAAAAAAATGATTTTTAGTTTTTTTATATGATTTTGCAAATTTTGTCATTGCTTGAGGAACCACGGTAGTACTAATAGATTGACAGCGTGTTTAAATATTTTTATCTATGCAAATGTTTATATCAGATTCCAGTAGTTTATTCAATCTATGCTTTATTATTAATTTTTTTTTAATTTGCATTAGTGCAATTTGCTTAAACTAAAATTTAAAATTCGTTTACCCAAAATGGTAACACAATAGAAAAATGATGAAAATTCAAATTAAGCTAATTTAATATTATAGATATTACTTTTGTAAAATTATAAATCTACCGCACATAAGGTTTTTGAAAAGGCATACGAAGAGAATCGTAATTCAGTTTACTTTATAAAAATAATCCAGGTAGTATAATTCAACAAATTCTTTTGTTAAATAATAAAATAATACAGTTCATAATGCTGAGATTCTCCAGCAATTTTTCTAGATAAATGTCCGTTTTCTTTTATTTACAGGATTAAGAAATTTTCACGTTCAACTATAATACAAAAACGTGACGATAGTACGATTTCAAATGATCGTGTAAAATAATAATACGTGTGAGTGTACAAAAAATATATTTTTTATAAATAAATATAATATTTTTTTATTAATAAATTTAATTTGTGTGGGTTGATATTAAATAATAATTGGTATTTATATTATGCTTTTTATTTAAAAACTGTTCATTATTAACATTTTCTACTGTAGAAATGTATTGCTTGAATTTTCCAAGTTGGTTTTATAACAAAACTTTTTTTGTAATTCTGCAAGATTTTAATCGCTCAAATAATAAATACATATTTTTGTCATAATTTGCAAAAAAAAGCTTTGTATAAGAGATATTCTATGACCGATTGCATAATTTAAAAAAAATAAATCTGCGTGGTTTTTCATTATAAAATTTATTTTTAAAGAACCATTTGTGATCCAGTATATTAACCTATTCTACTTAATTAAAAACAGTTTTTTTTCTTAATTTGATAAGTTTATTATGAATAATAAAACGATCTACATGGAACTAAAAATATATAACTTTTTTCATTATTGTTATCTGTGTTTCTGAGGACTGAGCCTCCCTTTGTCACACAGAATAATTATTGAAAAAAAGTTAGATGGTGTAAAAATTCATTTTTTGATGTTAAAAATGTTTAAAAAAATGATTAAAAAAATGAAAAATCTGATTGTCCATTTCGACTCTGCAAGAAAACAGGGTGAGTCTCGTCAGTGTAAAACCCTGTTTTCTGCTTTTTACATATGAACAAACAAAACGAACGTACGATATGGACACCAACTAGTTCACTTTTTTGAACATGGAACATATTTATAAAGGGGGTACTTAGTCAGGTTCGAAATTAAGGAGGAGGTGAAAAGTTTACTGGCTATTAAGTGAATTTTGGCAACCATCGTCGTAGCCCACTGGAATGTTCTTTATTTGATCGCTCCGAAAGTTAAGCAATAAACTAAACTAGATGTTAAGGTCTCTAATTTTAAGTGATATTCGGATTGCCAAGATTGTCAATTGGCTGTCAAAACTCTAAAACATTTTAAGTTTTTAAAGTATAGCTGGAATTTACGTTTTTGAGGATGCTGAAATTGAATCTGATATCAGATTGACAAGATTGTCCACTGCACTTCCGGAAAACCGAAGTTATTCTTGCCACTGATGAAAAACAATTGTGTACCACCTTTGGCTATAAAAAAGCATGTCCCAAATCGCAACTTTACCATTCTTCGATTCACCTAATATAATAACTCAGGTGTCGTTTGGGCTATTCTTTACTTTTCCGGTCATGGATCGTATTTTACTATTTCACCTTCAACTTAGCAGGACTGTTCCTAATCCTAGGGGTTGATTTTTTCTAGTTACAAATGTTCATAATCTATTTTTTAGAGTACCAAAGTACATTTCAATATCAACAAATCGGAGATATAAAGAAATAAAATCAATAAATAAAATCAATATTAAGAAATCTATCTCACAAAGCATGAAGCACATTTTTTGAACTTATTTTTTTTATATTAGAAAATATTCTTTATTGCACAATAAAATTGCGCATTAAAATTGGAACAAAATTTTTTGATATTTAAGTCCATGGTTCTACAACTATTCTTATGAATTTGAAGAAAAGCCAATTTCCTATATCCCTTGAAAAAGTTTTTTTTTTTTATAAATATTAATGAGCAGTTTCGATTTTGACATCAGATTTGAAAAGGACCTCTAAAACGTAAAGCCCAACTAAATTTTTTACGATATTTTAGAATTTTGGCAGTTATTTGACAGCTGAAATCAGTGATCTCAAAATCTATAAGTAATATTAAAAGTAAAAGAAAATTTTTTTAAAAAGGTTTTAAAGCAATCATTTTTCGATAGAACTTTGGAGCTTTCAAACTCCATGGAAGCCAAAGTTGAGATTTAATAGCTTTGTGCCCATGGAGAGTCTTATTTTAGTGTAGTAGAAAATTATAAATTTTTTTTGGAATCGATTTTTCAAGATACAAGTTCATTCAACCATAAGACAATTAGTTTCTTTCATTCGGTCCATAAAATAAATTTATCACAAAGCTTTTGGATATATAAATCCAGAAATATAAAATAAATCAATTTAGGGTTTAGTTTCAAAAGGTTAAAAACCTGTATAAGTATCTAACAATAAAACCACGAAGCTAAGATACAATTTGATTCCTAACAAGAAAAAATGAGAGGCCTCATTCATAAATAATAATAAATATTTATTGTCAAGATTTTTTTTATTACACAGTATTCTGTAAATAATATTCAACAAGTAAAACATTATGTATATTAATATTAATGATAAAATCATTTTGCAACTAAAAAGTAGAAAATAACAAAAAAATTGTTAATAAAATTACGTTTAGAACAATAATTCAATTTTAATATTCAATGAAATATATTTTTTTATTGATTTTCAATTCCTTTGCTAGTTATTTAAATATTTTGATAAATTTTATTATAACCCATATCCTTTGACGTGTTTTAATTTCGAATAATTACAAATACCTATACTAAAATTAAAACCAAATTTGTTAAAAAAAATTTTTGTTTACTTTAAGTTTGTAAAAGTTGTGTTTTGTATCTTTTAAGCATAAGTTTTTCTAATATTTATGAAAGCAAGAAATAAACTACTAATGTTAGCATATTTATAATAATTTTAATATAAATAAACATATGTATTTCGCAGACAAACTTTTACCCTTTGTAATCAGATAAATGTTTTTCATACAGAAAGCCCACGCATTTAATTAATTGATATAATATTAACATAAAACTTTCAGAACTTTTTTGAAAAATTATACTTGCTCTATCTTTGAATACTTCAGTTTCATTTTTTGATTTATAAATTATTTATTGTTATAATTTTAGAATGAATTTTTGGAGAAAAAAAATTGTTATTTTAGCTTTCACTGCAAAGTTCATTATTGAATAAACACGTTTTAAACTTAAAAACAACGAATAACGATTGTTTCTTTTTTTTTTTTACAATGTTTTAGTTAGGAAGAGTACCTACCCATATTTTTTTTAATAATTGCTTCTTTTTTATTCGAATTTGCGTATTTTTTTATAAAAAATCTTCATTACTTTAATTTCTAGGTTAAATTTGTGCTATTTAATAAAACCAAAAATTCTGCAATTCTGCAATTCTGAATTTGCTTTTTTTAAGGGGAAGTACAGGTTAAAATCCGACTTTTTTGAAAAAACCTAATTTTCAGAAAATGTTAACAAAAAATTGAAAATCGAAGAAGAGGAAAACATTGCCAAGACTTTGGCGGATTCAAAACTGTGGGTTTGGGTCTTTTTATAGTATATTTGCTCGGAGAACTTTTTCTTTGAAAATTTATCTTTAAAAAATTAAGGATAAATTTTCAAAGAAAAAGTTCTCCGAGCAAATATACTATAAAAAGACCCAAACCCACAGTTTTGAATCCGCCAAAGTCTTGGCAATGTTTTCCTCTTCTTCGATTTTCAATTTTTTGTTAACATTTTCTGAAAATTAGGTTTTTTCAAAAAAGTCGGATTTTAACCTGTACTGCCCCTTAAAAATTTTAAATTATTTTAATTCGGAAGCACCTCCTCTTCTGGAGCTTTTTGACGAAGTTGCTAATTGCGCACAAAATCTGAAAAATTTACTAATAACAAAATTCCTAAAATTAGAACTCCTATAGAAAAAAATTTATATCATGCCCAAAGAATAAAAAAAAGTTTTTATTTTTGGCTCACAAAATTTTGGAAACCAAAATATTTTTTCTGGTTGCTGTGCGGTTGGCAAAGAAATGATGGAGAAAGATTTTATGCGGTTCAAGGTCAAAAAAAGAAAATGCCCTAGATCGCAGTCTGGATCATTCTTTTTTTCTGGCAACGAGTCGTAAATATACTATTGAAATATTTGGGGTAAGGCAAACAAAATTTAATTCTGCACTTGCAGAGAACTTTTTTGTACACTTCCAATGATTTGCTACTTGATACAACCCAGTTATACTTGAGACAACCCAAATTTCAATTTAATTTGAAAAAAAGACTTTTCTTGTTAGTTATTTATGATTTAAGACCAAAGGGTTTTTATTACAATTTTGAAACCTGGAAATATTTGATAAAAAATATACCTGTTTTAATATAGAATTAAGGTAAAAATTATTTAGAATATAATAGTTCACCATATCTACTGCCTGTATCAATTGGCAATAAATTTACTATTCAGCTTTGTGTAAATAAAAAATAATTTTATAATCAATATTTGAATACATTATAACTTTTAATCTTCATAACAAATAATAATCCATTATAATATCAAAAATAAAAATAAAGTTGTCTTAGATCAAGGATAAGAAAAAGGATCAATGAAATGAAAAAAATAAATAATAAAGACGTTCTATATATGTTATGTACGAACTTTGTAATTATAACATTCAATACGAATCCAGTTATTTTTATAGAATTTGCTGATTGGCGTGATTTTTGCAGTTTTATATAAATGCATATCTATATTTTATTAGATTAAAAAACAATCATCGGGGATTTTGCAGCGTTCCAGTATTTTACATATTTCTTGTTATTTTCCTCGTCTTTTTCCACGTATTTCAGTTATTGTTAGATAGTATGCTATGCTGACAAGCCCCTGGACGTAATAAAATCCATTGCTCTATTTAAGATACCTAAAGTTTTTTAAATTCTCGTATGACTGAGTTCATACTCCTTTTTATGTAATTGACTTTGCTGGTGAATTAGAATTTGATGTTAATTTGTTACAGATCTGCACCCTCTGGCAACGCCTATACTGAAAAAAAATTCGCTTGCGGCAATAGGAATTCCGCTTGTAGCTAGCGGAATTTTTTTATCTCGTTAAACGATTTGAAATGAAATGAAAACAAATGACTTGAAATGAAAAGGAAATTTAAAAAAAAATTTTTTTTGTCACTCACTTGGAATATGCGTGTATCAGTATAATGAGATTTAAGAAATTTATTTAAAAATGAAGAGCAGACTAATACCTATTAAAAATATTTAAATTTAAGGAATGTTAATTTTTTTTAAATTGAGAAAATTTAGAAGGTTTTTTAGGTTCTCAGAGTGATCCCAGAGACCAAAAAAAATTGTTGAGACGATGTCCTATGTATAACTTATAAATACTACCAATTTTCATGATTTCATCTGTTGATATGCCGGAGAAACAAAATAAAGCTTAAAACAAGATTTTTCTAATTTTAACTCGGGCTTTAATAAACTATTTTTGAGTTTGCGGAAATCTAACTTGAGCTAGAAGTCTAATTTCATAGAGAATCGGAGAGTTTTTATGTATATTTTTGAACGCCACTACTTATAATACCTACGGGCTTGGGGACCAAAACTATATGCATCTGACAATAGCGTTTTTTACCAAGGGATGGGAAGGGGCTAAATTTTGTATATAATGAAAATATAAATTTTATGATGTATTCTTTTATCTTATGGATCACGTAATCTAAAAGTATTAATATTAAAAATTTTGATTTCCCCATTGCCTCCTCCGAAGCTCCCATGTACCCCCCCCCCCCCCCTAAAAGAGAATAATTTCTTATTTTCAAATTTTATTTAATGAAAAATCTAGTCCACTTCCTTCTAGGGGCATTAAAAGGGGACTGCACAGTGTGCCGATTCAATAAAAAACCTGGTGACTTCGTAGACTTTTATTTTTTCACACATTGATTTACTCTTATTGAAACCTGCTACTTTTTCGAAATTTTTACTCTGTGAATCAGGAAACAAGTAATAGATACTTGAACAAGGTTTTTTATATTTCAAGTAAACTTGCTAACCCTGTTGAATATAATTTCCTTATATATGCTAATGTATAAGGAATGAGTCTCAATATTAAAAATTTGAAAAAACATAAGTGTAAGATAGTATATGAATGATTTAAAATAATAAATGGGTGAAAAATAAAATTCTACAAAGTCAGCAGATTTTTTATTGAATTGCCGCGCTGCGTGCTTTGTGGAAAAAAGGCAATTAAAACGTTTTTCTATAACTAAATTCTGTTTTAACACCTTAAAAACGTATTGTATGCAGGGTCTACCTTCTAGTACAGTGTGTTATTTACTAGATTAGCCATTCATCAATTTATTTTTTTTACCATTTCGGGGCATTACAGATTTTTCAAAGCTTGGTTAATAGTAATAATTTGTGAACAGTCCTGATACCACGAAGAGATAATTTAAATATTTATTTTTTAGGCATTAATCAGATGCTAAGGTGGGTTAGCGAGCTAAAATTTTAACTGAAAGATTTTTTTACAATAATTTATCTTTACATTTTTAATTTGTTACAGTTAAATCTTACAAAACTGTGTATATAATTTTAGATATCAAGAACATAAAATGCACAAAAATGAGTTGAACCTTTCTCTGGTAAAAGCAAATAATATAAAAACAAAAAATTTCTGGAAACAGAAAACTGGATCCCAGAAATGCTGTTGCTCTTATGTTATTTCTTTGACCAGGGTTCTTGAATTGTACAAATTTTACTTGATTTTTCGCATTTTTGAGGTGCATAAAAAGCTTATTGTAATTTCTTGGTTTCTACATAACATGTATATATTTATTAATGAACTCATTAAATCTAGTGAAAGACGAAGCTTATACATTCGGTCCATATAATATATAAAATTATAAGTATATTATTAAACTTTGTTAACACGTATAATTATTAAGTACGTTAAAGAAAATATATAATTTAAAAAAAAAAAGCCGTCATATTTCTTAGAGTATACGCTTTTATGAAATCCTGTGTATAAGAATCATCCTACGTGTCCTTAACCATTCTGTAAGTAAGAAAAAGATAGTATAAAAGGATATGACACCACATAGAACAGATATGATAAAGGATACGTAAAAAGAGTATACACGTAGTTTATATTGTAAGGGTGGATAATATAGAAAATTTTATACGGAGGGGTTTTTAGTATATAAGAACGTTTTACTTGGGATAAAATTGGTCATTTTTAATATTGAATTCAGATGAACATAAGTTTCTTGTTATTTTGTTTTTGAAAAAAAAAGTTTTCTATATTAGTGATTAAAGTGGTAAGAAGTTTGATTTAAATTGTGAAATAATGATTTTATTTTTGAAATTATTTAAATTTGGTGAAATTTTGGAAAATTTATTTTTTTAATTTTTTTATTTTTTATGCTGCTAAAGTAATATATCAATTCTGAAGTCAAATGCAATCGGAGTATTTTACAACCTTGTTATATTTTTTATTTATTAATTAATATCAAGTTTAATTAATTAATTTTTATATTTACTGTTTTTATTTTTACGTTTTAATAATTAAAAGTAATTGCGTTTTTAAAAATATTTTTTAGATTAAAAATATAAAAAATAGGAAAATTTATTACTCATTTTTGCAAAACGAAAAAAATAACTTTTAAACATATTTTTCGAAAATCTGAATTAATTAACAGTATAAAAAATTAATTATTACCATTTTTAATGACTTTTTTAAAAATAAATTTAAACTACTTGTAGTGCGTTATTTCAAGTGACTTTATAAAAAAAAACAACAATAAATTAGCTGAAATTTCATAAAAGCAGATTGGTGTCGTTTTATTTAATAAATTTTTTTTTCAAAATGTAATTCAAGAAAAATTCATTTCATATTGCTTTTGAAGTATACCTTACGGTATTTTTGTAAATCGAAATTCATTTAAATTAAAAGTAAATAAGCATTCTTTTTGAGTTATTTAACGAACGAAAAAATTCATAAAATTGTAAATAGTAATTTTACTAATTAAAAAAAAATTTTGTAACTATATAAAAATTATTCTACATTTTTTTTATCTAAATTAAATATTTTTAAGTTTTTGCGTAATTGTGTTAGATACGCATAAATATCTAAAGTTTCAAAAAGAAATCAGAGTAAATGAATATTAATCCGGTAATTAAATACTTCAAGCCATCTGTTAGAAATAATTTTGTTTTGTCAAAAAATTTAGATTGGAGTACTTTAAATTCGAAAAGTGGTTTGTCGACAATTCAAGGGCTACTTTTTATATCAATCTTTTTTTGAAGTATTTTTATATACCCACCAATTTTTATTAGTTTATTTAATGTTAAAAATGAAAGGATTAAAAAATAAAAATTACAAGTGTGTAAAAATTATGCTTTTGTTTGATATTATATGGCTATCTTAATATTTTTTTTTGTCTTTAGAAATTCTGACTTTTTCATTAACAATACTTTTTAAGAAAAAGTTTTTTATTGCATGAACATCACGAAATTTTTTTATAACCTGAATTTTTTTGTCCTATACTACCGCGTAAATCATAAATCTCACATCTACATCGATACCATTAACGAAGACTCCAACATCTCTTCTCAAAATTAATTGGAGATGTCAGAGTTTTCGTTAGTGGTAACAATGTAGATATGGGATTTATGATTTGCGCGGCAGTATAGTTTTTAGCAAACCACGTTGAAAAATTTTTTTTAAGAAAATTAAAATTTGACTATATACGATTTACTAAATAAATTTAAGAACGCCATTCTTATAGTGGGTCACATACGATTTGTACGCGATTACAAAAACTGTTGGTTCTATACTTGTTTCTCAATACAGGTGTAAATAAATATCGTGAATTAAAAGTAAAACTTTAAATGACTTAACTTTTAATTAAAATATAAACTTTAGACTTGTGAATAATTAATTTTGTAAGAAATTTCAATTCTAAAAAAAATTTTAGATACAATTTTAATTTTTTCTAATTAAGTTGATTAATTAAAAATAACTCGAATTTCTTTTAAACACAAAGTTTGCCGCGCTAATTCTGGCCAATATAAAGACAATTATAATGCAATAACTATAATTAGTAATGAAGTACTAGACTGCCTTATGCATCACTATATAAAAGTGTAAATATTATCTAATTAAGTCTCTAATAACAATAACAGTTGCATTAATGCCGAACCTAAATTTTAGGCCAAATTGTTAAGACAGTTAGTGTACAACTTATGGCATCAAGCGCTTTCTCAATAAATAATAAAAAAATTATAGTATATCTGGTAAAAAATCATTAAATATTGTAGTTATTTCAGAACTACGACTTTTTAAACTCTTAAATTTTTTCCGCCTCAACGGTCTTAGCCACCAGCCCAAAAGGACATACATGATATATCACTGCTTTTACAATTTCTATATGCATGAAATATGTACATGCATACATGCATGCGAGGCTCAAAAAATAATATTCAATAATTTAATAACTAAATTCTCTTCATTTTATGAATACGGACGAGCGAACGTGAAATCAGTTTAAAATAATTTACAAATTAATTTCCGAGGGCTTTTTACTTTGGAGCAAAATTTTTGGATCTTACGATTTTGCATTACTATCGAATCGATGCTTTATGCACACTGTAAAAAGTAACTTTCTTAGATTCACAAAAAAAATAGATTATTTTCGAAAAATTAGTAAATTTTCGAAAATAATCGTAAATTTACTAAATTTAGTATATTAACAATAAATTCAAGAATTCTCGATTTTTTCTTGTGAATTTACGAAAAAAATTGTAAATTATCAAATAGTTTTTGTAAATTTTCGAAAAAAAATTGTAAATTATCAATTTTTCTCGTGAATTTACAAAAAAAAATTGAAAATACTCAAATTTTTAGTTAATATACTAAATTTAGTAAATTTACGATTTTTTTTCGACAAATTACTAATTTTTTGAAAATATTCTATTTTTTTGTGAATCTAAGAAAGTTACTTTTTACAGTGCAATTTCGTGCCATAAAATGAAACAAAAATTTGAAAATGTTTATTATTTTAAAGAAAAATACAAATTTTAAAAATTTTAGTCATAAATGCCTAAGATTCCAGATTTGGGCAGTATTGATGAAAACTTTTCTTGGCTCACATTGAAGAGCATTCATTTTAAGGAAAGGGACCAAAGGAAATTTTTTCCTAAACCTTTTCTAGACTAATTCTAGAGCTAATTTTTAAAACAAATAGCTAAAACTTAGTGACTGAAGAGATTCTTTAACATAACATGCAAAAAAAAGAATAGTAAAATTAACTTCTACGAATTTCATAAATACAAATTAACAAATATTGGCAAATATAATAAAAAGTTAGCAAATTTTACTAAAAGTATTGGGGTTTTAGTTTTGTAAAAAAAATTTATTAGTAAATTTTACTAAAATTGTATACTGATTTTTAACCAAACTGAATTTAGTAAATAAAATAATTTTGGTCATATTTACTAATTTTATGTATGCGTGAATAGAATCGTTCACGTGAATGAATAAAAAAATCTTTTTTCAAGCCTGAGACAAAAAAGGATATTTTATAATTAGAATGGGGCACATTTTTTGCCCTACATATGTAAAACTATGTTTTAAATCACTGGGAAAAATTTGGGGTTCGACCTTCCATGCTGTCTGCACTTGCTCGCTCGTAAATACAACTGAATGCAGGGTCAAAACCAATATTTTGTTCCTTATTTAAAAAATAGCTATTATTGACTTTTAATCATTCTAAATTTTAACTTGAAACTTATAAAATATTAAATTGAATTATATTTTACTTAAACGTTAATAATTAATGTATTTTTGCGCAAAACATATACTTTTAATAATTAAACAATACATGATATCTTTTTATTTTATTTTTAGCAATGATTGGCAAGATTACTTTGTTGTTGCTGCTGTCCGTCAGTCAGTTAATAGCATCAGAAAAATTTTTAGAAACAAGTGAAGAGGATTCTAATAACATCGATTACATTATTAAACGTAATGGTGCTCATCAGCATCAAGAACGTCCAAGTCGAGCTCAGCCTTCACAAGAATTTGATTCGAAAGAACGTCGTGGAATGGGTTCATCATTTATAAGATTTGGACGTGGAAGCCCTAAAGGATCAGATATTATAATTCGTTATGGTAGAGACGGAGTTAATAATTACAATAGAATTTCTAAGCTTAGACAAGAAAGATTAAGAAAACTATACAAGCTTTCTTACGTTTGTGCTACCGCTAATGATAATCCTGATTTAGTTCAATCATCCGCTGAAGAAAGGTTCCTAAGAGATATTTGCAGAGATGCACCATTACATCCAACTTTACCAGATTACATTTAAAATACAATTGTTTGTAAATTTCTATTTTAGTTTAGAGAAGAAATAAAATTTATTTAATTATTTATAATAACATGTATTATTACTGTAAAATTATTTTTAAAATACAGTTAATTATGTAAATTCTATAATAAATTATTAAGTCTTAATGCAATTCAAAAGGCTAAATTAAAAATAAATGATAAATTAATGTTTTTTGAAATACCTATATAAAAATTTATCTGTTTTTACTTTTTATCAAAAAATTAGTTATTTCATTTTTCAGCACATTATTAGATAATCCTGAATAGTGCCATCAGTATTAGGATCATCTGGAACAAATCTCCAATTTAGAATAAAAGAATATATTCTTATTTATTTATTTTCCATGTAGTGCTTACTTTAAGATTTTACAGATTACAAGGTGTCCCTTATACATTAACTTTTACATTTTAGATACACAAAGTTTAATTGTTACAATTTTTTCTTAAAATAATTGATTACACAAAATAATTTATTTATTTCACATAAAAAGTCCAGAGGTATGGTAAATTTTTACATAATGCTTATATAATAAAATATTTGAAAATTATTAAAATAAATAATTTTTCATAATAAGCTTTATTTGACTAGATAAATAATATTTAAAATTATCAAAATACAATAAAATTATAGTTCCAGTTATAATAAAAGTTATAATTTGCATAGTCTAGGTATAAAAGTTAATAAGATTTTAGGTATATGGATTTTACATTGGTTTTGAAGGAATTGAGATTATTATAGTTTTGAATGTTTGAAGGGATAGTATATTCCAAAATCTTATATAGCAATTAATGCGAGAGTAAAAATTATAATTATTACGAGATTGAAGACGAATTTATCCTTGAGCTGTGAGAAATTTATTAAATTATGCAGTATCTTGTAGGTAAAGATGATATTATTAACCCTGTGATGAGATTCAATAGTCTATATATTAAATCTCAATGACGCTAATCATGGTTAAAGTGATTCATAGGGGATTTGGATTTTTTACATAAATATCTAATAAATAAGTATTGAACTTGTTCTAGTTTTTTTGTTGAATTGGATAAATAAGCAGACTATATTTCAGAAGCATACGAAATATATGGAAAAACATACGAATTACACAGAACTCTTAAAGCTCGTATGCTGCTAATACTATTGGTCTTTTTATATGTTGCTCAAAATTAAAGTTACTATAGAATATAAATATATCTATCGTAATAATATTTCTGACTCTTTATTCTATAGTTTTCTCTAGGCACTCAAATATTCATAATCTAGAATCAGTCCTTGACTGGCTTATTATTTTTTTGCTATAAAACTTGCTCGCAAATCTGATCAGGGCTTCTAAAATAAGATGCAGCTTACCCTTATTTTTCTCTATTTCAAATTGTGTTCAAATGATTCTATTTCCAAATAACACACTCTGTATGTGCTAAATCCTTCTTACTAACATACCTCTCCTTAATTTGTCCATTTTTTTTTAATTTTACCTTATATATTTTTTATCACCAGGTTTTTTCTTCCTGAAAATTTTAGTTTACGAATTAATTTTTATCAAGGTAAAACTTTTAGCTTATAGAAAAAATTTAAAATTGCTTTTACTAACAAAGAAGATCTATTTTGTTAAATTAGATTTAAACTTTTTGCATGAATAGATGACAATTTTAACTTGAAAAAAAAATCACTTTATATTTAAAAATCATGGAGGGGATAAAAATCTTTTCCTGTATCCTGCCCTTATTATATATTTTTTTAATAAAATTATTAAGAGGGCATTATTATTCATTTTAGAAAAAAATACCCTTTTTTGAAAATTTGATTGTAACCAAAGTATTATTAATTTTTAAAAAAATGTTTTTTTTTTTACAATTATAAATCCTTAATAATTAAAAAAAAACTTGTTGGCCCAATTTTTTGTTTTACAAGGACGCCGAAAGACTTGTAAAAGTCAGGTATTATAGATCATAAGGTGTGAATGTGCCTAAGCGTGTGAGTAATTTTCCATTTCTAAATAATAAAACCACCCAGTTAGTTAAACGAAGAACAACTAATTATACAGGCTCTTGCACTGGAGCATTAAAACGTAAAAACGCCAATTTTTTCCAAGAATTCGACCCAGATTCTTACTGAGTAAATACACTTTAAACCCTCTGTGCTTGTTTGCCCCAAATCGGAACTTCCTTTTCAGGAATATCTTCAGTTTGGCACGCGCAGCCTAGGCAACTGCCCGCTGCCTCCTCTCCTGCCAGGGACGGGGGAGCTCTCTACGATAGAAAGCTCTCGTCCTTTTACGACAACAGAGTGGCCCTCACGTACTCTGCTACTTTTTCCAGTTTACAGGACTTCGTAGCATTTCCGGGACCACTCGCTCTGGCCTCCAAGTCGGGAAGGGCAAGCGTCCCTCCAAGTAGCGCACGCATCCAAAAAATGTGTGCTCTACGGTATCTACTTCACCCGGACAGTGCAAGCACTGCTCTGTTGCCACCTTGGGCCACTACCTGAACATGTCACGGAAGTACCCGTGACCTCTTAAGAACTGGATGAGATAGAAGTCTACCTCCCCATTTTCACGCCCCATCCAGGCCTTCAGATCCAGAATCAGTCTGCCCTTTCATAGCTAAGGCATTAATAAAGAGAAATCTTCAAATTTTTTTAATTTTCAAATTATAGAAAGTCCAGGATAGCTACAAACATCAAAAATTGGACGTTTTGAACTCGCCCTACGCAATATTCTCGAATATTAGTATACAAAAATAGAGAAACTACAAAATGCCACTGCCAGATACGTCTCAGATATCAAACAAAACTTCCCCAGCCTGACTGAACGTAGGCTTGTTGAATGCAAAGTTATATCAAAAATAGCCAAGTGTTTTTTATATTTACAGTACCCTAAATCACGATAAACCTCAAAGAAAAAATAAATATATATGTTCATCTCGCCACTCTGTCTACATGCTAAACTTTTGGAACTCTCCTAACTGCAACATCTCTTACAAATAGACACCTCTTCCTCTCTCTCTCTTTCTCTCTCTCTCTCTCTCTCTCTCCTAATCAGTCAATAGCATGTTCTAAAGATTAGTTTTATCTATACGCCTTGGTCAATAGTTAATATTCCCTCTCCCCCTTGAAACTTTACTTTCTGTATCTCATCCCTTTTTGCATAATTGCTGTCAACTCTTTTCATTAAATTTAAATTTATTCAAATATTATTATTTTTGTCATATATTTAATTAAAATTTATCATTTATCTTTTTTATATATTTTTGTAAATTTATATAATCTTTTATACCATTTTTATTAACTAGTTGTAATTTGTCATTAACTTGCCTGCGCAATTTAATTTTATTATTAAACTTTCACAAAAGTATCATTAAATGTTATATAATGTTGGAAAATGAATTTTATCTTATTTGATTATTACCATTATGTTTTTACTTTTTTTTTTATAAAAAAAAAAAAAAAAAATGAATTTTCAATTGATTGATTGTATGATTAATAAGTTTATTTATACAAAATTGTACAAAATGGTGAATTACAATGATAAATAGAAAATATTGCGCGAGCACGTTATTTACAATATAAATAAATTTAAAATTAATAATACATAATAAAAATAATTTGAGATAAAGTTTTCAATATAGGAATCGAGGTAAAATCTTGAAGCAGTAATTAGGCCCTACTAGCAGATACTTGAAGTAACTTGAATTTTGTTAAGAAAGGTGCCCAGTACCCGAGTAAACAACTTTCGATAGTTGACAAAAGGGTTGGGGGGGGGGTGAAACTTAATGGGGAGGGGGGTTGAAAAAAAATAACGTAACCAATCGATAAATTATCGTTTTTTATCATAAAAATATGAAATACAATTTTTTATAAAAATGAACCTCTTCCGAGTTATAGCGCAAGGAAAAGCGTGATTTTTGCCAAAAAAATTTTTAATTTTTTAAAGTTTTTTTAATTTTACTTAAAATCTGGTAGTATTACAAAAAAAAAGTATATATTACTAATATGAAGTTTTTTTGTTGGCAAATAAAATGTTTTTTTTTGTTTTTTCGTACAATTAATATTAAAGGAGATATGACATGGCAAAAATGGTTGTTTAACGAAAAATTAATAAACCGTGTCGTTCTGGCGTAAATATCTGGAAAAATATTACTTTTACAAAAAAAATGATACATATCGTTTTGCAAGAAGATGAAATTGGGAAAATTTTGAGACCAATGAACCATTTAAAATAAGCAGAAAAATAGTTATGGACAAAATAATTTTTTTTCTAAAATTTTTCATGCTAATTTTTTAGCGCCATCTGGGCTAAGGTGCTTGAAAAAAAAAAATTCTTTGATGAAAAGTCAGAACACTTGTTCCTAAATATGTCCAGCCATTTTTGGCCCTATCGGGTCATTATTGTTTATGTTTTGGCCTGATAAAGTTGGGTAAAATCATCTATTTTTTAAGGCATTTTCAATTTTTGGCCAACAGCGTGAACATTTTTTATTTTAAACAGCCAAACTTTTTAGCATTTATTCGAAGTTACTTGTATTTCAATTTTTCGTCATAATGTTTCATCTGTAAGCAGTTTTGCCTATTTAAAATTGCCTATTTTATGTTTATGACGGTAAATGCTCTTTTTTTTCGGGCGAAATAAAAAAAAAATGGCCGATCCAATTGAAATGTTGCATATGACATGAAATTTTGAAATTTTTTTCGATAACCTTAGCTTTGAAATGGTTCATTTGACATCTCGTTATCATTAGCCAAAAAAAAGTTATGGCCAAAAATCCTTTTTTTTTCAGCAATTACATAAAATTTTTATAGTTAATCCATTGAGTCTCTCTATTTTTAAGTGTTATGAAAATTTTTCGTACAGTACCGTATGTTTATATATGATAAGTCAATTAAATGCTGCTGTCAAATTTCAAATTTCGACTTTTGACAGCAGTCAAATAGCCGTCATACCAAAAGTAAGTTAAAAAAAAGATACAAAAATCAATGATTTGTGTATTTTTTGTATGAATTTTAAATTTTATGGAAATAAAAACGTAAACAATAATTACCCGATAGGGCCAAAAATGACTGGACATATTTAGGAACAAGTGTTCTGACTTTTCGTCAGAGGATTTTTTTTTCAAGCACCTCAGCCTCAGACTCATGGAATTTCGGTATATTATTTTTCTAGACTAAAAAATCGCTATTTTTTATGCTTACATTGTAAGATTTAAAAACAAATTTTAATTACTTTTTTCAATTTTTTTTACATTTTGGGGTAGTTTTCACCACCAGGGTGGCAAATTGTTACTTTTCCGGCTCTAAATCGAAAAGTGGCAACAACAAAATTTAATAACGTTTTTTTGAATTAATTTCATAATAGTAAATATACGGTAAAATATTTTCAAAAAATTCCAAATACAAAAAAAATAATCTGAGGTCATGTTTTTTGTATTTTTTCTTATTCTGTGGGTAGTTTTAACCCTCCCTATTATTAAATCTTATATCTCACTTTCCGGGCATAATAAAAAAAAAATCTTTATTAATTTTTCTGAAAAAATGGCATTTATTTAATAATTTTAGCTTAATTTCCAAAATATTGAAAAACAAACCCTAAAAAAGGGTAGTTTTTACTGTTTACAGGGTGTTTGAAATATTTCTGACATTAAAATCGTAATCAGTGACCCGAAAAACCCCCTGATACCTGTTTTCACCAACATTCATTGAATATTGCCCGAGATATTCAATATTTATTTAATTTTGGCCAAAAAAACAGTTTGGCCAATTTTTACCACGTTTTGGACCCAACCAACAAAACTTGTTTACTCGGATACTTTACACCTTACTTGACAAATTTTCAAAAATTTCAAGTTGATCTGACTAGGGCCTAATTACTGCTTCATTTTACAAAAAAATTTACCTCCTTTCCTGTATTATTATATGAGATTTTTAAATTAATTTGTAAAATTAATTGCTGCGTCCAGTAAATTATAATTTACACGATGATTTGGAATCTTTATTTTTGTTGCACTTATAATTTTAAAATTATAAATAAAAACGTAATAAATTGATCGGAAAGGCTTTATACATTAATGCATTAACTTTGGTAAAAAAAGTCTAAAAAATCGTATCTGAACATTAAAAAAGAAGTTTTTTAACTTTTTGTTTTAAGCTTTTTTTCTCAAGGGAAATAAAAATGAGCCATATAGTAAATTTACTATCGTGAAAGTAAATACCTGGATAATATTTTTGCAGTTTAGAAATTTCAAAACTACTTTAACAGTAGCTAAAAGTTATTTTATTTGATTTTTTTTTCAAGAAATCAAACATTTTTTTATGTTTAAAGACTATTTTAAAAATTTAATATCACTCTACAAAATAAAAAATAAAAAAATTACAAATGCAGATATAGGTATATATTGTTATTATAAAAGAACCTTGAATTTAACAGAATTTGTTTTCAATGTGTTATTTTAAATACAATTTCATAATTTGATACGTTAGGGCAAATCTTTAGTACTTTAAAGCGTTTTAAGCCTTTTTTATAAATAAATCCAAGTTATATATCGCATTTAGTTCCTAACGTATTAAACATAAAAAAAAGAATATAAAATTAGAGCATATATATATAATATATATATATACAAAACATATTAGTCGGTGGCTGCACTTGTGCTTAATCCAGCAATGCATACGGTTTGGAATTCCTAAGGATTCTCTGAGTATGCCCCAGAATACGACATAAATTTGTTTTAAAAAAAAAGTACAGTCTTAGGTAGATACAATAATAATAATGTAACACATTATTTTATCTTCTTTTTTTTTTGTATTTTCTATTTTTTCTTCTCAGTTGTATTGACACAAGTTTTAGTGTATCGCGAGTTTCTCGGCGAATATCATGAAACGCGATGTCACACATTTGTGGATTTTATTATTAATAAAAATTTATACAGTTGATAATTTTTTTTTAATTTATTTTTTATAATTAAAAAAAAGTGATGAATAATAAAAAAACAATTAATATAAACTAATCATTATGAAAACAATTAAATTATATAAAAATGAGTCGTGAAACAAATGCCGGACCGTCGGCTCTTCCAAATGCACCTCCTCAGGATTATGTATTGGGAGCAACAGAAAAACAGTTTTTATTATATGCCGAAAGAGGTGATGTTGCGAGTGTTAAAAGAATATTAGAAGAACATGAAGGCCATCCAGAAATTTTAAATATCGATTGTGTTGATCCATTAAATAGATCAGCACTTATTTCAGCTATCGAAAATGAAAATTATGAATTAATAATTTTACTTTTGGAAAGAGGAATACAGGTTAAAGATGCACTTCTACATGCAATTAGAGAAGAGTATGTTGAAGCAGTTGAAGTTTTGCTTGAATGGGAAGAAAAAAATCATGTTGCTGGAACACCTTATGTAATCAGAATTTTATTCATTTTAATTATTTATTTCTTAACATTTTTAATAATACTAGGGTCGAGAGGGTGGTTTTCGTCATAGTTCAGAAATTAATTATTTTAAACCGGTGTAGAATTTAATTTCAACTGTTTTTAGACACAAATACGTTTATAATACCTAAATTAATAACAAATATTGACGGTTTAAACCTATTTACGAATTTCAAATACTATTTTAAATATTAAGTAAGTTTTAATATTAAAAAACGAAAAAACCGGGGTTTTAGACACTAATTGTTTAATTTGGACATTAATAACATTTGCGTATATAAAGCTGATTAAAATGTAAAATCTTAAGTTCAGTCCCAAAATTTTATTTACTCTAAGTTTCGTTCTACCCCCCCTCCCTTAAGTCGTACATATTTGATACCCCCTTGATTTTCAGATTTCCAGGGTACCCTCTACCTATAAACATGTTCCATGTTAAAAAAAAAACTTATAAACGGTTTGTGTACACGGTTGGCTAGAAACAATTTTAAATAAAATTTGAAGGTACCTCCGAAATTCCGATGAATTTTGATTGTAGGGTACCTACAGGTCCTAAAAAAACAAAAAAGGAAAAAATCCGCTCGGCGCTTATTTATTTTTGCCCAAAATAGGGCTATCTCGGTGAATATATTCAAAAAAACGTTTGAAAAAGAAATAATGAATTATAAATCTTACAATTTTAATTATAATATACTAGAATACGAAAGAAAAGTTAAATTTATACATTTTTATGTATTTTTAACTCACCTGCGCAGACCCAGATGTAATGGATGGTCATTGAGGCTGCAAAGCTGACCTAGCTGAAAAAACTACATAAAAAACTATACACCCGGGTTAAGATGTGTTTTTTATTAGGAAAAGTGTACTTGATTGTTGCGTCTATCATTTTTCTAGACCATGTAGGGTTTCAGAGCTGTTTTTGGACACTTTTACTTCAGTCAAAACTGTGATATTTTCAATTTTTTCGAATTTGATGAAAAAACTTAGAATAAGATAAAAAAATTTGTAACGGGCTTGTGTAAACACAATTAAGGAGCATGGAACATATTTATGTGTAATAGAAATTTTTTAATGATTAAGTAAAGTCAAACAACATTATTCCAAGTCCCTAAAGCCGGATTATTCTACGTACTTACATCGAAATTATTCTAAGTTCCTAAAACGAAATTATTCTAAGTACATTATACCCCCCCCCCCCGAAACCATCCGTTTTTCACCCCCCCCTGTGGTGGTAGTTTTTCCCAAGTACCTCTCCCTATGAACATGTTCCATGTTAACAGTTCTAAGCCATTTTAAGGGGATAATATCCCCCTGGTTAGAAGCTTTCTTTGGGAGTATGAGTAAGAAAAAGGGGGTTTGCTAATTTAAGGGGATTTTTACTTGATGGATAAAATATCCAAAATATCAAAAATAAAGATTTCTTGCGTCGATTTATTTCGCACGCGTACAGCATAAATTCGACTTGGTGAAATTATTATGCTAGCCTACTGTGAATTGGCTTGGTCAGCGTTACGCGTAAATTCGAAGTTTTACCCCAATTACAGTACTAGCATCCCTTAAGTTGCCATCCCCAAAAAATAGCAAACCCCTTTTTTTTGCTCATACCCCCAATGGAAACTCCTTATTCGGTGGTACTATCTCCCTAATATTATTTATAACTTATTTTATCTGAATCTTAGTTTTTTCATCAAGTTTGAAAAAATTGAAAAAATCACAATTTCGACTAAAGTAAAAGTGTCCAAAAACAGTGACAAGACCCTATAAGGTCTAGAAAAATGATAGTTTAAATCGTCAAGTATACTTTCCCCGACAAAATCACATCTTGTCCTGGGTATGTAGTTTTTTATGTAGTCTTTTCAGCTAGGTCAGATATGCAGCCTTAATGACCACCCATTACATCTGACTCTGCGCAGTTGAGTTAAAAATACATAAAAATGTATAAATTTAACTTTTTTTTCATATTCTAGTATTTTACAATTAAAATTGTAAGATTTATAATTCATTATTTCTTTTTCAAACGTTTTTTTGAATATATTCACCGAGATAGCCCTATTTTGGGCAAAAATAAAAAAGCGCCGAGCGGATTTTTTTCTTTATTGTTTTTTTAGGACCTGTAGGTACCCTACAATCAAAATTCATCGAAATCTCGGAGGTACTTTCAAATTTTATTTAAAATTGTTTCTAGCCAACCGTGTGTAAACACAACCTAAATGCACGGAACATTTTTACTTCCAGCTGAGGGCTAGGTGTAATTAGAATACAATTTTTTAATTTTATAATTTATAATTATCACCTTACTAGATGTTAAGATTTTAAACCCAAACTATTTTGATTTCCTAAACACGTATTTTTCTAGGTCTCTAAATCGAAATTATTTTAAGTCCCTAAACCCGAATTATTCCAAATCCCTAATCCCGGATTTTTCAAAGTTCCTAAGTTGAAATTATTCTAAATCTCATTTGACCCCCTCCCTTAAACTAGGCAAATTTGAACCCTTCTCAAACCGGGAAAATTTGATTCCTCCCTCTTAAAATGGATTATTTTAACCCCTCCCTCTTAATTTTAAAGTTCTGAGGTACCCCCTCCCTAGAAAACAAGTTTCATGTTAAAATGTATTGATTAAAAATTTAATTTATATGTTAAAGAAATTGTTTAATACCTTATTTAATAATAATCGAATTACATTTCATTAAATTTAATTCTTAGAGTATAATATAGTGATTAACTTATAGTAAATAAATATTATATATAATATGGGCATATCTCACCAAGTGGTTATATTTCTAATTTTATAAAATAAATTTTATTTTTGAGAGCGCAATAATGACATTTGGACAGAAGTTTAATAAAACAATAAGAATTAAGATTTTCTTTGCGTAACTTAATTTTAAGCTACGGCTTTTGATAAATGAACTTCTTAAATTAAAAAATATATTTAAGGTTATAATTACTAAATGATGAAATTAGTTCTCAAAAATCCTGGAAAATATAGAGGTATATAACAATAAATTTTATTTCTGTCCAACAATCAATAATAAGAAGATAAATTTTTAATTTTTTTATAAACAAAAAATTAAATGTTCTACCGACTGCGCTATAGGTATAGCTAGGCTAAGCTCCCTGAATCTTTAACTCATTGCTCACATAAAGTCTAAAATATAGTTAACATATTAGTTATTAAAAAATTATTTTAAAAAAATTTTTATTTTTGCAGTTTTATAAAATTTTAATATGTAAGAAAAGTTCCTGATTGTTTCAAAAAATCACTCAAAGCATTCAAATTATTTGTCTTTAAACTTCCTATTACTAAATAATTGTTTTAAAAATTCTTTATCGTTAAACCTAATTTTTATTTGACTACTGCTAAAATCATGGGTGGATCAAAAGGGGGGTGGTAAGGGTGATTTTCTCCCCTGAGCTCCAAAAAATGCATGTTTTTTCTACACTTATGAATATTTTTGCATTTTTTATATTTTCACCAGTGTAGGCAAAAAAATTTCTTGAGGCTTGAGAAGAAATATATTTAAATAAATTTCAATAATTTTTTTTTTTAACAGAAAGCTGGATTTTTATTAAAACCCTCATATATGCAATATAACCACTTGGTGAGATATGCCCATATATATTAGTAAAAAAATATAATCAATAAAATTTTGTATATCAGTTAATAGTTATAACAATTAAATCACTCACCAATCACATAAAAAAGGATAATAGGTTTTATTGTAGAATAACTATTTTATAAAAGGATAAACAGTTATTTTGCTAATCCAAGTATTCGTTCCTCAATGAGGAACCATTGTTAAGGGTCAAATTTTGATTTTTGATTTTTTGACATATAAGAACGTTTTGGAACCTCAGGAAGCTAAAAAACCGGTTTTTAAAAAATCTTTCTTTCTCTCTCTCTCTCTCTGTGTGTGTGTGTGTGTGTGTGTGTAATCGGTGATATTTCACAAACATTATGGAATTAAGACATAATTTTTTTTTCAAAAATTTTTTTATCAAAAAATCTCAAACTACTTTTTTATTTTTTTAATTTGGGTGTAATATCTTATTTTTTCCTATGAGAGTACTAATATCTAGAAGTATCTTTTTACTCGATATCTTGAATCTGATAATTAATTTTTTGAAAATTTTTTTCCCAAAATTTTCTTCACAATAAAATACAAAAAGCACCAAATATTTTTTTCTTTTTGGACGTTTATTTCTATGAGAGTACTAGTTTTAGAAAGTTCATTTATAGTAATTTTTTGTATCTGATACCGAATTTTTTCAAAATAATTTTTTTCTCAAAATTAAAAAAACAAAAAAATTAAAAAAACAGCAATATTTTTTTTTTGCGTTTAATACTTCATTTAGTTTCATGAAAGTACTTATATTTTAAAATATGGTTTTACTCAATAGTTCGAATTTGATAATTAATTTTTTGAAAAGGCTATGCCCGGATCTATATAGTGAATCGGCCCACGAAAGATATTCAAAAACTAATTGTATTAGGTCAAAGTACACTTAAAAAAAATAGGATCCTGAAGTTTTCAGACCTCCAGATGCCTTCAGCTCTGATTGGCGACCTATTAATGACAAAAAAAAAAGTAAATTTTTAGCGACTTTTTAGTCAACTTTCTGATACTACCGTGGTAAAACGATTCTGTCAAAATGATCTTGCGACCTCTCATTCAAAAGGTTAGACGATATACTTTGAGATAAAATTACTTTTGGAAGTGATTTTAGTGCATCCTTTTGATTGGTAGACCATAAACCGTTCAAAATAAATTTTTTTTCTTTTTAAATTTCAACTTTGACAGCGATTTAAAAAAAATTGAGAGATATGCCCATTTTTTTTAACTAATGAAAAATAAAACAAATTTTCATTTGCGACCATCCGCGCTCAAAAATATTTGGGACAACATGGTCAAATACTTAAAAAACTGAAATAACTTTTGTTTTTATTTTGCGATTTTTTGAAAAAGGACCCCGCACAAATGAATAGGAAATGGCGGTTCGACCAATTAGGTGAATTTTTTGTATGTTTTCGATTTTATTATCCTAAAAAAAAGTCTCCATTGGCACAAAGCTCCAAAGTCGCAACTTTGGCTGCTACGGAGCTTGAAAGCTCCATAGCTCTATTACACAGGCACAAAAGAAAAAATCATGTACCAGAGGGTAGACCACCCGGTATGGGGGTTTTTGGTGGTGCTCAAACCGAATATGGCTATAGAAATGCAATCAAACTGGCCAATTTGCCCCCAGCGCCACCATAAGCCCTCCAAAGGAGTGAAAAAAATTTTTTTTTGAAAAATAAAAATTGAACTATATACTCATGTTTTTTGGGACGCTTATACTAAAAATGTATACAAAAAATGTTTTTCACCAACGTTTGGCCCTGTAGACGACCCCAGTGCCCCCATTTATACCCCCCCCCCCCAAACGGGTAAAAATATTTTTATTACAAAAATTAAAACTTAATATGAATTCTTATACTTTTTGGGACGGTGAAACCAAAAATGAATATAAAAAATGTTTTTTACCAATGTTTCGCCCTGTAAAACCCCCCAGTGGCCCCATGCTACCCCCCCCCCAAAAAAAAGAGAAATAAAAATTTTTATTACAAAAACTAAAACTCAATGTGTATTGTTATGTTTTTTGAGGTGCTGAAACCAAAGATGAAAAAGTGATTAACCAATGCTTGGTCCTCTAGGCCACCCCAGTGCCCCCATTCATCCCTCCAAACGAGTTAAAAATAATTTTATTAGGAAAATTAAAACTCGATGTGTATTCTTATTTTTTTTGAGACTCTGTGATCAAAGCTGAATATAAAAAATTTTTTTAACCAATGCTTGGCCCTTTACACGACCCCAGTGCCCCCATTCACCCCCCTCAAACGTTTCAGTGTCCAAATAAAAAACTTATAACCGGTTTGTGTAAACACAACCTAAATGCATGGAACATGTTTACTTCCAGATGAGGACTGGGTATAATAGAAATGTTACTCAACATTACAATTCAATTTGCTAATTTTATAATTTGTAATTATCACCTTACTAGCTGTTAAGATTCTAAACCTAAACTATTTTGATTCCCTAAATCTGAATGATTCTAAGTCCCTTAATCAATATTATTCCAAGACCCTAAATCGATATTATTTTAAGTTTATAAACCTGTATTATCTTAAGTCCTTAAGCTCAGATTTTTCAAAGTCTCCTCATTATTCTAATTTTCATTTCACCCCCCCCCCTTAAATAAGACAAATTTTACCACCCCCCTTAAATAGTACAAATTTGACCATCTCACTGAAACAGGACAAAATTGACCACCCCCTTAAATAGGACATATTTGATCACTCCCTTAAATAGTACATTTTTTACCACCCCCCTTAAATAGGACATATTTTACCACCCCCCTTAAATAGGACATATTTGACCACCCCCCTTAAATAGGACATATTTGACCACCCCCATCAAATAGGACATTTTTGACCACCCCCCTCAAATAGGACATATTTGACCACCCCCCTTAAATAGGACAAATTTGACCCCCCCCTTAATTTTTAAGTTCTGAAGTACCCCCCTCCCTATAAACATGTTCCATGTTAATAAGAATACACCTTGAGTTTTAATTTTTGTAATTACAATATTCTCAACTCGTTGGGGGGGGGGGGGTGAATGGGGGTACTGGGGTAGTGTAGAGGGCCAAGCAAGAGTTTTTAACCAATTTAAAAACATTTTTTATATTCATCTTTGGTTACAGTGTCTCAGAAAACATAAGAATATACATTGAGTTTGAATTTTCCTAATAAAAATATTTTTAACCCGTTCGGGGGGGGGGGTTGGTCTACTGGGCCAAGTATTGGTTAAAAAACGTTTTTTATATTCATCTTTGGTTACAGCGTCTCAAAAAACATAAGAATACACATTGAGTTTTAATGTTCCTAAAAAAAAAAAATTTTTAAATCGTTTGGGGGGGGGGGGTGAATTGGGCCACTGGGGTAGCCTAGAGGACCAAGCATTGGTTAAACACATTTTTTATATTCATCTTTGATTTCAGCGCTTCAAAAAATATAACAATACACATTGAGCTTTAGTTTTTTGTAATAAAAATTTTTGTATCTCGTTTTGGAGGGGGGTGCATGGGGCCACTGGGGTAGTTTATAGTTTACAGGGCCAAACATTGGTAGAAAACATTTTTTATATTCATTTTTGGTTTCACCGTCCCAAAAAATATAAGAATTCATATTAAGTTTTAATTTTTGTAATAAAAATATTTTTATGCGTTTGGGGGGGGGGGGTATAAATGGGGGCACTGGGGTCGTCTACAGGGCCAAACGTTTCTTAAATTTAGTATATTAACAAAAAATTCGAGTATTCTCGATTTTTTTTTGTGAATTCGCAAGAAAAATTGATAATTTACAATTTTTTTCTCGAAAATTTTCAAATAATAGTTGTAAATTTATGAAAAATAGTTGAGAATTTACAACTTTTTTCGTAAAATCACAAAATATCGAGAATTATCGAATTTTTCGATAATGTACTAAATTTAGTAAATTTACGATTTTTATCAAATATTTACAAATTTTTTTGAAAATTTACTATTTTTTCGAAAAAATTCTATTTTTTTTGTAAATCCAAGAAAGTTACTTTTTACAGTGTATTTAAGGGGCAGTGCAGGTTAAAATAGGATAAATTTTCAAACAAAAAACTTATAACCGGTTTGTGTAAACACAATCTAAATGCATGGAACATGTTTACTTGCAGCTGAGGACTAGGTTACTTATATGTAACCTAGTCCTCAGCTGCAATGTTATAACATTACAATACAATTTTCTTATTTTATAATTTGAAATTATCACCTTACTAGCTATTAAGATTCTAAATCTAAACTATTTTTAGTCCCTAAATCGATATTATTCTAAGTCTATAAACCTGTATTATCCTAAGTCCTTAAGCCCAGATTTTTCAAAGTTTCCTAATTATTCTAAGTCTTATTTGACCCCCCCCCCCTTAAATATGAAAAATTTGACTCCCCTCCTTAAATAGGATAAATTTGACCCCCCCCTCTTAAATAGGACAAATTTGACCACCCCTCTTAAATAGGACAAATTTGACCCCTCCCTTAATTTTTAAGTTCTGAAGTATCCCCTCCCTACAAACATGTTCCATGTTAATAAACGTGTTTTTTTAATTATTTTTGTAAAAAATTTTGAGAAAAAAATTAGATCTAAGAAAGCTAATAAAAAAGATGTTTCTAAAATTAATTATTTCAGCGAGAAAAAAATAGTTAGGATCAAGGATGGGGTGGTGAACATTGATGCGGTTTTGAACACCCAGCATTATTTTACTAAATAACTAAGATAGAAATAAAGAAAAGATATATTATTTAAAAAAAAATAATCATTAAACGGTTACTTTTTTTGCTTTGGAAATTATTAATTATTTAGAATAATAAAACCCTGAATCGAAATAGACTACTTGATATGTTATCGTTTAAAAAAAAAAATACTAAGAATACGAGTTACGTAAAATTGATATTTTGTTTAAATTTTTTTAACAATAACAACTTTTTTTCATTTATTTTATTAAGTAACCAACACAAATTAAATTTATAACAAAAAAATATCATTTTCTTCCTTTTTTATGCGTTTAATTAAGATGTCTAAGAATTCATCTTTAATATACTTAAAAATATGGTTTTGGACATGCATTTTATTTGAATGTCCAAAATAACATACACGGATTTTAGTTTTGGACAGTTAACTTGTTTTGTTAAAGATAAAGATATCTACTCGTTAAATTTTGTTAAATCCAAAAGCAAATATTAAAAAGTTTTACATAAAATCTAATTTAAAAAAATTCGAATTTTATTGCTGCTCTATGCCAATTGGCAATTGCATTCATATCGGTTAAATGAGAAGGACTCTCACTACGCCGACTGGGTTTTTTCCCCTCTTTCTCCCTTTTTTGTTTATTTACAATTAATTATAATAAATGAAAATTAATATATGAAAATATTTTCTTATGTATACCTGTAAATATTATATTACCCATACTCGACAGTTCGTTAGTAACATGAACTTTCAGATTTGAGAATAGAGTAAAAACAAAGCTTCTAGATATTAATACTTTTATGGAAAAAATGAGGTATTAGATCTAAATTAAAAAAAAAAAAATCGGTTTTTTAGCTTCCTGAGGTCCCAAAACGTGCTTATATGCCAAAAAATCTAAAATCAAAATTTCACCTATCACAATGGTTCCTCTACGAGGAACCAAAAAAATTATAAATAATTATAGTCATAATATTAAACTTATAAAGGCAATTTGTCAATTTTATTTTAGAAAATGCAATAAATTTCAACGCACGTATACGTCAAGTATAAAATTACGAGTTTTTTTTTTAATTTTAAGATTTTCAAGACTAATAAATCTTTCATTATAAGATATCATTTGAGATTTTATTTTTAATGGACCTACTTCTTATTTATTATAAATTAAGTGTAATTTTATTAATAATTTGTTTTTTTTTCATGTCCAGAGTTGGGAAGCAGTTGATCGATCGTCTTCTAATTTTACTCCAGATATAACACCATTAATTTTAGCTGCTCATAAAAACAATTATGAAATAATAAAGATTCTTTTGGATCGTGGAGCAACATTACCGACACCCCACGATGCACGTTGTGGTTGTGACGAATGCGTATTGTCAAGTGAATCAGATTCTCTTAGACATTCTCAATCTCGTATTAATGCTTATCGAGCACTTTCATCATCTTCACTTATTGCATTATCGTCAAGGGATCCACTACTCACTGCCTTTGAACTCTCATGGGAACTTAGCAGGCTGTCACATTTAGAGCAAGAGTTCCGTACTGAATATCTAGTTAGTATACTTTTCTTTTTTTAAATATAGGGTAGACATACTAGCAGTTGACCACGCAAGGTGAACTTTGAATTGAAAATAAACTAATTCTATCAGTATAACCAATGGTATAACAAATAGATACTAATATAAAATATATAATAGCATAGCGTTTTAGATTGCAGTATTTAAAAATTTTTTTTATTCATATTTGAATTAATTTAAATGCATTACTCTTGATTTGTAATCATTACACTTATAAGTGTTTAACATTTTAACTTTTTTTTTTTGATTGAGTTTATATTATAATCACGAGAAGAGTAACCGATCCCTGAAGGGCAACTGATAGTAATGTAGCAGCTACCCTACTTTGATAATTTCATTTTTATTTTTAATGTCTTAATCTTTATCTATAGGAAATGAGAGAAAATGTACAAGTATTTGCTACTTCACTTTTGGATCATGCACGAACTTCCTATGAACTTGAAATAATGTTAAATTACAATGCCGAAGGTTCAGAATGGGAGCCTGGACAACGTCAATCACTTGATCGTTTAAAACTTGCATTAAAATATAAGCAAAAAAAATTTGTTGCTCATCCAAATGTGCAACAATTATTGGCAGCAATTTGGTATGATGGATTACCAGGATTTAGAAGACTTAGTATGTTTGCTCAACTAATAGAAGTTGGCAAACTAGGCGCAAGATTCCCTTTATTTAGTACTATTTATATGATAGCTCCAACGTCTCAAAAAGCATTATTTATAAAAAAACCTTTTGTCAAATTTATTATACATTCATCGTCTTACGCATTTTTTCTAAGTAAACAAAAATTATTCTTTTTATATTTCTTATTTTTTAAATAAATAAAATTTTATAGCATTACTCGGTGCTGCATCTCAAAGGGTGGAATATTTAGCAATAGAATTATTAGGTAATGATTGGATGAAAGAAATATTAGCTGATTGGAAAAGACGAGAGAGAGGATCCATACCAGGTTTCGTAGAGTCGGGTGTAATTTTGTATGTTATAAGTAAGATAAAGTTTATTTTATTTTAATTTTATACACTGAAAAAACAATCCGTTTGCCGCAGGCACTTTTCTTGCTCAAATGAATGCAAATTACTCAAAACGTAAAAAAAAATTTTCTGATTTAAATTTTTTTTTTTTTTTTTTTTTTAAATATCATACCTCTTCACGCATATTCTAAATGAGAGTTAACAATTTTTTTTTCTTCAATTTCCTGTATTTCAGATTACTATTTACAATCGTTAGAACAAAAAAAATCCACTAGCCAAAACTGTTTTTTTTTTCAGTGTATTATTTGCTGATTATTTGTTAAAAATTAAAAAATTTATCGAGTATTTAAATTTTAGGTATTGTGGTTGGAGAAATGAGAGCTCTTTGGTCAGGTGGTTTATTGGAATATATATCAGATTTATGGAATATTGTTGACTTTATTCAGAATACATTTTATGTAATTTGGATAAGTATGAGAGTTACAGCTTTTGTGATTGTAACGGTAAGTTATTTGATAATTAATATACCATTGAATAAAGGCTAAAATAAGGGCAAACTTGGTCAAAAAACCTCCAGAAATGAAAAGTTGTGGAATGTGTTAGTTTTAGGCTAATTTGAAAGGGGAAACAAAATCGGACATTTCAACCCAGTGCTGGGCCCCCCCAGGGGGGAAAAAATATGGGGCAAAACGGTTTTTTGCAAATAACTCAAAAAGCAAGCAAATTATAAAAAAAAGTTTCAAATAAAAATTGTAGCTGAGAAAATTTCCGACGAAAATGTTTCTTAGAAATTTTTCAGTCGGACGCACTAGGACGGAGCTGTAAGCGGTCAAAGTTTTAACCTTTTTTACTATGTTTTCAAAAATCGATATTTCACGAAAAAAAAAAAACGTGTTTTTAATGAGTTTTTTGATTTTTTGGTAGTCAAAAGTGTTAGATATGGGTATGTAAGGTTTTTTTTACATATAATAGTATGTTTGTGGATATAAAATTTTGCATGTATAAAGTTTCTGCACTACCACAGATAGGCGTTGCAATCCCTATAGAACATGCATTTTTTTTAGTGTCCAATTTTTTTTTGTTTTCAGATAAAAAATCTTATAACTATGGGCAAACTTAGTATGGAATTACTTATTAGAGATCCATACTATGTATTCAAATCCAAGTATGCACATATTTCAATGTAATTTTGCCTGAAAACGAGAACCATTTTTTTCCAAAAAAATAAAAAATTGCGTTTTTTTGGATTTGTATGTTTTATACGCCTGGAAAATTTGTGGAAAATTTGATTTATTTTATATTTTTATAATATTTCAACTATTTGAAACATTTTTGGTACATAATAGTACAGTAGCTTGAGTAACTACCAAAAAATCAAAAAAAGTCATCAAAAACGCGTTTTTTTTTCTTTCGTGAAATATCGATTTTTGAAAATTTAGTCTAAAAAGGTCTAAACTTTGACCACTTATAGCTCCGTCCCAGTGCGTCCGACTGAAAAATTTCTAAGAACCATTTTCGTCAGAAATTTTCTTAGCTACAATTTTTATTTGAAACTTTTTTTTTATATTTTGATTACTTTTTGTGTTATTTGCAAAAAACCGTCTTACACCATCTTTCCCCCCCCCCTGGGGGGCCCAGCACTGGGTTGAAATGTCCGATTTTGTTTCCCCTTTCAAATTAGCCTAAAACCAACATATTCCACAACTTTTCATTTCTGGAGGATTTTTGTCCAAGTCGAGATCTTTATTCAATGGCCTATAAATAATTTTTAAATTTTATTATTGAAGCTTAAAAGAAACTTAGCTTCAGTTGATCTCCAACTGTTTTCATCTTAAATTACAAAACCTAATTTAATGCGCGATTAAAAAATTATATATCTTTGTCAATACGAATGTATATATTACGCCTAAAATATATATTTTTAATTAGCAAAAATGCCATTTTCGTTTCCCGTTGCTTTATTTTTTTTTTTACTTACCTATCTACAATTATCAACCTGGTAGTTATTTAAAAAAATTTTCGAATAACCAGATAAAATTAGATAACATTCATAAAAAAAAAGATTCCTAAAATTATAGCTCGTTAATTATACACATAAGTGATAATTTCTAGATGGTCAAAATTTTTTTTATGAGGGTAAACTTTTGAATACTGTAAATTTTGATAATTAGTTTTTTTTCGCGTTATAGTCAATAAATAAAATACATATTTTTAGCTAAAAATTACTAATTTTCAAGTTATTAAAATTTTAGATTTTTGTTTGAAAATAAATCTAGAAAAATTAAAATTGACACTTAGACAAGCACTTTAAGATAAATAATTTAATAAATGTCTTCTAACTTTTTAAAGAGAGAAAATTGGTCTGGAGAAGATCCTTGGTATCCACGAGATCATTGGCATGCTTTTGATCCAATGTTACTTTCGGAAGGAGCGTTTGCTGCCGGAATGATATTCAGCTTTTTAAAGTTGGTTCATATATTCAGCGTCAACCCACATTTAGGGCCATTACAAATATCACTAGGGAGAATGATAATTGATATTATTAAATTCTTTTTCATTTATACTCTAGTGCTATTTGCTTTTGGTTGTGGTAAGTTTTATCATAGAGATCTTTATTAACTTACTTTGAATCTGATAATTAATTATTATTTTATTAGGTATGAATCAATTGTTATGGTACTATGCAGAACTTGAAATGAAAAAGTGCTATCATTTAAATCCTGATATACCAGACTTTGATAATAATGAAAAGGCTTGTACGATTTGGCGTAGATTTGCAAAGTGAGTATTTTCTTATAAACTTATTAAATTAAATTTATGAAAATTTATGCCATACTGTCTTAAATTTTAGCTTGTTCGAGACATCACAATCACTTTTTTGGGCGGGTTTTGGGTTAGTCGATTTGTTATCATTTGATCTTGCAGGAATAAAAAGTTTTACTCGCTTTTGGGCTTTACTAATGTTTGGATCATACTCAGTTATCAATATTATTGTCTTACTAAATATGTTGATTGCCATGATGTCAAATTCTTATCAAATCATTTCGGTAATCATTTCATTCGTTATAGTACTTATTTCTTCAAAATAAATCTTAAAATTTATCAATTTATCTTAGGAAAGAGCTGATACGGAATGGAAATTCGCTAGAAGTAAGCTGTGGATGGATTATTTTGAAGACGGTGATACAGTACCACCTCCTTTCAATATGATACCAACAACAAAAACTTTTGAAAGAATCATTAAGTGTGGAAATCCAGAGAAAAAAACTAGATCTTTTATAGTAATTTTATTTATTTATTTTTATACTTTACTTTTTTAATTAGCTTAATAAAATTTTGAAAAATTTTAGAAAAAAAACAGGGAAAAGTCAAGAGATCGGCATGAAACTGTAATGCAGTTATTGATTCGACGTTATGTAACAGCTGAACAGTGTAAAAGAGATGAATTTGGAATTACTGAGGATGATGTTATGGAGATTCGACAAGATATTTCTAGTTTAAGATATGAATTAATTGACATCCTGAAGCAAAATGGCATGCGAACGCCGGATGTTGATAAAAATGAAGGATCCCGTAAGTTTCTTTTAATAAAAAATAATAAAATTTTAATAATATAAGTATTTTCTAAAATATTTTTTTTGTATTAGTATCTGGTAAAAAAGGTCGGGTAATGGAACGACGTTTACAGAAAGACTTCCAGATCGGTATGGTTGAAGGTATCGTTAATAAAGTCATCCAAACCAGTGAGAAAGGGCCTAAAGATGTGTTCAGCCAAATTGCTAAAGCAATTGGACGTAAAAGTAGTCAAGGTAGTAAAAAGAAAGATTGGAATGCTGTGGTGCGTCAAAATACAATACCTGGTGATCCTATCGGAAGCAGTTCAGAAGTTGTTACAAGAATTCAAAGAAGAAGTTTACGGCGCAACAAGCAACAACAAGATAATTTGGCTTCATTAGATCCTCAGCGATTAGTTGAATACAACCCTAATTTATCGGATGTCACACCAACTATGAGAATTGCATATGCTAAATTTATGCTCAAGAGGCCACCGTTAAAGGAAGGGGAAGAAGATGGCGAGGAAAAAGGTTTATATCTTATATTTTTATTTAATTGGAAATGAAAATATTTTTAATTTAATTTTTATTTGAATATTCTGAAGCTGAGTCAGCAGGAAGAAAATTGGTTAGCACTTTGAGTAAAGAAAGCTTAAAGAAATTGCAAGGCCAAAAAAGTGTCGAAATTCGAGATCCTAAAGATTCGTCATCGCCAGTACCACAGGAAATTTCAAAAGATGGTTCAAAACCAGTTCAATCGATTCTGAAGTCAACTTCAGTAAAAACATCAGTTTCTAAAGAAGAATCAAAAGATGCTATACAAAGGCAGCAAACTAAAGACGTTCCGAAACAAGAGTCTAAGGATGTTTCAAAACAAGAGTCTAAGGATGTTTCAAAACAAGAGTCTAAAGACGTTCAAAAACAAGCATCAACTTTAAAAGATGCTCCATTAAAACAACCGTCAAAAGATGTCCCAGTAAAACAACCATCAAAAGATGCTCCACAAAGGGAACCATCGAAGAAAGGAGTAACCAAAGAAGCACCAAAAGAAACACCAAAAGAAGCAGATAAGAAAGATTCTAAACCACCGCCGCCAAGACCTTCTGATGATCTTGAAGGAACCAAGGCCAGAGGTAAATCGAAAGCTACAGGACAAGTAATGGGCGGCTGGCTTTAAATTTAAAAATAAATTTTGTTTTCTTTAAAAATTTCAAAATATATGTTACTTTTTAATGTATTATTCAGAGTTTTTTATTATTAGGCATTTCGCCAACAATGAATTTCGTAGCCCCCTTTTTTGGTGATAGTGCAAAAATAGGGTGGAAAACGAATTCGGGGTCTATTTTGACCCTAAATAAGCCAGGTTAATTGTTATTAAAAAATTATTGCAAAATTTTGCAAAATTAAGCAATCATTTCTTTATAACAATTAACCTACCACTTTTAGGTCAAAATAGACTACGAATTCGAGTTCAGTGGGCACATATTCACCCTATTACCCACGGCCCAATCACTAAAAAAAGTGGACAATCGGACTATGAAATATATTGCTGATGGCACGACTATTTACCAAACAGAATAATTTTTATGAAAAAAATTTTACTTACCTAATCTTAAAAAATGAATAAAAATTTTTTAATTATAAAAATAGTAAATTGTACGATAAACTGCAATTGGAAAATAGATTTTGCAAAAGTGCAACGAAAGCTATTTTTACAGTATTATAAGAATGTTTACTATTGAAAGCTTGAAGAAGCGATTCCTAGCAAATATGTTTTTCTTGTACTATAAAACTGTAAAACTATAAAACTGAAATTGCAGCTTAAATGTTTACATTTATTATTCATTTTACTTGAAGTCATTGAAGTAAACATTTTCAAAAATGTTTTGAATGTTTTTTTTTACGATTATGTTCAATTGTTAAATTATTTATAAATGTACTAAAATAATATTTCATTTTTTTTACGCCATATTAAATGCACTCCAATAGTGTTTTTGTTAAAAAAATTTACAGTTCAATTCAGTTTTAAAGTACTGAAATTTTAATAAAAAAATTTGTACACTGTTAAATTTTAAAAAGCTTCTTTTTTTAAATTTCAAGTAATATATTAAATTTATTATGATTTGCTTGAAATAATAAGCAAGTGTTTGAAATTTCATACTTATAAATTTAATAATGTGCTTCAGCGTTATTATCCGAGAGTAAATTATTATTTTACTTTTCGCAGTGGCAAATCATAAATTATTATTTTTTTTACAGCATAAATAATTTGTTGCCCTTACCGGTGTAAAGCATAAAATTTGGTGTTGAATTTTTTGTTCTTGCTGCATCTCAATAGATAGACAAAAAATATTGTAAGGGCGAAAAAATGTAGATAGTAGCGTGAACACATATCAAAACAGCTAGTGATTTTGCTTGTAATATATATTTGTAGGAAACTGAGAATTATTAATGAAATTCACAAATAGAGTTTAATTTATTTGGAAAAATAGGTGAATTAACAATAAAAATTTTAAGAAAATAAATAAAACTTTGATTTTATCAAACTTATTGAAAGTAAAATTAATTTTAAAAAATTTTGCGTCAAAAATTACTTACGCGTTAGATAATTTACTAATGCCCGATGAAGCGAAACTTTGGGAAGAGTCGGTACAATGTCCTAATAAAACCTGCAGAAATCGTACGATTTGCTAAAATATTTAAATACAAACTTGTCTTATAAGTTTTATCTCCTGACTTTAATTGCCTAATGAGTTAGAATCAAGTAAATTAACTATAATAATTTCAGTCTTAAAATTTTTTACAACCCTACACTGAAAAAAAATCCGGAATTCCGGTTACCGCTACTGCTACTTCTTTTATTTTAAATGGTTAAAAAATTTTTTTTTTTTTTTTTTAATGTTTTCCAAGTCCCACTATGTCGCATGAGTTAAACTCATTTTTTTAAATTTTCTTTACGTTTCAAGACGTTTGAAATTGTTTAAAAAAAAAAAAAAATCGTCTGGCACAACCGAAGTTCTTTTTCAGTGTAAATTAAACTGAATCCCCGTTAAAAAATTTTCTTTCAATAATAATTTATCATGAATTCCAATTTCAAGCGTTAAATAAAATGCAAGAAATGAAAATAACTAAGGTGAATTTTTTATAATTATATTCACTTATAATTTTATAATTAAATGAATGAAAATATAATGTAAGTTTGCTCTTCTTAAATATTGTTTGATATTCTTTTATATTAACGTAAAATAGTTTTGTCCAAAAATTTAATAAGTAAATTTCTTAAAAATGTAAACCAAGAAAATTGGTAATGTCTGATATATCTTAATTTTTTAACTCAGTTGCGTGATTAAAAAAAAAATGTATATTTGAATTAATAATCAGAACTACTTTAAATCTGAAAGAAATTTCCACTTGCCTCAAATGGATTTTTAAAATTAAAAAAAATATTTACCAATTTAATTTATCATCAGTTATCATATTAAACTAAAAAAATAAAAATAAAATAATTTTATATAAATCAGCTAGTTTTTTAAATAAATGATAAAATATAGATTACGACTTTCCATGAAGTTGTATAGTTGCATTTATGATTTAAAATTATACACATATATTTAAAATTTTATTTTAGTTTTAATTTACCCCATTTACCTCATTCAAACAACTAAAAATTAAATATTTCCAATAATATAAGAATTTATGTTTTATAAGTTGCTGAATTTGGTTTAATTATTTATAATTTACTCTTGTTATAACTTGTTATTGGTGTTAGCATATTAAAAAAAAAAAAATTATGAATTACATTTATTTAAAACATCTGAAATATAAAAACAAGAAAAAATAATTATTTTGATAAAAAAATTAGACCCTCAAACAAACTGTAAATTCAATGTGGAGTTGCATTTTTAATTTTAAATAAAATAAGCTAATTAAATATTACATTTTTTAGAGCAGTTTTAAATTTTTTCTGAATTTTTTAACGATTTTCTTGCGAAAAATTTGTAACTTATTGCATCTCATTTTGCAACTCTACAATATGGAGTTTCCAGCTGATTGAGGATTCAAAAAATTACATTTAATTTAAACAACTTAATGTTATAGGCAAACATTTTTATTTGAAAAAATAAACAGTACATAATTATCATGAGAAGAAGAGAAGTCTGGTTTCCATAAAAATAACTCTAGTTATAACCCAGCAGCCAGTTAAAATCTATATGGATTTTTACAGGCAAAAACGTGGCTATAAAAGGTAACTCCTTTTTTTCAGCCAAGAATCTCAATAAATATTATCAAATTATTGCATTATGTATTTTATAAGAAACCATACATATTTAAAATAAATCAATTTTTATGATAGATTTAAGTTGTAGATTATTAATTAAACTGTAATCCTTTATTTAAAATTATCATCATTATATTTATAATTAAAAGCTTAAATGCGATAGTTTTGATTTTTTTTCGAAAAATGTAAAATTTTATTATAATGCAATTGAATCAATAAAAGTAATTATTGGACCGTTAACTTATATTTACACTAAAATATTCTTATTAAATTTGAATGCAGCAAATGCTTCGAAAATTTTAAAAATGCCATAAACTTAATTGGTTAAAAAATTAAAGTAAAATTAATTTTTTTAAGAGTTTAAATACCAAGATTTTAATTTTAAAAGAAGAATTGTTCTTACGTTTAAACTGAAAAAAAATCTGATTGTCGCAATCGTTTAGTTTTTATGTCAGATTCTGTCTGCCATAACTGAATTTATTTTTCAATGTATGTATTTTAGTAAAAGGCTTTTTTGTTTCAAGAAATAATGTAATTTTTATTATAAGTACAATAAATTAATTATTATTTATGTAAAATATATAAAATTATAACAATAACAGCAATGAATATTTTTTAGAATAAAAATAAATTAATAAATAATTTCATTTTTTATTTTAATTTTACATTATTATGATAAATTGTCAGGTATTTGTAATTTCATGCATTTAATCAAGAAAATGCACAAAATTTAATTACATAAACCTTTAACAGTACAATTTAAAAATTGGTTCTATGAAACTTTCTTTGAAACACGTTAAAAATTTCTAGGTCAAAATTATAAATGTTAATATTTAAAAGTAAGCCCACATTAATTTTCTAAAGTAATAATACATTTTATAATCGTCTTATATTTTATATCAATTAACATCACATAAATATATTTAAAAACTAAAATAAATTATACATCCATAGAATTATGAATTAAAAAAAACAGCAACATAATATACCAAACAGTGACCTAAAAAAATTAATACATTGATAATATTATTATATTTATTTTTTAAATTATAATAGTAAATTCTTAACTGGCTCGTAGAAATGTTTATTTTGCAAAAGGCGAAGGTTTACAATAATCCTGTTATCGCGTTTGGTAAAAATAAATATTTCTAGCTGCAAGGTTATGAATGTTTTTTTCTTTACAAAGGGCAATATTAACGGCCTCTCAAAATTGGAATATAGTCATATTATTGCCCGCTAGTAAAAAAGTGCAAATTAAATATCGTAAATAATCTGAGTCTTTTACGTTTTTTTGAAAATAAACATTCAAAATTACCAAAGTGAATATATGAAGTAAATATTTTTAAGATTTCATAATTTTATAAACTCCTTTTTTATGTTGTTCTGGTAGAACTAGGATCCACTTAATTATTTTTAAAAAATACACATTTTTTCATTCAGATGTCTAAAAGTTACTTCAAACATGATAGACACAGCAGATGAAAAATTTATTTTATTGTATCATTTTTATCAACAATTGGAACTTTTTTAAACTTAAAAGAGAATCTGCTAAATTAAATTTTATACTTCAATATTTTAAAATTCTTTGTGAAAAAAAAACACAATAAACTCAGATTTTTACTGATTCCAATAAAAAATTTACAATAATAAAAATACCTTTGGTTATTATTGTCAATATTTTCACTTTTTTCATTATTATTATTATCTAATTTTTCACCATTTTTTGTTTTATCAACAATACCAATTTTATATTTTTTTAATAATTTTCTTGCATCCGATGAATGTCCAACATTATCAAAATCTTTTGTAGCATCCATACCACCACAAGTTTCTAAATATTCAGGTCCACCAGGATGCTAAAAATTTCTTCAATAAATTTACAAAAAAAAAATGAAAATCAATGAAATGTAAAAAAAGTAACCTCTTTGGCATAATCCGTAACATCATAAACAATATCATCAATAATCATCCACAATCTTGTACCATTTGTTCCATTATTTTTAGCAACTTGTTCTTTCGTGTAAACTTCATTATCAAGTTGAGACATTATTATTTTATAAATTTTACTTCACAAATAAACGTTCAATTGCTCTTTATTCATCACTCTGTCTCTACTTTTTATTTTTTAATTTCTTTTTTTTTTTAGTATCAACTCACGTACAATGTTATCATAATTTATACAAGAGAATTTCATTAAATCATTTATTTGATAAGAGATTTACATTATCTTTCGTGTGTTTAGACACGTCTAAGATTAAAAATACGATAGTATCATAAAATTAAATAACTATTAAATGATTTAATATTTTTTATTTATTTATAAAATTTTGTTTTAATTGTACATAAATAAGTATAAAAAGTTAGTGTAATTTATAGTAAAAAAAAATTTTTTTTTATCTTTAATAACTTTTTTTCTGGAATAAATTATTGTATTATTAATTTTATGTTCTTTAGGTGACGCAATTTTATGAATAAACAGATTAAATATTTAATAATAATTACAGCTCTTAATTAAAAATCATAATAATCAAGTTTATACAATTTTTTATACTTATAACAAATAGTATACATGGGGCATGTTTATTGGGAGGGGTACTTTCAATTGGAGGCTACTACCTTTTATGATATGCAATCTATAGTTATGGATGACCTTAATTTGTTGAAAAAATATTCTTGATACTCTCCGTTTAATTCAATGGGCCTTCTGTTCATCACAAAGAAAATTATTTAGGATATTTTCTATAGTTATTTACTTGATAAATCACTAACGCCTTATTTTTTCTTTTTTTTCAATTAATATGATCATAGGATTTCCCGCATATTGAATTCCATACCGACTTTAAAATGGCGTGTGAAATTCTCCATACGCTCCAGACGACTTCTACCGTCCGGTCCCTGGGACTTAGAAACGCAGAGCTCAACATTATTAAATAAGATTTTTTGGTCATTTTCAATTTAACGCTGCAACTTTGCAAGTTAACCAATAGACTATTGATGAGTATCAATTTTTTAGTGTAAGTCTTATATTTTTAGGCAAATAACCCGAAAGCCAATGCTTGTAAAATTATTTTTTGTTAAAAATTACCAATTTTTAAATTTCTTCCGAAGTTGTAATTTTCGATGAAAATGAGTTTGAAATGAGTTTTATAGGACTCAAAAATATTGTGCAAACTTCAAGTTGAAATATCGATATTCAAAGATATTGATAAAAATAGACTTTTTTTAAAAAACCTAAATTGGGACTCTGACTTTACATTATCATATATGCGGCAAACAGATACTTAAAAAGAGACGAGTAAAGAATTTTTGAAAAATTGAAGCTTGTAGAAAGTTTTTGAGACCTATATCTCCATTAACAATATATCCATTTTTGTCAAAAATTACAATTTTAGCAACAATTTAAAAATTCGACATTTTGGACCAAAAGTGGACATTCAGTTAATTGGCTATAGCAATGAGAGAAATATTGATGAAAAATTGTGGTTTGTGGTGCACCAAAATAATGAGACCCACTAGAAGTGTTTTGGTTAACAGGTATAGGTTACAGCGTTATATTGAAAATTAAAAAAACAAAAACTCTATTTAATAACATTGAGCCTAGTGTTTCTAAACCTAAAAGGCCCATTGGAATACACGGAGGGTATCAGGGGTGTTTTTTCAACATATTAAAGTCATCAATAACTATACATTTTAATTTGGTTTTAAAATCCGATTTAGGTACTTAGAATAATAATATTTGTTAAAAATAATAAATACGAATCAGAAAATAAGAAGATTTGGTTACTCAACTATGGACAGCAAAATTGCAATGTTATTTCATATATCATTTATGTATTAGACCCAGCATTATAGTAAGCATCTAATTGTTCCATGCATTTTGGTTGTGTTTCTTAAAATCAGTTATAACTTGAAAAAGCTTATTTCTCGAGAAAAAAAAATTATATCATGTTACTCAAAATATATATACGTGAATTTTGGACGTTGTTAAACTCATAGATTAGCTTATATATAAAAAATATAGCATTCCATCTAGAGGTTAAAAACTTTATAAACTTTGAAAACAAGAGTAGAAGATATCTTAAAGGTTAAAAACATTAACTTGGTAAAAAAACTAAATTTTTACAACTTAAGAAAGCTGAAGTTTTCCAATTTTCCAAGATGGCGGACTAAAAACTTGAAAAAATCAACTTTTCACATTACAAGGAGGATTTTTAAAGCGAAAAAAATTAATTTTTGTGGAAAACATTTAATATTTCAAACCAACATATTTTTCAATTTTCCAAGATGGCGAATTGAAAAACTTGAAAAAATCAACTTTTCACATTACAAGGAGATTTTTTAGGGCGAGAAAATTTAATATAGGGTGAAAAAATATTTAATTTTTCAACCCAACATGTTTTCCGATTTTCCAAGACGGTGGACTAAAAACTAGAAAAAATCAATTTTTCACATTACAAGGAGGTTTTTTAAAGCGAAAAAAATTAATTTTTGTGGAAAACATTTAATTTTTCAAACCAACATATTTTTCAATTTTCCAAGATGGCGAATTGAAAAATTGAAAAAATCAACTTTTCACATTACAAAGGAGTTTTTTATGGCAAGAAAAATAAATATTGGGTGAGAAATATTCAATTTTTCAACCCAATAAATTTTCCGATTTTCCAAGATAGCAGACCATTAAACTTAAAAAAATTAACTTTTAACTTTACAAGAGGGTTTTTGGGGCCAGAAATATGAATTTCCGGTCAAAAAAATTAACTTTTAACTTTACAAGGCAGTTTTTTAGGACGAGGAAAATAAATTTTGGGTGGAAAATATTTAAAAGGATGGAAAATATTTTATATTTCAACCCAACATATTTCTGATTTTCCAAGATAGCGGACCATAAAACTTGAAAAATACCCTGCCAACTAGCTGGCACTAAGGTTCCTCAAACAATGAGCTTAATAATTCAGTATGCCACAGATATCACCGATTACAACCATGCAATCATACATTCATTTCTATTAACTTTTAAAAATTTTTTTTATGGATCAAAAATTTTAGAACAAATTTTCAAAAATATAATTATCAGATTCGAGATCACGATTAAAAACCATATTTTCAAATGTAAGTACTTTCATGGAACTGAGTGAAGTATTACAGCCAGAAAAAAATATTAAAGTTTTTGAAAAAAAAAAACTAAAATATTGCAGTTTTTAAAATTTTTTTGTTTTTTTAATTTTGAGAAAAAAATTTTGAAAAAATTTGGTATCAAATCCAAAAAATTACTATAAATAAACTTTCTAAAACTAGTACTCTCATAGAAATAAATTAGGTACTACGTCCAAAGAGAAAAAAAATTTGGCGTTTTTTGTATTTTTTGGTGACGAAAATTTTTTGAAAAAAATTTTCAAAAAATTAATTATCAGATTCAAGATATCGAGTAAAAATCATACTTTCGAATATAAGTACGTTCATGGATATGAATGAGGTATTACATCGAAATTAAAAAAAAAAAAGTACCTCGAGATTTTTTGGTAAAAATTTTTGAAAAAAAAATTAGGTCTTAATTCCATAATGTTTGTAAAATATCACCGATTACATACACACATACACATACACACACATACTTTTTTTAAAAACCGGTTTTTTAGCTTCCTGAGGTCTCAAAACGTGCTTATATGACAAAAAATCGACAACCAAAATTTGACCCATCACAATGGTTCCTCAATTGAATCAAAATAACTACAGCTATTATCAAGAGGTTTAGCGAAAAATTTCCCACGATACCTTTTCCTAATATTGAATGATCTTCAATATTAGCCAAGCATAATTTTGATCCAAGTTTCCCAAATCTTAGGCTTTTATGAGCCCAAAATTACAAAAATTTAACAGATCGCATTTGTTTAAAAAAATAAACATTTTTAATTTTTTTTATATTCTTGTACCAACTACTGAAAAGCATTGATTCTTTCATTACAAAATTATTATAAATAAACATATGTTAAAATATTTTGGTTACAAAATGCTGTGCAAAATACACCCAGTGGTGGATAGAACGACCTTAATTTTTTATAAAATGTATATTTTTACAAAAATTTTGGGAAAAACCCATCGGAAAAATATTAAATAAAATAAGCACATTTTTATTTACATATTTAATTTAAATAATGAGAATGAAAAAATCCGTGACATAAAAATTTTTTATAATTAGCTTAATTAAACAAAAAATACCTACTTTTTTTTCTCCAAGCCAATATTTTTTAAAATGAATATTTTAATTCAGAGCTGGGCATGCACGGCATTTTGGGCACGGAAAACTAACAGCCGTATATACGGCCAAGCAGTATAATGATCCGTGCACAGTCTGTCCATACATTATTTTTATAAGTATACGGATCAGTTGGTAGTATGTTAAAGTTTGAATGCATACTGCCCACGGACCCGTCAGCATTATGAAAAACCCAAGTCTCATACTCATACGGACCCGTATGCATATAGGACCTGGGTATTTTCATAATGCTGACGGATCTGTGAGCATTATGAAAATACCCAGGTCCTATATGCATACGGGTCCGTATGCGTATGAGACTTGGGTTTTTCATAATGCTGACGGGTCCGTGGGCATTACGAAAACACCCAAGCTCATACGCATACGGACCCGTATGCATATAGGACCTGAGTATTTTCATAATGCCCACGGACCCGTCAGCATTATGAAAAAACCCAGGTCCTATATGCATACGGGTCCGTATGAGTATGAGACCTAGTATTTTCATAATGCCTACGGATCCGTACACAGTATGAAAATACCTAAGTCCTATACGCATACGGACCCGTATGCATATAGGACCTAGGTATTTTCATAATGCTCACGGACCCGTCAGCATTATGAAAATACCTAGGTCTCATACGTATACTGACCCGTGGGCATTATGAAAATACCCTCTTCTATACGCATACGGGTCCGTGGGCATTATGAAGTTACCCAGGTCCTATATGCATACGGGCCCGTATGAGAAAAATATGGGCCCGTATATTCTTATGCCGTACAAATAGGTGATTTGGTATTGAATTTTGTCGTACGGTTTTTCATACGGCATAAATAAATACGGGAGCTGTAGGTAATATGCCGTATTAATGGACTATTTTATACGGCTCCCGTATTGAATTTTGCCGTATGGATTTTCATACGGCAAAAATCAATACGGGGGCCGTATAAAATGGTCCATTAATACGGCATATTTTGTACGGTTCCCGTATTGTATTTTGCCGTATGGATTTTCATACGGCAAAATTCAATACGGGAGCCGTATAAAATAGTCCATTAATACGGCATATTTTGTACGGTTCCCGTATTGGATTTTACCGTATAGGTTTTCATACGGCAAAACTCAATACGGGAGCCGTATACAATTTCCCATTATTACGGCATATTTTGTACGGTTCCCGTATTGGATTTTACCGTATAGGTTTTCATACGGCAAAAGTCAATACGGGAGCCGTATACAATTTCCCATTATTACGGCATATTTTATACGGCTCCCGTATTGTATTTTGCCGTATGGATTTTCATACGGCAAAAGTCAATACGGGAGCCGTATAAAATGGTCCATTAATACGGCATATTTCATACGGTTCCCGTATTGGATTTTGCCGTATGGATTTTCATACGGCAAAAGTCAATACGGGAGCCGTATAAAATGATCCATTAATACGGCATATTTCGTACGGTTCCCGTATTGGATTTTGCCGTATGTAATGTTATACGGCAAAAGTCAATACGGGATCCGTTTGAAATTTGCCGTATTAATGGACTATTTTATACGGCTACCGTATGCACTTTGCCGTATATACGGCTAAATACATCTAGTGACCGTTCACCGTATGCCGTATATACGGATAACAGCGTGTCACAGTATCCCAGCTCTGTTTTAATTTATGATTAATTAAAAATAATTGAATGCTTTGAAAATAATTTTAAGAAATTTAAGAAGAAATTAAATGAGTTATTTAATTAGTGTTTAAAATATTATTAATTAACTGGCAATTTTTCCTCTTGAATGAAGTAATTTGAATAGAAATAAAAAATTAATTACTTAAGGATAAAAATTCAAATCTATATAAAGATTAAATCGTTGTATGAAAAATCAATATCTTCTATAAATTTTGTCTTCCACAATATCTAAGTACTTGTCAGAAAAAATGTTTGCCAAAAGTAAGTAATTTGACGATCTCAAAATTATATTTTAAATAACAATCAATTTTCTTTTTATTTAAGAAGCCATCGCTTTTTTACTTTTGACAATCATGCTGATTGCAACTGTCAATACAGTAAGTTAAAATAAATAATGTTAATATTTTAATTAGCGCTCAAAAAATTAAAAAATTATTTTTCTTTTCAAGTCTCTTCACCCATATCCTGGTGATTGTACAAAATATTTTCAATGCGGTACTGGTAGATGCACTGCATTGAATTGCGGTGCTGGAACTGTATTTAATAATGACATTCAAAATTGTGATTATCCACGTCCAGATTTTGATTGTAGAAAGTTTAGTTAGTGTGTAAAAAAAAAAATTTTTTATACAAAATGTGTTATTTCAAAATAATACTTGTAATTTCTTATGGTAAAATAAATTTTGGTTTATTATTTTGATGTAATTGTGTATTTATGTTATAGCATTTGCTTAACGAGATTGTAAATTTTAATTTTTTGGCAGTTTTATTTCTTAGGTGTCAAAGTAATTATTTTAAAATTGTAGCTCTATATATATAGAGCTCCAATTATAATGATGCTAAAAAATTTAATTTAATTGCTAAAAAATATTAATATGCAATCCAAACATGATCATTTTTTTTCCATATCAATATGAGTGCTTCAATATGGATTCCAAATTTATATAGAAAAAAAATTCATCATCTATGGATTCCATATATGAAAAAATATGAAATATGGATACGAAAAAAATCCATATCTGTCATATTTGCCCAACTTTGCATATAATACACGTCTTGTAAATTTTATTACCTACACTTTAATTGAATTATAAAAAATTATAATAGTTTACCAAACATTAGTAATTTTTGAGTAAGTAACTAGCTGATATTCGGAAAAATAATAAAAATATTGCTTCCTGCATAGTAAAACAAATTGTGGAATTCTTATCAGTTGATGGTTGACAATACACAGTCAATAATATTTGAGTAAAAAATTAGTCCTTGAAATAGCAAACAGAAATTATAGAAACTGAAATAACTAAATTTTATTACGTTTCAGGTCTAATTGCACCTTAAAGAATTTTTTCTCGTGGCTATTTTTGTTTTTAATACGTAATTTCGAATAATTTTACTTAAAATTAGAAAAATTATTATTTTTTAGACATTTGTTTGCATCGTCAATTTTATTGCAACAATGGTAATTGGATAATAAATAAAAAGTTTTTATAAATAACTGATACTTTCAAAATAATAAAAAGTTAACTTTCCTGCTAATAAAATAAAATTTAGAATTCTTATCAGTAAGTGGCTGGCAGCAAAATTGAGTCTTATTTTATTTTAATAAATTGGAGTGAAAAACTTTGAAACATTCAAAGTGGTACTATTTTGGTTTATTTAAAAAAAATAGTATAAATAATTTAGACGCGGTTTTAAACTACTCCAATTTAGATTCTTTCTATTTTATTAAGTCACGTTTCTTAACTATTTTTCAGATATTTTTTTTTCATTGCTGTTTCCAGGTATGCATAAATTACAAATATTTTAGTGTATATTTGAAATAAGTCATATTTTCGGCTATTTTCAGCCATGTTTTTGAATTTTTTAACTTTGTTAGTTCTAAATAAATTTTTTTTTACCATTTTTAATTACTATTGATACGTAGATAACAAAAATTTAATCTATGCTTTAAAAATAGTCTGTATTTTCTGTTATGAGCTTTTTGAAAGGAGCAATGGTTTAAAATATAGCTTGATACCTTCCAAAAAATAAAAAGGAAATAACAAGAAAAAATACTTTCACGTAGAAATATTAGCTAATCTAAAAAAAAAAAAAAAAAAAAAAAAAAAAAAAAGATGAAAATAAATAGCCGAAAAATTGTTAATGGTCAATATTTAATGTATTTTTATTATTGTTTTCTATAGTTGAAAATTTTTTATAAACAAAATATGAAAACTTTACTTCTGTTAATTTTTTTGAGCAACGTGGGTTTCGCTAAATTCTTTCTAACAGAGAAATTGATTAATCAGCTCATTGAAGAAGCAAAACCCTATCAAGTTACGATACATTCAGACTTAAAGAATGGAAGCGCAACAAATCAATTTCACTATCAGCCAGTTATGATGCATTTAATGAGAAAAGTACCAACTGCTGTTGTGAATTTAAATAATCCTCCATCGCCATTAAAATGGGAAGATGATGCCGTGAAATATCACAAGAATTTGACAGCACCCTTGCATGTTATTATTCTGAGTGAAACTGCAAATAAGAACCAACTTTTGTACAAATTTAAAACGATTCTAAATTTAATAGGTGACTCATCATTTTATTTGTCTTCAACTAAAGTTTTTTTGGTAACTAATCAAATTTATGATTCATTTGAATTGCTTGACAAAATATTCTTAGCAGCAGAAAAAAAAAATTTTATTGATTTTACAATTTTGCATTGCTCTAACCAAAATCTTTTTATTTTTAATCATAATATTTTTTTTAATACTACAACTACTGTTGAGTTTAATCAAAATTCAAATTTTACAATCTTTCCAAATAAATTTCGTCAAATTAGGGGTTATAAAATGAAAGTAGGAGTAGCTGAGAACTCATGGCCAGAATTATATAAAAATTACACTTTTAATTACATTTATCCAGCTACTTTACTTTATTTAACATATTTATTTAAAATTTACCAATGCTTTGAAACTTCATTAAATATAACCTCCGTGTTTCAACCTATAAAATATGATAAAAATCTTATACAAAATGAATTAAATAACCAGAACCTAAATTTTGTTTTAGCTTTGATGCCATTAATTGCTAAAGAAAATTTGCTTCAAGTTTATTTGTGGCATTCTGTTAAATTTATTTTGGAAATACCTGTTTGTATAGAAAAAAATATTGCATTTTGGGATACTATTTCGAGTTTTGTTCTGTTAATTTTTGGTATATTTTTTGTTTTTATTTGTACTCATTTCTTGAATTTAAAGCGGGATCAATGGTCACTTTTTAAAGTTTATTATTTAATGTTGGGAATTAATGTAAATCAGGATTCTCGCCTTTGCCTTCAGTCACAGATTATTTATATTATGCTTATTTTTATTTCATTATTTTACATTCCCGACATGATATCTGATTTGACAAGCCAACAGTTTAAGAAAACGGAAACTGGAGTTATTGATTCTTTTGAAGATGTAATTAGAAAAAATATGACAGTAATATTTTGGGAAAACAGTATAGAATTATTGAATTTCCTTAGAAATAAAACTTCAGGGATTAATAAAAACATTACTGATGTTGCTAGATTGCACGAAGGTAATGAAATTGCTGCTTTGAATAAAGTATATATTGAAATTGAGCATTTTGCTGAAAAATATCTCAAGTTGAATAAAAATATTTTTAATGGTATAAAACATAAAGTAAGCAATCTCACTTTGTTGGATGGATTCGTGGCAATTGAATTTCAATATAATTCTCCATTGAGAAAAATATTTGGTGATATTCACAGGAAGTTAGAAGAGAATGGTCTGGATATTAAATGGTCCTCTGATTATCTAAATGTTTATAAAATTGACGGGAAAATTGAATCGGATAAATTTTTCGCTGGTCTGGAGATGTTACCACTAATTTTAATATCAGTCTTAGCCTTTGGGGTGATTGTATCTTTTATTGTATTTCTTTTAGAGTACTTTGAAATTATAGAGAAACCAAAAAAAGTACGGAAAAATATACGTAGAATCCATGTCAAGCAGCGACCAACAAAAATTATTAAAAAGAAGGCAATTTATTCTAATGTAATGCATAATGGAGCTGATTTATATTACTACCCTTAAACAAATATAAAAATAGTGCATTCTTAAAACCGGCTCGTAGAAATAATTATTTTGACGGATGCGAAGGTTTACAGGTCCAAGGCGCGTAATGCCAAGGTCTTAATAATAGCATTTGCTAAAAATAAATATTTCTAGATGAGGTTAAGAATATTTTTTTATAAATAATAATAAATAATAATTTTTAATTGGTAATTAATTATGTCTGTAATAACCTATGCACATTGTGTATAGGCATATAAATTAATCATAAGCACATAATTTTTTAATATACTATTCTGGAGAAAATTATCGTAAATTATCATGAATTTACCATGTTACCATTATTGGCGTCTAGGATAGAAAATGATCGGAGGTGTTACGTAGTTTTATGCAGGCACCTAATTACCGCCGTTTGATAACCTGATCAATTTTCTGTCTTTGACGAATCTAATGGCCATCAATAATATTATGCGCAAGAGAGTATTTTTTGTACCAAACAAAAGAATTGCATACGCTGTTATAACAAATTGGGTAATAACGAATAATAATTTAAAATAAATGTTATTTTAAAAGAAATAAAAATATCGCTATGGTTTCTAGGTTGAATAACAAATTGTAAAATCAATATTAGTTGCTGTTTGGTTCTAATAAAGGGTAGTTCTTCTTGAAAAAATAGTTTATTTTAGTATTTTATTTATATTAAATGTAATAAATTAACTTTAAAAACGACATGATGATTGTACTTATGTTTATTTTTGTATGCGATTTGAGATTGGTGAAACGTTTTGTCATGGAAAGCTTGATGAATCAGCTTATTGAGGAAGTTAAACCAAATAGAATGAGCATATATTTGAATTCTGAAAAAGAAGGCAAGGCCGATCAATGTGGTTATCAACCGGCTGTGAAACATTTCATGAAAAGAGTGCCAACTGCTATTGTGAGTTTAGATAATCCTCCATCACCATTGCAATGGAAAAATGATACAGTTGGATATCAGAAAAATAAATCTGCCCCACTTCGATTTATTATTCTTGGCGGAAATTCAAATAACACTGACCTTCTGTTCAAGTTGGAAAAAGCTCTGAATTTGGTACGCGGTTCCTTGTTTTATATGACAGCTACCAAAATATTCTTGGTAATTAATCAAGCTAAAAATTACTCATTTGAATTGATTAAGAAAATATTTTCAAAACGAACCAAAACAATTTTATTGATTTTACAACTTTACTTGGTTGTAATAACAACTTTTCTATTTTTTATCATAATTTTTTTCGCTATACAATTCGTCATGATATGTGAGTCTGGCGCCCCCTAGAACGGTACTACTGAGGATCTCCAAAGCGTTGTTTAAAATTAAAAAACGCAATTCTTCACTGAGAAAACTAACATATAAATATTACTATATGTTCTAGTAAAAATTACTGTATTTTCTAGTAATTGGGCACCCTTACTAAGTTTATTGTAATATTTATTATTTAAATACAGTAAAAATTGCTTGTACTTTAAAGAAATATAACTATAATATAAATTAATAATTACTGGATTAATTTAGAATTTTTACTATACGAGGAATATAATTTTTCTGGTCTGCGTCGAGAAAGCACGTATTTCCCGGACGCTACGCGTCCGAAAAAGACGTGCTTTCTCGCCACAGGCACAGAAAAATGTTATACGAGCCTTGTCCATAAATAAGGAATGACCCAAATCGCAGTTTACCATCCTCGGCTTCGCCTCGGAAGGTAATTTACGTGCGATTTGGGCCATTCTTTACTTTTCTGGACTCGAGCCGTAAATATACTATTTATTTCAGTATTTTTTTAATGCAAATTAAAAACATTAAAAAATAATTTTTTTTTTTTTTTTTTTTTTTTTTGTGGTATATTTATTATTTTTTATTTATTTATTATTATTTTTTTTTTATTTTATATTTTTTATTTTATTTTATTTTTTTTTTTTTTTCAAAGTCAGTGAGGGGTTTTCGATCGCGGGTCCCTTGAGTTGCCGGCTTAACACTTCGTCCACTGGGCTACAGTTGCTTACGCGTGTAAGAATCGAAGTTTGAAAACTATATGTTTTGGATATTACTCACTTACGCCCCCTGTTTAATAAATAGATATTTTATTCTCACTTTTTTCTTTCTTTATTTAATTCACATCTACACCTTTATTAAACTTTTTTATTTTATTTATTTGTTCTATTTTTATTAATACGTGTTTATTTTTTATGATTAGTTTTGTTTTAAAATACCGAAATACGGATAAATGTGCCTGCACGTGTGCTAAAATTTATTAAAAAAGGGGGGGTAACAAGAAGAGAGAAAAATTACTTTATCTATGTATTAAAAATTCCTATATATACGCGTACTGGAATTTTTATAAACATAATTTTTACTATATTTTATAGTAAAAACAAAGGCGCGCGCAGTAATATTTCTTATATATTATATTTTTTTTTCCCTGAATTGAAGAGTGGGTGCCGCACTACTATAAAATACAGTAAAAAATACACATCGTGTTTTCTCAGTGTTCTTAAAATTTTAGTCTTCGCTTATTTTAAATTATTAGATTGTTTGATAACCTGTTATTTAATACAGAATGATTTCAGAATAGATTAAAAAATATATTTTAAGAATGATTTTTAAACTTTAATAAATTAAAGTATACTTAAAAGTTAAAACTAAATTAAACCTTGTTTCTTTATCACAAGTTATTATCTCTATCTGAACTCTCGGGATCCGGAAAAAAGGTTTGAGATTAAAATTTGATTGATTTCGTTATAATATTCCTAATAAATCTACTCTTTTACATTTTCTTAAACTTCCGGGCCATAAATGTTTTGAGATAACATTTTATAGTCTAACAAGGGAAGACTGGAATATTTGGGACGCCAAATTACAATCTCTAGTTATGGATGACTTTAATATGTTACAAAAACATCTAAGGTACCCTCCATTTATTCAGACACGTCTTTTGGGCCTAGGAACGCAGGGCTCAATGTTACTACAATATTTTATTATGAAATAGGATTTTGAGCAAGGTTTAGAGGCAAATTTTCAAATAACGCTATCATCTTGCAATTCAATTAAAATACTTCTGGCTGATCTCATTTTTTTCGTGTAAGTGCCACCTTTCAATCCCCATAAACTGCAATTTTTTATCACCGATTCTTTCATAGCTGTATTTTTGGCCTAAAATGACCAAATTTTAAATTGCTGCTAAAATTGTAATGTTTATGATGAAAATAAATTTTGCAGGTCTTAAAAATATTGTACAAGTTTAAAATTTCTAAATCTTTCTTACTCGTCTTTTTAGCTTTAGATATTTCCGAGATATGACTCCACAAAGTTAGTGATAAAATACAATTTTTTCCAAATCTTAAATTGAGACTCTGTCTTTAAAATATTCTATCTGCAAAGCGAATAATAAAAAATGAACGAGTAAAAAATTAGTGGAAACTCAGAGCTAATAAAAAATTTTTGAGACCTACAAGAAAATTACAACTTCGGAAGAAATTTAAAAATTGGACATTTTGGGCCAAAAATAGGAATTTGGTTTATTGACAATAGCAATGAGAGAATCAGTGATGAAAATTGCAGTTTATGGGGATTGAAAAATGGCACTTCTATGAAAAAAAAATTCATAAGAATAGTTAGCTTCTTACTTTTGCTTAAATTAAATTTTACTTAGCTTAGGCTATAAAATTTCATTTCACAATATTTATGGCCTGAAAGTTTAAGAAAATATAAAAAAATAGATTCATTAGGATTATTATATCAAAATCAAATAAATTTTAATCTTAAACCTTTTTTCTGGACCTTAAAAGCTCAGATACAGATAATAACTCGTGATTATAAGAAATAAGGCTTAACTTAGTTTTAACATTTAAGTATATACTTTAATTTATTAAAGTTTAAAAATCATTCTTAAAATATATTTTTTAATCTATTCTAAAATTATTCTGTATTAAATAACAAGTTTTAAAACAATCTAATAATTTAAAATAACCGAAGATTAAAATTTTAAGAAGAATTGCGTTTTTTAAACTTAAACAACGCTTTGGAGATCCTCAGTAGTACCGTTCTAGGGGGCGCCAGACTCACATATCATGACGAATTGGCAATACCACAACCACTGCAAATTTTCGCAATAGTTCGTCTTAGCTATTTCCAAATAACTTTGACTTTATCAAAGGCTATATTTTAAGAATAGGAGTAATTAATAAATTTTGGCCAGGTTTTTATAATAATTCAAGAATAAATTTTAATTATCCAATGCACACTTATGGCTTAATGCATTTATTTAAAGTATTGAACTTTTTGCTAATTCATTAAAAATTAAAACAAAATTTGTACCTGTATTAAGTAGGTTTAATGGAACAACACTAATTGAAAATTACCTGTTGGATTTTTATTTACATGAAGTTACATTTTTGGTACGAAACAACTTATTAAATTATTATATTTCAGGATCTTTAAAACTTATTTTGGTAGTTCCTGTTTATGTTGAACAAAATATTAAACTTTTTGGTTCTATTTTTAATTTTCTGTTAGTCATTTTTGGAATAATAATTATGGTCTATATTTGCGTTTACTGTTTGATATTAAATAAAGAAAATTGGTCAATTTTCAAAATTTATTATTTAATTTTGGGATTGAACGTTAACATGAGTTTTTGTCGTTGCTTCAAATCAAAAGTAATTTACATTACTTTGGTTTTTATCTCTTCATTTTACATCCCCGAGCTTGTTTCTGATTTGGTTAGTCAACATTTTGGAGGCGATGGAATAACTTTAGTTAAATCATTTGAGGATGTATTTAAAAAAAATGCAACAGTAATATTTTGGGAGAGAAGCCAAGCATTATTAAATTTTTTTAAAACTGCTACTTCAGGAATTATTCAAAATATTATCAAAATATGTAAATTGCGTAATTTAAATAAAACGGGCGCAATTAATAAGATTTCTATAAGTATTAAAAAATTCGTAGAAGAAGACCTGAAAGTTAAAAAATATAATTATACAAACACCTTAGTTACAAAATAAGTAATTTAACTTTGTTTGATGGACTTTCTACTATTGAGTTCGAATTTAATTCACCATTTAGAATAAAATAAGGCGATACTTACATAAGAGTAAGTGAAAGTGGTCATTAAGTGGAGATCGGATTATGATTATGTAAATAAAGATTTTATTTAAACAGGGGATAGTAGTAATGTTGATAAGAACTTGTTGCCTTTAATCCTAATTTCAGTCTTTTTTGTAGGAATCTTAGTATCATTTATCGTATTTCTTATAGAATTTTTTTGTAAAGTAGAAAAACCTAAGGCAGGTCGATAGAAAATTCGTATTATACACATTAGACCAAGAACAGTTTAAATTATTATTAGAATAGGAAAAAGGCAAATTGAGTAATCAATGGCTTCGATACTTTTGTTATATCAGAGAATTTTTTAATTCAGTCTATATTACTGAAATTGTTAATTTTAAATCTCAAATATTAATTCAGAATTTTTATAATAATTTTTTGAAAAGTTTTAAAGTGTTAGTAAATAAGTTCAAAGATGTTTTAAATAATTTAAAAAAATTCTATAAGTTCTATTAACAGTTCTGAGTTTATTTGCGTACGATGTATAAAATTTTGTGTTAAATATCAGTGTAAAACTTTTAATAGTGTAAGCCTGAACCCATTTTCATAATCACTTTTTTTTGCTGATAGGTACATAAAATTTTCCAATAAGTGTTCATGCTTTTTTGAACACGAATATGAAATTGATTTTTACCGAAAATGGCCCAGTTGCCGGCAATAGAAATTTTTAGGTAACGTTTTGTGGGTTGTTTAACATTTTTATCATAGTAGTCTGGACACTAAAATTCATGATCAGCAACACAAAAAACTCATGGGGACCAAATCTTGACACTGAAAGCGTGAAAACAAAAAAAAAACAATATATAGTAGACCAAATCTGGTGGTGGCTGAAAACTTGACAACCTAAATAATCCGTATATTGGTTTACGCACATATTAGGAAATTTATAAAATTAATTCTAAAAATAATTGTTGTACGTTTTTTAAGAAAAAAAATTGTTTGTTAAAAAAAGTATTAAGTATGTAATATAAATTAATAATATAAGTATATTATATATGTATATTTATTGTTATACATATGTTTCAATAAAATTTAGCTGTGTATAAATAAATGTATTCCTATATAATTAAAATAATAAAAATAATAAAAATAAATTTTTTTTAAACTGTAAGAAAATAAAAAAATAGTAATTTTTTATTTTTTTTCAAAATTGACATGTACTTTAAAAGCGATAAAAATATTGTTATGGTAACTTAATAATAGTTTCCGGACATTAGCTATTTCTTGATATCTCTTTTGTGTTTGGACGTAACACCTAATTTTTTTATATGGAAATATAATAATTTAAAAAAAATTCAATTCAAATAAATTGTTTATTTTTGTGTTTGAAAAATAAATTAAATATCTAGATAAGTTTTATTTCTTTACTAATAATTGTAAATAGTTTACAAGTTATAATTTTTTGAAATATAAATAAAAATTTATAATAAAAATAAAATTATAATATTTGCCCTAAATTTCACAAAGAAAAAAATTTATTTATTATTTCTTTATGTTTATAAATTTTTACGGATGAACAATTTTACCATATAAGTGAATACGTCAAAGATAACTTAACTAACGAGTTAAGGGAAAAAATGTTTTCAGCAGTAAGTCTTAAAAAAATTTTCATGTCAATAATTTTTATAAGATTTAAACGCAAAAATTAAATGTTAAGGAACCTAAGATCACGTGTTGAATATAGGAAATCATAGCAATTTCTTTAAATCATTGGTTCTAAAAAATCAGGCATCCTAAGCATTAATAGTTATTAGTTAGGCTTATTTTAAAGCAAAGAATCCATAGAATTGCTATACCTGATTAATTATACCTGAGCAACTTTTATTTTACTAATTTGTGGTACTTGTTCTAAATTTTTAATTTAAGAGAGGACCATGGACACCATGTTGATGTAATTTATTCGACAGTATTTTGACATCAACTTTATCAAATGCCCTTTGCATATCAGTGTATGTAACATCTGAGTTGCAACCATTACAGGTTTCAAAAACAATATTGTCCAAAAAAACATTTAAATATGTTACTGTAGATCTAGTTGCAAAAAAGACATGCTGCTCCTCAATGATATAGCGAATCATTTAGTCATATAATTTGTTAAAGACCAGCCTTTCAAATAATTTCGCTAAGATGTTAGTTTTTACAATAGGTCTATAATTTGCTACATCGTGAGGATCACCATTCTTAAATACAGGAGACACAAAACTTTGTTTGAATAAAGTTTTGTAAATCCCAACCTTATTGTCAAGTTGAACAAATCTGTTATTGAAGCTACAAGTACTTTTTTAAATTTTTTTATAAAAAGAATATTGATTTTATCAAGGCCCTCATTCAAATTATTAGAAAGTTCAATTATACATTTACTTACCTCTTCTACAGTAAATGACATTGTATTAATACAATCATTAATAATACTGGGAATAGGCCTATAATGCAGATCACTAGAAATATAAACACTCCCAAACTTTCTTGTAATCAAATTTACAATATTGTCAATTTCATTAACATTAATATCATCTAGATACATAGAGAGAGGAATATTCTTTTAATCATTTAAGGATCTAATATAAGAAAAGAGGTTAATTGTAAAGGTTAATCGTTATTATAGTTTCAATACTGTTTTTATAGGAAATTTCATGTTTAGCAGACATTTTATTAAAAATAGAACGCAAATCATTAAATAAGTCATAATAAAATTTTGATTTATCAAAGCGTTTATACAATTTATAAATAGAGCTCTTTTTTTCTCTCATTTTTATCTTTAATTCCTCAGAAAAATACCTAGGATAACTACTTTTAAATTTAATAACACATGGTACATAAATCTCTATGGATTTATAAATAAGATCTAGTTAATTCTTTAGATTAGAATCAATATCACATTCTATACTAATAATACTTTCTTTATGGCTCCTTAAAAAATTAATAATATTTACTAAATCTGCTTTATTATAATTATAATATTTGGTTTTTTCCGAATAACAAACATTTATATCAATATGTAAAGGAGAATGAGATCTATCATTATCTTTTAATAAACCTAAAACATAATTAACTTTTACAATCTTTTTGTCAAATAATACTAAGTCTAATATATTGCCAAAACTATTTAATTTTAAATTAAATTGATAAAGTTTAAAAATTCTACACAAATTGTTCAAATGTTGAGCTGGCTGCATCACGTACTACCCAATGCAAATTACTTCCAGACATATAAGAATATGAACTGGTACTATACCACAAATAACATGGTAGATTAAAATCCCCAATTATCAAAATATTTTTAAAGTCGCCAATGAGATCTTGAATAAGTTTATATGCACTAATATATTTCTCGAACGGAGACAGTGGTGGAATTTAAAATAATTCAACCAACATGCAAAAATCATTTGACCAGATTTTTACAAACATTTAAATGGAATTCTCACCTTTAAGATGGATACAGTTACATTTCTTTTTACTTGCAGCCAAGATGACTCCTCCACCAGAACCCTGGACAATAGAGAATATTATACGATGAGCTCTAACCACATAATAATCATTAAGTAAAACCCAACTCTTAGGAGTCAATTGACTCATTCAACCATGTCTCAGTAGTACAGAGCAGATTATAATGAATAAGAAGCAAAATTTCATTAATTATTAATAAAAGACAAAACTTTTGAGAAAAAAATTAAAAAAAAATTAAGCATTAGGTCCAAAAAATTACTATAAACGATATTTCTAAAACTAGTACTTCCATGGAAATAAATTAGGTACTACGTCCAAAAAGAAAAAAAAAATTGGTATTTTTTGTATTTTTTTGTGAAAAAAATTTTAGGAAAAAATTTTTTGAAAATTAAGTATCCGATTCGAGATATCATGTGAAAACCATACATTCAAATATAAGTACTTTCATGGAAATAAATGAGGTATTACAACCAAATTAAAAAAAAAAGTACCTCGAGCTATTTTGGTGAAAAAATTAAAAAAAAAAAATTAGGTCTTAATTCCATAATGTTTGTGAAATATCAGCGATTACATACGTACGTGTACACACACACACACACATACAGACTTTTTTTAAACGCCGATTTTTTAGCTTTCTGGGGTTCCAAAACGTGCTTATATGCCAAAAAATCAGAAAACAAAATTTGACCTAACCCAATGGTTCCTCTATGAGGAACCAAAAAAACTTTTAACTTAAGAAGGCAGTTTTTTAGGGTGAGGGAAATAAATTTTGGGTGGAAAATATTTATTTTTTTAACCCAACAAATTTTCCGATTTTCCAAGATATCGGACCATTAAATTCAAAAAAATTAACTTTTCACCTTACAAAAGGGTTTTTAGGGCAAGAGATATGAATTTTGGGTCAAAAATATTTAATTTTTCAACCCAACACTTTTTCCGATTTTCCAAGATATGGGACCATAAAACTTAAAATAATCAACTTTTAACTTTACAAAGGGTTTTTTAGGGTGAGATACATGAATTTTAAGTGGGAAATATTTAAAAGGATGGAAAATATTTAATTTTTTAACCCAACATATTTCTGATTTCCCAAGATAGCGGACCATAAAACTTGAAAAATACCCTGCCAACTAGCTGGCACTAAGGTTCCTCAGCAATGAGCTTAATACTTCAGTGTGCCACAGATATCACCTATTACAAGCATGCAATCATACATACATTTCTATTTTTCTACCTTTTTTCTTTCATTTAATTTTTCTACCCAACATATTTTCCGATTTTCCAAGATATTACAAAAGAGTTTTTTAGAACGATAAACATGAATTTTGAGTGGAAATTATTCAATATTTTTGACTAAAAATTCATAATTTGTACTCTAAAATACCCCCTTGAAATGCTGAAAGTTAATTCTTAAAATTCCATGTAATTAACTATCGGGTACACCATCTGCTTAACCATCTTGTTTTTCGGTAAACCGTCATAGTTTTTTTTGCACGAACTCAATAACCCTCATAAAAATTAATTTAAGGGAATCTTAAAATTATTAGATTTTTAGAAATTTTTTAATAAAAAAAAAACTAATGAAATATATGGGTCAATATTTGTGAAGTGTATACAGTTTGGATTTTCAAGTCTCAGAATGTACTCCAAAGTATGTTTGGTCGAAAGTATATATAAAAAATATAATTTTCCCCAATTTTTAGCTTTTTAGATCCAATCCTCTATTTTTTACAGCGATTTTTGTTTTTTTCAATTTTTTGAAATTTTTAATTTTTGAGAAATTTATGTTCATTAATTTTTCTCGCAAACGCGCACTTTACAATAAATTTTTTTTCCTTATAGTACCCCATAGGAAATTTCCCGTAGAATTCGATTCTGGGGTCCAAATTTTTTTTTGAACTGCGCATGCGCGAGAAAATCAACTTTCTTGCTTTGCCTTTTCTAGCTTATATGCCTCAGCTGCAGACAGCTCAATTTTCATCCTGTTGGTCTCAAATCGTATGTTTTTTCATATACTTTCAGCATATGAAATCATTTTTTTGGGTAAATTTATTTTAAAAGCACTAAAATTGAAAAATAGCGATTTTTTAAAAATCATTTTTCACAAATTTTGAATTTTCCGCCAAGTCACGTGACCAAATTAAAATCTGACTGAAAATTCGGATTTAGCGAAAAATTTTACATAAGCATACCAATTTTCGTCTTATTTAATTAAATAGTTTCTAAGATATCCCATTTTAAAGATAAAGATTAAAATTGACTTTTTTTAAAAAACCCTAAAAATGGCACTCTGACTTTAATTATCATATCTGTTAAACAAATAATTATAAAAAGACGAGTAAAAATTTTTTGGAAACAATGGGCTTGTAAAAAATTTTTGAGGCCTATAGAACTCGTTTCTTTTAAAAATTAGAATTTTGTCAGCAATTTCAAAATTGGTCATTTTGGGGTAAGAATAGGCATTTGGTTTATTGACTATCGGCATGAGAGATTTATAATTGCAGTGTGCGGTAACTGAATGGTGACACTTATACCAAAAAAATGAGACCAATTGGAATTATTTTGGTTAACTGGCAAGTTTGCAGCTTTGTATTAAAGATTACAAAAAAATTCTATTTGATAACATTGTGGTATTTTGTAGTTATTTAGTATTTTGCAATTTCTTTTATTTCTATAGCGTTACGGAAAGTTCCAAAACTTTTCCAAAAAGAGGGTCTTTTGTAAAATTTCTCGAGGAATCCGAAAATTTTGTCAAAATTTTCATTAGGTAACTAGAAAATTCGGAAAATTGAGAATAAGATAGAATAGCTACAAAATACGACAATGTTATAAAATAGGATTTTTTTCATAATCTTTAATACAAAGCTGCATCCTCGCCAGCTAACCAAAATACTTCCAATTGGTCTCATTTTTTCGGTATACGTATCAACCTTTATTTACCGTACACCACATTGATTTTTTGTTAATTCTCTCATGGCGATAGTCAATAAACCAAATCCCTATTCTTACCCAAAAATGACCAATTTTGAAATTGCTGCCAAAATTCTAATTTTTAAAAGAAACGAATTCTATAGGCCTCAAAAATTTTTTACAAGCCCATTGTTTCCAAAAAATTTTTACTCGTCTTTTTATAATTATTTGTTTAACAGATATGATAATTAAAGTCAGAGTGCCATTTTTAGGGTTTTTTAAAAAAAGTCAATTTTAATCTTTATCTTTAAAATGGGATATCTTAGAAACTTTTTAATGAAATAAGACGAAAATTGGTATGCTTATGTAAAATTTTCCTCTGAATCCGAATTTTCAGTCAGATTTTCATTTGGTCACGTGACTTGGCGGAAAATTCAAAATTTGTGAAAAATGATTTTTTAAAAATCGCTATTTTTCAATTTTAGTGCTTTTAAATTAAATTTACCCAAAAAAATGATTTCATATGCTGAAAGTATATGAAAAAACCTACAATTTGAGACCAACAGGATGAAAATTGAGCTGTCTGCAGCTGAGGCATATAAGCTAGAAAAGGCAAAGCAAGAAAGTTGATTTTCTCGCGCATGCGCAGTTCAAAAAAAAATTTGGACCCCAGAATCGAATTCTACGGGAAATTTCCTATGGGATACTATAAGGAAAAAAAATTTTATTGTAAAGTGCGCGTTTGCGAGAAAAATTAATGAACATCAATTTCTCAAAAATTAAAAATTTCAAAAAATTGAAAAAAGCAAAAATCGCTGTAAAAAATAGAGGATTGGATCTAAAAAGCTGAAAATTGGGGAAAATTATTTTTTTTATATATGCTTTCGACCAAACATACTTTGGAGTACATTTCGAGACCCACCCATGCAAAGTCATATACAGTTCACAAATATTGACCCATATGAGAACTTAATTTTTTTGACTATTTTTATTTCGAAATAAAGTTTTGTTTAAAATTTACAAAGCAATAAATATTTAATATTAAAAATACTAAAAATTGTCGTATAATGAAACGGCAAACTTATGGACTTGCTGGATGTTTAATCAATGGTACTTTAGGTCATTTCAAAGAAATAATTTATTCTGGCAATAATTTACCGCCGGAATAATTAGATAAATTTAGAAATTTATAGTGGCTTCGCTCAGTCTCATACATTTTCAAGGTTATCTAGTAATATATACTGTCGGACAAATAAAAATGTGCACCTCCTACTTTTATATTGAATAACTTCCACAAAAATGGTCACAAAACATCCGCATAAATTTTTTCTTGTAGAAAATTGTTTCTTCTACTTCGATACGAAAGGTCAAGTTTCAAAGTTAATTAGGACACGAGTTATAGTTGAAAAGGGGGCAAAAAAGTGGAAAAAAAACTGAGCACTTTTTTGGGTCATTTTTAAATCGCTGGAGTTTCACTAAAAATTAATATTTTTTTTATTAAAATTTAACCATGAATTTTTCGACTCTTTCACTTTCCGGGGCCGTTGGAATTTTTAAAAAATTTAGATAAAAAAAGAGTTACAACCCTTCAAACTTTTTTTATCAAAATCGGTTCTAATTATCCAATCGACGCGACTTTTTTTTCTCCCGTTAGAATATTCATTTTAGATCTTAATTCTCGAATTTGAATTTTGATGCGTGCACAAATCTTAGTTTGATAGTAGTATCAATAAAAATAAATAATTTTTTGCATAGAAATTTAATAATTACTTTTCCCGTTGTTTTTGAGTTATGAATGAAAATAAAGTTTAAGGTGCGACCGCCTATGGAGAGTTTTTAACCCTTTAGTGCATGAGTAAATTCCGGTTTTTAGCTTCCAAAATGCATGCGTTTTTTGGCAAAGGATGCATAAATTGAAGTTTCCATTTTAGTTTATAGCCAATTTTCCGACGCCATATTGAATTTTCATTATTTTTAGATATCATATTCATAATCAGTGACCCCAAGAACCCCTTACCTATGTGGATTTTTAGAAAATATTGATATAGAGCACGAAAACGGGAAAAAAAGTCATGACGAGTATACTCGTCATCATGGAAATAGTAACAACTGCGTTTTGACGAGTATACTCGTCATACTGCACTAAAGGGTTAATGCACCATGAAAAAATAAAACAATTTTTGAAAGAAATTCTCTGTCATTATTATTTTTTTTCTACTCTGATTTAAATATCTCTCCTTTGTTTTAACACGAATAAATAGCTATTTATTAAACAAGGGATAAAATATGGGTTTCGGCTTTGCATGCAGTTATATGACAGCATGCAAAAGTCGAACCCCATATTTTTTTCCGTGTTCTAAAATATAGTTTTACATATAATGGACAAAAAAGCCGTCTCCCTAGGGCAGAAAGTAGGCTTTTTTTGCCCTAGATATATAAAGAAATTTTTTCATATAGCGTATCAAAAACTCTCAACAGGCGGTGGCACCTTAAATTTTATTTTCTTTCATGCATCGAAAAGTGTGGTAAAAGTAATTTTTAGTTTTCTATTCATATGCAAGATTTAGTTTTATTGATACTAATATCAATTAACCAAGATTTGTGCACGCAATAAATTCGAGAATTAAGATCTAAAATAAATATTCTAACGGGAGAAAAAAAAGTCGCGTCGATTGGATAATTAGAACCGTTTTGATAAAAAAAGTTTGAAGGGTTGTAACTCTTAGTCAAGGCGCCAGCAATGTTAAATGCATCCAAAAATTTTATCAGCACTAGAATGGATGCACCTCAGTGAAATGTATGTATTTTTGGTCACTGAAACAGATTTTGAAGGTTTCATCCATTTTTGGATGGCCAGTTTTGAGTAATGGACGCTATATAATAAAAAATCGGCGAAAAATTGGTAATATCTTGAAAACAATTGCTGATTGAACCTACTCCAATAAGGTTTTCGGGGTCGCTGATCACGATTTTGAAGACAGATTAATGAAAACCAAAATGGCGGACTCAAAATGGCGTATTTTTAACCTCAGAAACGGCGATTTATGCTGTTTTAAGCATATTTTCGTTGTCTAATAAGTTTTTCGGACCAGTTATAACGATTCTGAGGTCATATTTTTAATTTTCAAAATAGCGGGCTAAAAATGGTGGATTCATAACCTCAAAATCGTCAATAAATGCTACTCTCAGCATTTTAACGTGTTGCATTTTAAGTTTTTGGGTTCGGTGATCACGATTCTGAGGTCAGATTTTGAAGACACTTACTAGTAAATACTTTCATGTGCCTTAAATTGCTAATTACATCGTGATCACTGACCCCAAAAACTTATAATGCAACACGTCAAAATAGCTTTTATTGACGATTTCGAGGTTAGCAATTCATTATTTTTAGCCCGCTATTTTGATTATTCAAAATCTGACCTCAGAATCGTGATCACCGACCCTAAAAACTTACAATGCAACACGTTAAAATACTTAAAATAGCATTTATTGTCGATTTTGAGGTTAGGAATCCGCCATTTTTAGCCCGCTATTTTGAAAGTTAAAAATATGACCTCAGAATTTTTATAACTTGTTGGAAAAACTTATTAGACAACGTAAAAAAATCATAAATCGCCGTCTCTGAGGTTAGAAATACGCCATTTTGGTTTTTTCAAATCTGTCTTCAAAATCATGATCAGCGACCTCGAAAACCTTATTGGGGTACCAAAAATAGGCTCAATCAGCAATTGCTTTAGATAGTATATATTTTAGATAAATTAATCATCAATATTGCTAATTTTTCGCCAATTTTTTATTATACAGCGTCCATTACTCGAAATTGGCCATCCAAAAATAGATGAAACCTTCAAAATCGGTTTCAGCGACCAAAAATACATACGTTTCACTGAGGTGCATCCATTCTAGTGCTGAAAAAATTTTTGGATGCATTTAACATTGCTGACGCCTTGACTATATTTTTTTATCTAATTTTTGTAAAAATTCCAACGGCCCCGGAAGTGAAAGAGTCAAAGAACCCATGGTTAAATTTTGGTAAAAAATATTAATTTTTAGTGAAACTACAGCGATTTGAGAATGACCAAAAAAATTCGACTATATCTCTATATGTATTTCGACTATAACTCTTGTCCTAATTAACTTTGAAACTTGACCTTTCGTATAGGAGTAGAAGAAACAATTTTCCACAAGAAAAATTTTATGCGAATGTTTTGTGACCATTTTTGTGGAAGTTATTCAATAAAAGCCGGAGGTGCACATTTTTATTTATCCGACAGTAAGTTATATTAGTGTCGTACTTTTTTTTTGAGATTTTTTTCGGATATTTTCGTCATAATTAAAACCCCCAGCTCCAAGGGTTTTGGTTTAAAAACCCATGTCACTGATCACTTGATTTTTCCATTTAAAGTTGGATAAAGCCCCGCAGAATACTTTATTTTATCAAAACAAAATTAAAAAAAAATTATCCCATTTAAAATACATTACAAATACATTAAAAATACCCAACTAGCTAGCACTAAGGTTCCTCAAACAATGAGCTTAATATATTAATATGCCTCTGATATCACCGATTACAACCATGCAATCATACATACATTTCTCTCTTAATTCCAGAATAGTTGTGAAATATCACTGGTTACAATATTTTCAGATATTAGTACTTTCATGAAATTAAATGAGGTATTACACTAAAAAAAAAAAAATACTGCAGTTTTCTTAATTTTGAGGAAAAAATTTTTTTAAATTCGGTATCAAATCCAAAAAATTACTACAAACGAACTTTCCAAAATTAGTACTCTCATAGAAATAAATTAGGTACTACGTCCAAAAAGAAAAAAATATTTGGTGTTTTTTGTATTTTTTTGTGATGAAAATTTTGGGGAAAAAATTTTCAAAAAATTAATTATTAGATTCGAGATATCGAGTAAAAATCGTACTTTCAAATATAAATGCTTTCATAGAAATAAATGAGGTATTACATCTGAATGAAAACATTTTTGAAAAAAGAAATTGGGTCTTAATTTCATAACGGTTGTGAAACATCACCGGTTACAATATTTTCAGATATTAGTACTTTCATGGAATTAAATGAGGTCGTATTACAAAAAAAAAAATATTTAAGGTTTTTAATTTTTTTTGTTTATTTAAATTTGGGAAAAAATTTTTGAAAAAATTCTGTACCAGATCCAAAAAATGACGAAAAAAGAACTTTCTAAAACTAGTACTTTCATAGAAATAAATTAGGTACTACGTCCAAAAAAAAAAAAAAAAAAAAATTGGTGAAAAAAAAAATCGAGATATAGAGTAAAAACCACACTTTCAAATATAAGTACTTTCGTGGAAATAAATAAGGTATTACATCCAAATTAAAAAAAAAAGTACCTAGAGCTTTTTTTGTGAAAAAATTGTTGAAAAAAAAAATTAGGTCTTAACTCCATAATGTTTATGAAATAGCACCGATTACATACATACACACACACACATACAGAATTTTATTAAAAACCGGTTTTTTAGCTTCCTGGAGTCTGAAATTGATGCCAAAAAATCAAAAATCGAAATTTGACCTATCACAATGGTTCCTCATTGAGGAACCAAAAATGTATTTTAAATGGGAAAATTGCGATTTTAAAAAATTTTCTGAATTATTTGAATTTTATTAATTTTTCATAACTTCTAAACAAAATCGAAATATCTCAATAATAAGTGAAAAAATTTTAATGTCACAAAATGGACCGTTTCGATTAGGCATCATACTTTGATATTATAATTTTTCATTACAAAAGGATGCATTCTAAATTAAATTCAGAAAATATAACAAGTCCAATAAATTATAGAGTATATAATAAAATAAAAGTAATAATTTAATTTAAATTACAAGAAAGAAGATACAAATGACAAAAATTTCTATATAATTTAATCGATTTTTATATGGAGAATACATTCTTAAACTAGTTTGCATTAAAAAATATCTGTATAATTATCGATTGTAATATGTTACGATATATTACTTAAAGACCGTGAAAAATGTGACATTTATTTTATAAAACACTTGTTCACAATAACAAAAATATTATTCAAGCATAAAAAAAATAGATTTCTCGAACACATAAAATCAAGATGCCATATAAAATTGATGTTCATTCTATCAAGTTCCTTTATAACAAAAAAAACAATGATGCCGAGGCCAATTTTTCAATTGTGTTTTATTTTATTAGTTTCCACGATATCAAATGTTTCTGCTATTAATTTACCAGATTGGTTATTACAAATCCGGAGTTTTTTACAAAGTTGTCAAAACGGTGGCAAATTTGAACCGTTAATGACTTGTGCTAGGAGAAGAACATTTGAAACATTAGATGAAACTTTAAATGCTGATGTTATTCCTGTTCTTGATGGACTTTCTTTTGTCAGCTCAAGAGAAAATAAAAATGAAGATTTCAAATTTAATTTCAGGTAATTTTTTAATGTAATTGATTTTGTTTCTTCGCATTCTAAAAAAGATATTGAAAAATTTTGTAAATTATTTTTTGATTTTTTGCTGAAGTATACGAGTTTTTGATTTATTTCAGTAATTTAATGATCAATAATGGAAACAATGTATCTTTAAAAAACAAACTTTATTTTTTTCAAAAGAAAAAACTTAATTTTCTCAAAACTTTTTTTAATTTACTTAATTTTCTTTAAACTTAATTTTCATCTTTCTTTTGAAAAAAATAAAGTTTATATAATTATATTTTAAAGAAACATTGGTTTCATTATTGATCATTAAATTACTATAATACATCATAATTTTATTAATAGGAACGTTAACTGTTTTATTATACAAATATATATGCGTTTTTTTCGTTGTAAATTCGATTTGTATGTTATTTTTGTTTATACATTTTTAAGTGTCGACAATAATGTGCTGGTATGAAATTGTTTCATTCAAAAAATTTAATAAAGATTGTTTATAAACTATTTAAAATCTTATCTTAACATAAGATACAATTATTTATCAATTAAGCCATTGCAAATCAAAATCAGCAATTAAATTAATAGTCAAAAAAAAAAAAAAATTTAATAAATATCGGTTCTTTATTACTTTTGTGCAAAATTTACGTTGCAATATTAGTAAATAAACGATTCTGTAACAACCAAATTTTTCTATGTTTTGAAATATTTTAATATTTATCAAAAATAGTGAAAAATAAAATATTAATACCAAAAACAGTGTTACGGCTTCCATTCACTAGCACCCTGCGTTCTTATGACAAATATATTTTGATTTGGAGCCAGAAAACTAAAAACTGACCCAAATTGAACTTAAATTACCTCAAAAAGTAACTAATTGGTAAACGATAAGTTTGGTAAACGATTTATCTACGTCAATCTCAAAGAAAAGCGTTTTGCTGAGAAAGTTGAAACAAGATAATGGGTTTGAATGTGTAGACAATAAACTTGCATAAAATATTAGTTTACTGATAATCTCGCTGATAACTCACCTATTAAATAAATCCCATAATACTTATACCATCTGAGACCGTGTTAGTACCAGTTTTTTGATGCCTGGGTTATCTGCTTAGTATTTTAAAACGGTTATAATATTAAACACATTTACGTAAATATTTTTCAATAAAAGAGCCGATACTTTGCGAAATGTTTTATCAAAAAGGGACAAAAAAAATTGAAAATGTTTATAACATGTTAAATTTTGTTAATTTTTTGAGTCATAAAGGTCAATTTTCCTAGACCTGAGCATTTTGAATAAAAATTCTACTTGTCTGATGTTAAATACCTTTGAATTTTAAGAGAAGGTAGGCATGGAAAATGAATTTTCATCAAAGTTGCCCAGGTCTGAGAAAAGTGGAATTTATGATCCAAAAAATTAACAAGATTTATTCATGCATAAACTTTTTTTTACACAAATTTTACTGTATATATTCATTGAATTTTTATTTTAAAAAAAGCAACGATAAGAAGGCAGCAATAACATTTTCAAATAAATATTGTATTAAAGATTAAGTTGCATTAAAGATTAAGTTGCATTAAATTAATATGTGAATATAAAAAAATAAACTATATGTTTTAGAAAATTCTTCAAAAATATTCAAGAAAGAAGAAAATCGAAAGTTTTATTTGAAAATTTAGAAGGAAACTTTTTAACAAAAATAACTCAACGTCTCGCTCGTGTGTTTCAATCACACGTTATTAAAATTGATGTTGATAAATTTAGTTCTAACAACTTTTTTCCACCAAGCATTGCTTCAGAGACAAATGAAAATGCTATAGAAGGTGAGTTTATTTTCAAATTTATTATTTCTTGCAGTTTTTTCCTTAAAAAATAAATTAATATAAAAACGAAAAATGTACCCTTGCAATTTATGTTCTAAAATTGAACTAAACATAAAAACATTAACATTGTAGCTAAAATAATTTACGAGTTAATTTTTTAATATGGAACATGTTTATAGGTTGGGAGGTATACCATATTAGGGGGGGGGGGTCAAATGTGCCATATTTGGGGGGGGGCAATGGACTTAGAATAATTTCGATTTAGAGGCTTAGAATAAGATATCAAAATTAGTAGCTTTATAAAATAACCAAGACTGCTTAGTAACTTTGAAGAAAACGATTTAAAAAAATAATTTTCAACAAAACTACTTTATTCCGGTAAAATCACGGAGGAGAAAGGTGTTCATTTACTGTCCTTTACTAGATTTGGTTTACTATAGGTTTTTGGGTCGCTTTACGAATTTCGGGATCTTTTCTATAAAAAATTGGGGCTAAGCCCAAAAATATACAAAAACTTTCCTTAAAAAAGTTGATTTTTATTCTTAAAATGGGTCATAAACCTTAACTATTGATTGGCATTTAGGAGAGCGAAAAAAATAAAAAATAAATTTTTTCGTGATTTCGAGAAAAATGAGCCGTACACTCTATACATGTGCATTTAGAGCTTATATAAGAAATAAACATCATGTATAAATTTTCAGCATTTATGAATACAAAATTAAGTACTTATTTTTTATTAAAATTTTTAGGTAGAGGTAGGCGTCGTAAAAAAGCTCAAGGAATGATGACAATGGCTATGATGGGCATGATGGTAATGGGCTCAGTTCTAATTCCAATGGGATTTCAGTTTTTGACAATGTTAGGTGCTAAATCTCTATTAGTATCTAAGCTCGCTTTAATGTTAGCAAGTATGCAAGGAATGAAAAAAATTACTTCAGCTTATAATTATGCACCTCCCCCTAGTTATTTAGATCCAACTTCTGGAGCAGGACAATATTGGAACTAATAATTACTGCAGAAATTAAAAAAAATTTTTTCTCGTATTTCTAGATTTAATCAAATATGTGTATTGTGTTTAGTGTGCCATTTTGTGTGAATATTTGAGAAATATATATTTTTTTAATTGTATTATTTATTTTAATTTTAATAAAAGTTGTTAAGATGGACTTAAAAATATAATCATTGCATTAAAATTATCCTGCATTGACATGATTTTTCCCTTTCTTTATTATGAAATCATTATAATAAATATAAAACTCTTCGACATTAGTACTTGCGTAAATCCTTCCACGATTTTTCTAAAATTAATCAAATTCAATAACTTCAAATTCAAAATATGGTTTTTATGTATAAAGAAATTATATTTTTAGGTAGCATACAAGTAAGACAGCCTTAGTGATAACCATCAATTAATTTAAATCCTTTTTTTAAAAAGCATTATAAAAAAATATTTATTTTTTAATATTTATATGAAGTAATTTTTATTTATATGCTACAAATTTTTATATTTTTGATGTTAATTTGTAAACTGAATTCCACTCGAACATTTTAAAGATCTACTTTCTACATCGTTGAATACATTATACCATTTGTTAATAACATCCAAGTTTTCCAAGCTTATTGGTTGGTTAAACTTAGATCCTTATCCTTTTGAAGTTCTAATATTATACATGGCTATTTTTTACATTAAAATTAACCTTGCGAAGTTATCACCCATTTACATACTTTTTAAATGTCTCCTTAATCTAGGGTATATACCTGAGGTTATGAAGGAGGCATAGAAGCGATGTCACTAATTACAGACCTATCACTATAATAAATATTTAGCAAAAATTTTCGATTATTTAGTCTATTCTTTGTTGTATTCTAAATTATATAACCTCATATCCTGCAAACAACATGGATTTGTGAGAGGTAGGTTACTAGTCTGCTTGAGCTATCAGATGATGTTATAGAAAAGAAAAATTCTAGGTCTCAAACTGATGTTGTTATCTTGATTTCGCTAAAGCGTTTGATTCTTTAGATCGTAGACAACTATCATATAAACTTTTTAACTTCGGTATAAGGGGATGGGCTCTCAAAATATTAAATTCATTTTCATTCAAAAGGTGGACAATGGTTCTTTACAATACAATACAATAACTGTAAGTCCTTTAGATTTATTCCATCATCTGGGATAGCTCAGGGTTCTCATACAGGTCCTTTGCTTTTCATTTTATTTATTAATGATTTATTTGATCATATATGAGCAATTCTATATTTTTTACCACTTAATTCGTTCCTGAAATCGAAAAAAATTTTTTTGAAGGCACGTCGCTATGACCCAGATTTTCGGGACCCTTGAACCCCCAGGAATATGAAAATATAAGTGTACAAGGATTTGGCGATGGATGCCAAAAAAATTTTTGCATTTTTTCGTAAAAAACGGTGTTTTTCAGACCTCAGCTGCCAGAAATTTTGAAAATCTTTATTTATAGCTCCTCTTCTGTTTTTATCGTATCTATTAGTTAGTACCAACATCTATAAAATAAAAATAATCGAAAAAAAGGATTAAGCGATGGATATAATAAGGATTTTAGCTTTTTTAAGACCAAAATGCTGTTTTTAATAGCTCAGCTGACCAAATTTTTAAAATCAATTTTTTATTTACTCTGAAAGGTTTTTCCTTGTTTATTTGTTAGTTCTAAAATCTTAAACATAAGAAAAATTAGTATCAAAGGCCTAAGTGATAGATTTAATAAAGGTTTTTAATTTTTTAAGTCCTAAATGCGGTTTTTCACTTTTGAATGTTTAAAAAAATAGAAAACAGTAGAAGGCCAACTTATTTTTGATATAATTTTAATAGAATCATGTTAGTCTTACAAGGGGAGTTCAATACATTTGGAACACCAACCTACACCAAATGGTTATAGATGAGTTTATTAGTTTGAAAAAATATTCCGACTACCCTCTGTAGATTCCAATTAATGGGCCTTCTGTGCCTAGAAACGCAGAGTTCAGTGTTATACATATGACGCATTATTTTTTTTTTTAATACTTAACTTGGACAAAAAACTAAAAAAAAAAAATTTGAAGGGACATCGATAAAACCCGTGTTTTCGGGTAGTTTGAACCATCAGAAAACCGAAAAAAATCGTGAACAAGAAATCGGTGATAGGTGCAAAAAAGATTTTTTCACTTTTATGACAGAAACTGTGTTTTTCGTATCTGAGCTACCCCGAATTTTCAAAATAACTTTTTAGGTAAATAAAATTTTAAAAAATAGATAAAAAAATCTGATTGCCAGGGAAAAAGCACTCCAGAAGAAAAAAAAACTTATCTTTTTACGATGAAATTTAGCCAAGTTATCGTCAATTTAAGATTTTGCTCAAATTCGTCTTAAAAAATATTGAGATTTTATTGAAAAAAGCCTGTTTCTGAACTTTAAACATGCATTACTCGCTTAATTTTCATCGCAAAATAATAATTTTTTTTTTTAATCGATTAATTTTTCCCTCGCAATTCATTTCTTTAAGAAAAAAATTATTTTTATTGACCAAATTTTAATTTTAAGATCAAAAACTGTGTTAAGTAAATCTTGCTACTTACAGTTTTCAAAGGCTTTTGACCTAAAAATTGAAATTTGGTCAATAAAAATAATTTTTTTTCTTAAAGAAATGAATCGCCAGGGAAAAATGAATCGATTTAAAAAAAAAAATTATTATTTTACAATGAAAATCAAGCGAGTAATGCATGTTTAAAGTTCAGAAACAGGCTTTTTTCAATAAAATTTCAATCTTTTTTAAGACGAATTTAAGCAAAATCTTAAATTGACGATAACTTGGCTAATTTTCATCGTAAAAAGAAAAGTTTTTTTTTTCTTCTGGAGTGGTTTTTCCCTGGCAATCGGATTTTTTAATCTATTTTTTAAAATTTTATTTACCCAAAAAGTTATTTTGAAAATTTGGGGTACCTCAGATACGAAAAACACGGTTTCTGACATAAGAGTGAAAAAATCTTTTTGGCACCTATCACCGATTTCTTGTTCACGATTTTTTTCGGTTTTCTGAAGGTTCAAATTACCCGAAAACACGGGTCATATCAATGTCCCTTCAAATTTTTTTTTTTCAGTTTTTTGTCCAAGTTAAGTAGTAAAAAAAAAAATAATGCGTCATATAATAGGGTTTTTTGGTAATTTTCAATGAAACGCTAAAACCTCAGAAGTTACCCAAAACATTTCTGAATGGTCCCTTTTTTTGGTGCAATTTTTTATTTTTAATTCTCTCATCACTATAGCCAATTAACTGAATGGTCTAAAATGTTTGGCTAAAATAACCAATTTAAATGACCAATTGGTGTCGAAACTCCCTTTGTTAGTATTATATAATTAAAGTTGTTACACTCCTCTAACTTGGTTTTTGACGATTAAGATTTAGCGGCCCAAAATACCTACTAGATCTAATAAAAATGAAAAAAAATCGGTTATTAATAAATGTAAAGTTTTAAGGGTTGAAAGGGTGAAAATAAGTGTGTCACACCTCTCTAACTTGGTTTTTGACGACAGATTAGGATTTAGCAGCCCTAAATGCCTACTGAATCCCTTCAAAATTGCAAAAATGTTATTTTTAATTTTTTATGTAAATGGAGGGGGGAATTTAGAACTTTTTCACCCCATTTAAATATCGGGAATTTTTCTTTCCCAGTACTATGTCCTTAGGTCTTCCTAAAAAGATTTCACTAGGTTTTAGCTAAATTCATCCATTTTCGTAGAATCGATGAGTGTGTTCACAAGGAACACCCGACTATTTGTAAATATTTCTTCTTTAACTCTTCTGATTTAACTCCTCGGCAATACGGCTTTAGACGGGGGCGGTCCACGATAGGGGCAGTGAAGGAGGCCGTTGACGCGATAACGAGGGCCCAAACGGGTAATCATTACTCTTGTAAAGTTACTCTTTTGGTTACCCTTGATGTCAAGAATGCATTTAACTGGGCATAATAGACAGACTTCTTGCAAGGACTAATTGACTTTGCAGCACCCAAATATTTGATGCGGGTTATGAAGAGCTACCTAAGTGACCGAGTACTCTTGTAAGAGAATCTACAAGGAAAAAGAAGTAGGAAAGTGATAGGTGGTGCGGCTCAGGGTTCGGTACTAAGACGTGACTTATGGAACATTTGTTATGATGCTATCCTAAGGCTGGAGGTAGCGGATGGCTGCTTTATTATAGGCTATGCGGATGATATTGCTCTCTCGATCGTAGTAAGGAACGTACAACATGCCCAGAACAGCTTGAGCGTCTGCATGGTAAATACAAGCAGATGGAATGAAGAACATGAATTAAGTCTTGCAGCTGCTAAGACAGAGATCGTAATGTTTACGAGGAAGCAAATCGTCATCCCAATACGAATCGACAAGGATAGAGACGTAAAGGTTCATTAAATATCTGGAGATAACTCCCGACACGAAGCTGACTTATTGGGAGTACATCTCTCAAAGGCTCAAGAAGGCAGGTACCACAAGACTATCCCTGATCAGGCTGATGTCAAATATGAACGGCCCGAAGTCCAGCAATAGGAAGCTACTAATGTCCGTAACTCACTCCATCCTATAGTATGGAGCAGAAATTTGGGGGAGGCGCTAGACGAGGATATGTATGCGAAAGGCATGATAAGAGTTCAGAGGCAAGGTGCTCCTCAGGTTTTCTTGCACGTACAGGACTGTCTCGGAAGCGGCAGTTCTTGTTATTGACGGAATAATTCCGATGTCGCTTTTTGCCAGGGAACGCAAACTCATACATAACAGGAAGAAGGTTGAAGATCTTGACCAGATCCAAGCTGATGTTAGGAGAGCTATGATGCTGGAGTGGCAGACGCTCTGGAAGACAGCGCATGGATCAGGCGTCTCATAAAAGAGGTCGCGCCATAGCTTGATAAAGAATACGGGGAAGTGAATTGCTTCCTGACCCAGTTTCTTAGTGGACATGCGTGATAATGCGTAACACACGTTTTTCAAATGCGATCGCTGGGCGACTAAAAAGTTGCGCTTGAAACAATAATAGGCGAAGTCACACCTGACAATATTGTAGAAAAAATACTTCAAAGCAAGGATTCGTGGACCACTACGATAAATTATGTGGAGGAAATTCTGCGAACAAAAAAGCTACTAACGACACCCTCACTTGGAGACGGGTGTAGGAGATAGGTGGCTTTTGCACGTGGCATCAAAGGCGGGACAATGGAGGGCGCATAAGGATATTTATTTATTTATTTATAGATTAATTTATTTATCTAGTTGACGACATGGCGAAATAACAAGAAGGAAAAAGAAGGTATCTTCAGGACAAATGGATAATGAAAGAAAGGATTTTCAAACAAAGAAAATACATGGCCTCAAGTCAACCCGATGTAATGTTTTAAACGGTTCCGGGCTTACTTGCATAAGGTATGATGAGGGGTGAGTTTAGTCGGTAAACTTCTTTGCAGAGTGCCTTGACACCATGGAGTCCGACACTGTTCAGAACACCGTGCGTAACGCATTCTCACCTCTCTGCCATATAAAAAAAAATTATTATTATTATTATTATTTTATATTTTTAGATTCAAATACATCATCAATTGTCTGTGAGACCAATTATTGCTAATGCTTCAGGACTTCCAACTCAAGAACCAGCCTCCACCATATGGTTTATCAGTTACAAAGAAGTATGAAATCAACTACTCATGCTGTACCGACTTTAATAATGCCTTGAACGGTGTACCAGCATCCAACGAGTTGTGGCACAATAAGCTTACATATTTTCTTAGCAAAAATAAATGTTATAATTATTGTTTAGTGTGCTTAAGAGCAATAGCAATGGAAAAAGTGGTTAGTAATTGTGATGTTGTAGGAGTTCACTCTGTTCAAAAACGAGCATCGATTGTAAATTTGTATGGCTCATATAAATGTAATAAGTGCGAAGGAAATTTAATGTCTTATCAAAAGTTACATAAAGTATGTATAGGAAACCCTCCGTATTCTCGGGTAATCGTATTTGCGGATTTAAATATACTCGATTCTTCAAAATATACCGGGATTCTTTTTTCGCGGATTTGAATTTGGTTTTACGCGGTTTTGTAGCAATGTTCACATTTATTAATTTTATTTTCACAAGATTTTTGGTTATAAACATTATAAAAATTTCTTTTTTGGCTAATTAAAATAAATTAAAATTATAATAGCGCCATTATTTATCTAGCAGAATATTAAGTGAGTATTTTTATACTCAAAAAGTGTTGGTTAAAGAATTTTTAAAAAATTATGAAGAAGAAGATTTTAATGAAGAATTTTCGAAAGAGAGAGAGAGAGGCGGAGAATAAAGTATTACTAGATATGGTTAAAGAAATGGCTCAACCGCCACCATCATTATTATATCGAATAAAAGATGAGCCGGCAGTTTGCGTGCCTAAAAATATTTTATGCACTGAGCACTTCTTCGTCTTCGCGGAACTGTACCTTTTGACGAATGCAAAGATTGTCAATAGAGAACCTTCAGAAAAAATCATGAGATTTTGGAGACAAAGAGAAAGGAAATTAGGGCAGAAATTGAAGAGATGGAGAAGAATATTAGGCGCAGTGCTGTTAACAGAAAATTAGTTTTTCAATAATAATTTTTTTGACAATTTTTTGCTCGAAATTTTTGTTTCAAAATTAATTTTTTTTTTTTTTTAATTTTGGAATTCTAATGATGATAAAATAAATAATTTACAGTTACAGTAAAAAAAAATAGACTGCGGGATTCCATTTACAAAAAAATTTTTAAATCATTTTTAATCATTTTTAAGCCATTTATTATAATTTATAAGTTTTTTTAAGTCATTTTTTAATATAGAGGAGCAATAAGGAACAATGAGGAACCATTGTGATGAGTCAAATTTTGAATTTTGATTTTTTGGTATATAAGCACGTTTTGGGACCTCAGGAAGCTAAAAAACCGGTTTTTAAAAAAAGTATGTATGTGTGTGTGTGTAAAATTTCACTATTATGGAATTAAGACCTAATTCTTTTTTCAAAAATTTTTTCACCAAAAAATCTCAAACTACTTTTTTTTTTTAAATTTGAGGTAATACCTCATTTATTTCCATGAAAGTACAATTTTTACTCGATATCTCGATACTAATAATTAATTTTTAAAAAATTTTATTCCCAAAATTTGCGTCACAAAAAAATATAAAAAGCACATAATTTTTTTTCTCTTTTAACGTAGCACCTAATTTATTTCTATGAGAGTACTAGTTTTAGAAAGATTGTTTATAGTAATTTTTTGGATCTGATACCGAATTTTTTCAAAATTTTTTTCTCACAATTAAAAAAACAAAAAAAATTAAAAAAACTGCAATATTTTTTTTTTTGTGTAATTCTTCATTTAGTTCCATGAAAGTACTTATATTTGAAAATATGGTTTTACTCGATGTCTTGAATCTGATATTAATTTTTTGAAAATTTATTTCAAAATTTTTGTTGAATAAAAAAAACTTTTAAAAGTTAATATAAATACATGTATGATTGCATGTTTGTAAATGCTGATCTGTGGCATATCGAAGTATTAAGCTCTCATTGTTTGAGGAACCTTAGTGCCAGCTAGTTGGCAGGGTATTTTTATTTGTTTCAGAATGAATTTTTAACGGCTCAATGATGTTGGCAGATTAGATTGGCAGAACGCCGAACCCATAACTTGAATGAGCTGGATGTAAATCAAGTTTATCGAATAATCTTGGTACCAACTCAATATAGAAATAGAATGATAGCTCATATAGATGATCCTACCATTCCACGGGTTCATTTATCTCCAGCACGGATTGAAAGATATTTCAGAGACAATCCAGATGAGTTTAGCGGTTTCCAAAGAGAAGTTGAAGGTAGTTATATGTTTTCAAATATGTTAAGGGTTAACGTCAAATTATGGAATTCATCAATTATTTATACACCACAAGAAGAAGAAGAAGATCCTGGAATGCTGAATGTACATCTTCTTGAAGATAACCTTCAAAATATTGCAATCGCTTTACCACCTATCGGTAACGAAGTACAATTTGATGACATGACTTTCTCATAAGTATTCCAAGAGTCTCAAGATCTTTTTTGACGTGCCTCAAAGTGGCAATATAACAGCTTCTGAATTCCAAGCCAATATGAATTATCTAGAAGGGCAGGATGAAGTAGATAACAGAAGAAAAGGCAAAAAAGTCAAAAGTAGTTGTACATATGAATATAATAATAATAATAATAATAAAAATTAAATTTATAATAATAACTTTTATAACTTTAAAACAAAATATAAAATGAATTAAAAAAAATATGAAAAAAAGGGGAAAAAGCGAGAGAGAGGATGGAAATATTTGTTGGTGAGAGGGGATAAGGGTGGGAGGGAATGAAGGTGGGAGGTGGCTTAAACTGTATAAATAGAGATGCATTTTTTAATAAATATCATTCTCTCTTCGAGGCAAGTTGTGCTAACAAATCTTGAAAGCTTTTAATAGGTTGTGACTACAACTTTTCAATAATAATTTACGAGGTTTATTAAAACAACCAATGCTAGTCACTTTGATAACTGCCATATAACTAATGTAAAACTATATTTGAATTCAGAAAGTTTCCCATATTGAAATTTAAATCTCGATATAGCAGGCAATAGTTGATCGCAAAAAATTTATCGATGAAACACTATTGATTGTAATAGATGTAATAGCTCATAGATATCAGGTTAGAATTCGAGACTTGTCGCGCTTTTCCACCAAATTCATATTTGGCGTATTGTTTAATCATACATGATAGGATGGTGCAATATAAACCAATCAGTGGTTAAATAAGTAAATTAGTTTGAGGAGTGGGAGAAGCTGAATGAGTGGGGACAACTATATAAAAGATAAAAATCTTTAAATAATTTCTTCATTTCCTAACTATGGAGTACATCGTAGACTTCAAATCTTTCAAGCTCATCTCTAACAAATTTTCCATGAAAGAGTTAGCTATTTTAAAACTAGGAAGTCATCAACCACCAACTGTCTTTGTCTTCAATTCACCAGTTCATTGGTTCTAACTTCATCTACGCTGCAGAGTAGAAAATAGCTGGCTGGAAAAAAATTATTTAACAATGACGTGAGAATATGCTGATATTCCATATGATCAAGTAGAAAGTATTTTAAAAACTGCTTTATCTAATACAGATAAAATTTATGTAAAAGGATTGCAGAAAGTTAAGTGGCTTGAAAAATATTTAAATAACGTAGTCGATTTAGAAGCTGTTTCAAAATGCCCGACTTTAAAAAAATGGCACATTTAAGAAAAATCATCAGAATTCAAATATATTTTGTGCAGCGTACAATGTGTTATTGCTTGAAAAATATATGAATATAAATAGGCCTTGTATCGAACGATCATTAGAAATTTTCGATAAATTAAAACTACTTTCTTTAACATTCCTAAAGAATTTATTGAAAATGTGGCTGCAGAAAATGTTGACGCTGCATGGGATAAATTACAAATTTGATTCTGATATTCTTATGTGTGTTAGATGTAGAATACATGATCATTAAGATAAACGCGTTACTCCTATGCTAAAGGAGTGTAAATTTTGTATGGAAACTATGAATATGTAATTTTTTTATCAATAAAACAAAATATAACCTATATATTTTCTATTTATTTTACATCTTCTTTTAATTTTCTTTGAGGGGATAAAAAAAGTAGGGATAAAGAAGTCGGGATAAGAATATAAATTAAATTTCATCGAGAAAAAATACCATTTTTGTAATCGAGGTTGTGCTAACAACTCTCTCTCTCAAGAGACTGACAAGGTTGTGTTAACAACTCATCATCATCATCATCTAGAGCAGAATCACCAAGTAAATACAATTAAAAAATTTTTTGGTTCCTCATAGAGGAACCATTGTGTTAGGTCAAATTTTGTTTTTTGATTTTTTGGCATATAAGCACGTTTTGGGACCCCAGGACGCTAAAAAATCGGTTTTTAAAAAATGTCTGTATGTGTGTGTGTGTCTGTGTGTGTACGTACGTACGTACGTATGTAATCGCTGATATTTCACAAACATTATGGAATTAAGACCTAATTTTTTTTTTTTTAATTTTTTCACCAAAATAGCTTGAGGTACTTTTTTTTTTAACACATTCGCTGCGGCAGGTCACGTGACTCCATTTAAAATACATGGGATCATGTGTTAATTTGGATGTAATACCTCATTTATTTCCATGAAAGTACTTATATTTGAAAGTATGGTTTTCACATGATATCTCGAATCGGATACTTAATTTTCTGAAAATTTTTTTCCTAAAATTTTTTTCACAAAAAAATATAAAAAATACCAATTTTTTTTTTTCTTTTTTGACGTAGTACCTAATTTATTTCCATGGATGTACTAGTTTTAGAAATATCGTTTACAGTAATTTTTTGGACCTAATACTTAATTTTTTTAAAATTTTTTTCTCAAAATTTTTGTCGCCAAAAAGTACAAAAAACGCCAAAAATTTTTTTTATTTTAGGACGTAATATTTTTTTTTTCCTATGAAAGTACGAATATCTAGAATTATCGTTTGTAAAGGATTTCTCCATCTGATACATAATTTTTCGAAATTTTTTTTTTTTTAATTTTTTACATAAAATAATTAAAAAAATCTAATTGGTTTTTATGACAGGGTTAGATTCACTCAAGGAAGTTGCAAAATAACTGTTACCTGTGTCAGCTAAGCTTCTACAAAAAGCATATTCAACTATCGAATACTATTACAATCAAATAAGTAATGGAATACTAGAAGCCAAAGAAGCTTATAAAAAATTTCTTTCACTATTGAATGCAGATGATTCGTCTGATGATGCAGAGAAAAAAATTATAGAAAATGCTACAACACCTATGAAAAAAGAAATGATATTCATCTCATCTCATACGGTTTCTACAGAATAATTCAAGAAAGAAATGAAGACAAATCAGAAACTCACGGCAAATCAAAAGTTAAGAAAGTACAAAATAAATCTAAAAGTATCAAAAAAGCAAAAAAATAATGTAATTCTATAAATAAATGTATTGATTCTATTCGATTCTTTTTATTTTTACTACCACTCTTCACATATAAAAAATTACTAACTAGACCTAATTACTTAGGTCAAATTAGTAATCTTTTATTACATATACTGCGGTATCCAAGTGGTAAAGGGTTTCCGCATGAGGCAATGGGTTAACAAAAACCTGCGCAGGTTCAAACCGACTTGGTCCTACTTTACCGACATACTCCTAGAGTAACGCCCTTCTTTACCAAAACTCCTCTGGGGCGAACACCCTTCTTTACCGACAAGGGGCCAGAAGATGGGTAGTGAAGGCACAGCTTACCTTATCTACTTTTATAGCCAGGTACTTGAAGCCAGGCGTTAGTTGAGACCTTAGCCTCACCCTGCAACCCAACTTTAAAATGTTCCGCACGCACTAATTTCAAAAGTAGTCCATTTCATCAAAGTCAGCGTAAGCAGCTCTTTTGTTCTATTGCGTTGCTTTTAGAAATAGTCACCTTAGCTATATCTGCGTCTTCTTATTTGCTTTTTAATGCATTAATTACGTCTACTGACTTGGTAATGCAATATAAGTCAAGTATTTGAATGTTAACTTGCTCACTTAGTTCTCTTTGTAAAAGTGAAAAAGCACTCTTGTGATAAGTAACTTATTTTATTGCTAGCTTCCTTTAGTTCGGCCAAAACATCGCCCGTCTTGATTTTCTGAATTTTAAAATTGTTCATATTTCCCTCTTATTTTAGCCTAGTTCTTCTGGTTCAACTTGAGACCTTATAGTTCCCAGGACATCAGCATAAGTTCTACTTGTAGGCAGTTTGATGGCCACAACTCGATCCAATTTATTTAGGACTGTCTTTTTTTCATGGCTGCCAGATGCTTTTTTGTTTCCGTCTTTTGCAAACTCTGAAACTTATGTTATTACAAAAGCTTGCTACTTTCAGGTTAAGGTTAAATTTTTATTTAAAATTTTGTTTACATGTGGTTTATATTGGATGTATCGGGAGTAGCTAAGTATATAAATATAGATGAATAAGAGAAGAACGCAAGGTTTTGTACACACATATTTAGACTAGATAATTTATATTAACAGCAATCATACTTTAATGTTCTGATACAATTAATGTTTTTAAAATCAATTGTTTTTTGTGACTAAAATAAACGTTGATGATAACTTAAATATTTTACGTCGCAAAAATTAGGCTTTATTAAATAATTAATCATATTTGCGTTTTGAAATTTTTTTCAAAACGGTTTAATGCAACCTTTGAGCCTGATTTAAATACTTGACAATTCAATCATATTACACTTTACAAATATTAACTTTATTATAATTACATAAAATGAAAGAATTTTCAATAAAATAATAAAATTATGTCAAATATGCATTATCAATTAAAAATTAATAGTTTGAGCATAAGTATTATTAAATAATTCGCATATAAATATTTTTATATTGATAAAGTAATAATTTGTATTATTTAAGTAGTACAAATAAATATTTAAACCATAAGTAAATAAATGATAATTTAGGAAACTGTACTTTGCGTGATACGCGCATAAGATATTCAAGTTCAATAATATAGTAATTTTGTCTTATTAGAAAGATGCATATATATACTCACTTATGTCACTGAAGCATAAAAAACTAAAAGAAAATTTTATTTAACGGATATAAAGTCAACGTTTTTTCCATTGCACGTAAAACATTTTAGTGACCATGACGTCTTACTACGGTCGTTGGTTTGTTATCATATTATTAATATTAACAAATAATTTTTGTGTTTTTGGTTTAAATAAATCAGATTGGAATAAAGAAATAAAAAACTTAATAAATAATTGTCAGTTTAATGATATTAGTGATATTAGTATAAAATTAAATAAGTTATTAAAATGCACAGAAAAAAAAACTTATGATTTAGTAGAAAATTTATTAAATAATGAAGTTATACAATTGTTTGATGGTGTACAATTTATCAAAAATCATAAAGCTTCTAATCGTACAAACAATTTAGGGTAAGTAAAATGTTAATAATTTATTTCTTCTCTTACTACTAAATTATATTAAATTATATTACTTATTAAAATATAATCTACAGAGATCACTGAGATAAAAAAAAAGTTAGAAAAATTTAGAAAGAATATTAAATTTATAATTTAATGGATAAACAATGAAAAAAACCTCTAAACCTTCTAACCAATCAATAATTTTAAATATTATCTAACTCACATTTTTTTTTATTTATTTACCAGAATATTCTCTTTAATTTATTCAAACGAAATTCCCGAACAACGTACTGGCTAAAGTAAGAACTTATGCTTACCACTGAGTTTAATAAAATTTAAGCACAATAAAGCATTATTTTAATTTATATATTGTAATTAAAATTATTAATTTACCTAATTGTTTTACCTAATTGTTTTTATTATAAGAGAATTAATAAAATTATTTTTGTACTTTTTGAGTTTTGCAACAAATTTTAGTATAATATCTAATAGTAGCATATTTTAAATTTAAATAAAGTAAAGTAAAGTAGTTTTACAACTTTGCTTAATGATTCTAAATATTCTTTTTAAATTTTTCTAACCTTTTTTTTACCTCAGTGATCTCTGGAGATTTCTTTAGATCTGTTTAATTTAATTTAATCTTCAGAGATCAAAAGTAATCTCCGGAGATCTGCGAAAATTTGTCGGGTAGTTCGCTTTCTAGATGCAAGCTTAAAAAACTATAAACCTTGAGAAAATTTTTCAATAAACCTGCATATTTCAGAATTTTTTGCTTTTAATCTTGAAAAATTCTTGAAATCTTAATTTGAATAATTTAACTGCGGGCTTTCAAGAAAAACACTTTTGAATACAAAAAAAAAATTGTCATATTTTTGTTCAAAGTTTTTTTTACTGCTACATACCTAATTTTAATAAATTTTGAGATCTAAAATATATAATAGGTCTAAAACACGTCAGATTTCCTCTGGTCGTCAGATCAACTTTTCAGAAATGTATGATTTTTTACTCGAACTGTTTAAATTTTAATCATAGAAAAAATTTAAAAAACGACTAAAAATAATAGATGACTGCTCGTCAAACAGTTTTTAGATGAATATATAGTAGTAACTGGCAACCAGGGGCAATTATACGGGTTTTACCATCTAAAACTATAATTAAAAAACTGAATTTTTAATAACTATTTAAAAAAAAATTATTATCTTTTCACAATAGAAATTTAGTGAGTCAGAATAACAAGCGCTGCGCTTTAACTCAGAAAGACTCTTCGTAAGCTTTGATACTTTGCTAAATTTTTAATAATTATTTAACTGTTATGATTTTAACTCTTTTTCTATAAAATAAACTGAATTTTAAAAAAGAAATTATCTTTTGTTTGAAAATCATTAATAGCAGTGAGTAATTAAAAGTAAAAAAAAATAAATATAAATAAATGAAAAAAGAAAATGTATTCATAAAGCATATGTAAGGAAAAAATTTTTTTTTTATATTCACATACTTTGTATACAAGTATTCATCTATTTTATTTTTTTATATTTTAATAGGAATGGTTTAGAAGAAACAAAAGAAATAAACAAAGAAATTTATGATAATGATGGCAGCCTTTGTAAAAATCTAGGCAAACGTTTAGCTCATTTATTCAAAACTCATATGTTAAAAATCGATTTTGATAGACTTCGTTTTAAAAATTCATCTGTTACTACTGAAAATAATAATGATAATAATTTTATAGGAAGAGGTGAGTAAATACTTGTATTATTTGCATTTTTTTTTTAACAAAAAATTTTTTATGATAAAAACAAACAGCAAAAATATTGTTCGTTGTTGTAAAACGAACAAAAATTTTAATAAATTGCAAATATCTTGAATAGGAAGGAAGTATGTAAAGATTTGAAAAGTTTGTATTTTCTACTGTACAATATCATGTCATAGTTTTTCAGTATCCTTTTTTAATTCAAAATTTTAATCTATCTTTCAGAAAAAAGTTTTTAAAAAACGGTTTGCTTTCTGAAAAAAAAATATAAGAAAATAGTATGAGAAATAAAAATAAATTCTTTTTATAACTTTTATCATATCTTTAATTATTTTATATATTTTTTTTATATTTTTACATGTCCAATTATTAGAAAAATAACAAAATTTTATAATAGTTACATGTGTATATTTATATATATATAAAAAAATTTCATTTTATTTTTTTACCTAAAATTTCATAATACTTCTTTGACACGTTATACAATCCATACAGAATTTTTCGAATACAATAATAATAATAATTACATTTTTTTTTTAGGTAGACGTAAGCGTAAAATGCAAGGTTTAATGACAATGGTAATGGCTGGTGTAATGTTAATGGGTTCAGTTTTAATACCAATGGGTTTTCAATTTTTAGCAGTATTAGGTGGTAAAGCGTTATTATTAGCTAAAATGGCATTAATGTTATCAAGTATACAAGGATTAAAAAAGATAGCAACAAGTGGTGTTAATTATGGCTTATATCATTCACCACCAAATCCGGAATTTGTTCAACCATGGCACGATAGAAAAAAATAATAAAAGGACATTAAACCCAACTCTACATATTTTACAGTTCATTGTCACAACATAAGATATCCGTTCAACTAGCCTAGATTTTTTTTTCCTAATACAAAATTTTATGGTTTTACTTAGATTTGCGTGCATGAAGTAATGTGACGGTATAATTTATTTCGCATAACTTATTATTATTATTATTATTATTAGAATGAACGATGAGACATTTAGTTTCTTTTTCCATTCAATTATTTTCTTATTAATTCTTTATATAGTATACATTATCATTATTATTATTTTAAAAAAGGGATACAAACGAAAAAAATATTATTATTATAAGAAAATGTTTATAGATAGAAAAAATAATTATCTATAAATATTATCTGTATTCAAAGCATCTATTTACTCATATTTATAACTATTTAACTATTCAGCAATTTATATACACTAACTTTGCACTGAAAAAAAATTAAGAAAGAATTTTTTTCAAAGAACGTGTAAATAATAAGGTGTTAGAATGTAGATTTTTAATTTTGGTAATTGCAATACAAATTTTTTTAAATTAAGCGATAAAACTAATGAACAGTGGTTCTTCAAAGATGAGACACGTCATTGTGCTATGATTGGGCTATTCCATGCGTACATTAGGAGTATTTGCAGGAGTCAGCTCAACCATAGTGCCATGAAAACTAAGTTCAGATCTTTGCTACACTTGAATTTAAATTAAGCACAAAATTCTTGAAAAAAGTTAGGTAAAAATTAGTCTAGGTGCCAGCCATACTAATCACGCCCAAAAATTAAATTTCTTTTTCCGAGGATAAGATTAGGTGGTACGAATCCGGGGTCCGTTTTGCGAATTTCGTGGTCAATTTTTTGTTATTAACAAATTATTGAAAAATTGGCCAATAATTTGTTAATAACAAAAGTACCACTTATTTTTATCCTCAGAAAAATAAATTTAATTTTTTAATTTTTGGGCGTGATTAGTATGGCTGGCGCCTAGACTAAATGGTTCATTGTAAAAAACGAAGATTTAGATTTCTGTTTACTTTACAAAGTGCTATGAGACAAACAACCTCTTAAAAAAATGTTAAGCAAAATTTTTGCGAAAAGTAAATTACCATTTTTAAAATTTTACATTCATTTATTAAAACCAAAAAATAAACACAGAATTTTTTTTTTATTTTCAAAGATTTGTATCCTCTTTTTAAAACAAATAATAATATTTTTTTTGAAATAAATAATAATGTCTTAGTTAGATTTTAAAAATTTTAATGAATAAAAAAAAATGTAGAACGCATTTATAAAAGTCAACAACGAATGCTCATTTCTCGTTGTATTTTTTTTTCTTTGCAACACATTGTTTACTTTTTTTAAAATTATTTCTATATTATTATTATTGTTATTATTATTATTATTATTATTTTAATTATTATTATAATTATTATATTTATAGTCCTTAGAAACTAAGTATGTGTTCTGTATGTATATTATTATATAGCGATTCATCTACTGTTTTATATATTACGTATATGGACAAATCCAAATAAAATCATCAGATCAAAATTTTATTTTTTTATTATAGCAATTTGAATTTTTGAAATTCACTGAGATATTTTATCATTGTTTTATCTCAGTCACTGTATGACAGAAAAATCGTATACAACCCTGGTTCATAAAAAGAATACTTCGAAGTTTATCAACTTTGCCTAGGTTGGCCAAGAATGGTGACTTACATGCAATAAGGGCCATTTTTTCGGACACGGAATCATAATATATATATTATTTTCCCTGAAATTGGTGATTCAAATGACTAACAATTATTAGTAATGGTGATATAATTGTAGATGATAATTTTCTAAGTTTTTACTGTCGGCACAAACATCCCTATTAACTGAAATTTTGAGGTATTGCGATGTCTCAATTTTACCATGGTGCCTTATATAACTCAAAATGTCAATTAACTTACCAATGGCAGTATTCAATTGCAAAAATTATGAGCATATTTTACTAAGGTTACAAAATTTTAGTTAATGTGCAAAATAGTACTAAAGCTCTGGAAGCAAATGGATATTACATTCAATTGTTTGATTTCAATCATTATATCAGGATCAACGAAATAGTAAAAAAAGTAGTAAAACATACATTGAAAAAATTTTTTTTTTCTTTTAAATGGTTGAAAATGACATAAAAGCGAAGAAAAATCAGAAAAAAATTTTTTTTGTATTCAAAATTTTTTTAATTAGTCCTATAGATTTGCAATGCTGACATTTTAGAAGAGAAAAAACTTTTTTAAACATTTTCTTTACTTTTCAAGCCATTTACAATCGTTTAAGCGAAAAAAAATCCAGCTGCCACAACCGGATTTTTTTTCAGCGTATTTTTTGGCACTCAATTAATGCAAAATTCATGTTTCATTTTTTAATGTTTGATCTGGTGACTTCTCCTGTATTTGTCCATATACATAATTTAAGAAAGATTTTTTTTAATATATCGCTCCTTCCAAGTACTAAAGTCCCTAATTTCGGTAGTGAGTCGAAAACACAACATCTTCTATGCTTACATCAGTTAGAAAATGTCAAGTTTTTACTACTAAGCTAATAAAGTTCCTCATACTGTGGAAGGAGCAATACTTGTATTTATTAGATCTCTGCTTATTTTATCTCCAAAAATAAAAATATATTTTACTTATTTTTTATACAAATACTTGATATTTTTTTAAATTAAATGTCATATTCTTTCTTACACAATAAAAAATGCATGATCTACATTACTATTATTACTACTACTTTTTTTTTAATTTACGTACATATGAGATTCAAGCAAATATATGCATTAATATTTGGCATTCTGTAGATCACGTCTTTTTTATTATCTAAGACAAAAATTTTAAATTATAATTTCATACAAGTAATACAAATTATAACTCCCAAGTTTAAAAATTTAAAAATTTTTTGGGTTTATTTTTTTCTTTAAAATTGTAAAGTTATAAAGTTTAAAATTGGTCAATTACCCAAAAGCAAAATAAGTCAGAGTCTAATATTTGAGGTCCTTATTATATAAAGCATTTTAATGTAAAATTTACAAAAAATTCTCGCTGCACTTATGTAACTTAAAAATTTTTCTTTTTTTCTATAATATATATATTAGATATATATAAATTTTTTTTTTATTTATAGCATACATTCTATCACTTTTATTTATATTTATCACTTATACTCATTATTTGTTATATTATTTACATATAAAGTTAATAAAATCTAAAATAAAGAGAGATAATGTTATAAGATAGATAGATTAAGAGAGTTTAATAATTTATAACAATAAATATTTTACACACTATATAACAATTTATATTTTCATAAGATAATAATAATTATAATACTGTTCTTTAAAACCCTGCATTTTTCATTGATTTTAAACACATCGTAGTATAGCCTGAGAATTTTATAAAAAGTTGTTTTATTTTTCCGTTTTCAATCAGATACCATTTATCAAGAAAATAAGATTTTCAAAATCTAGGCCCTTTTTTTAACTTTTTAAGTATTGGCACCTGGCAATAATAATGTCAACTTTTAATTAATATTATTTTGAGTACCTTGTTTTTTTTGGAAAATGGCATCAAATTATAATTAATAATTTTTAATTAAATAATTCACAGGCTGGTATATAGACATTTTAATAGCGTTTGAAGTGGTCATTTATTAGAACAAAAAGAGATAGGATAGGATTTAAGTAAGAATTTGAACAAATTTTGGCCTGGGAGAATGAATTAAAACTTGGTGGTAAAAATTTAAATAAGGGGCTTGCGTATTGTATAATTTGAAATTAGATAAAAAAATATTAGACACGTATATTTATTTATTTAAATATAATCTTTGTTCATCATAAGTATTACCATAAACGGAAAAAAATTTCTTTTCCGCAAAAATTTAATTTTTATTATATTGGGATAAGACGCTATTTCAAAGGCTATAAAATGCCTACTATATTTTGTAATATGAATTTTTTTAAATTTTAATATACTTAAAAATCACAGATTTTTCATTAATGTTAAAAAAACGAAGAAAAAAAAATTATAATAAATAATATTTACTAACAATTATATATAAATATGTATATATTATATATATATATATATGTAAAAAAAATTTTTTTTCTTGTTTTATTCACAACCTTATAATCTAAATTCAAGCATATCTACAATCTACAAGTTATTCCAAATTAATGAATATTATTTTTTAATATTTTTATATATTATTTATAAAAAGTGCAGCAAGAAATAACAAAAGTCGTTGAAATTTTTTTATTTTACTTAGAAAATAAAGTAATAATTAGACCGTTGTCTCAACCATATCCGATTGATTAGCGTATCGTCAACAAATACTATCTTTTGAAAATTTTTCGTATTCTCTATCTTCATGTTGAATGTCATCAAAATCTTGTCTATCGTATTGTAAATGTTGTTGATAATGATGATGAAGATGATGACCCGAATCATATCTTCCTATTCTATTAAAAGTTGAATTAGCATACCTAGGTTGAGATATATTTTCGTTGATACCGGCAGTTATATCAAGGCCATTGTTTCTTGTTGTATTTAATTGCTTAACATTTAATTGCTGTACTTTTTTACTTTTACGTTCAAGAGTTTCTGAAGTATCTTGAGGAAGCTTCTTTTGAAGTTGTGATTGTCGTTGTAAACGACGACGACGATATATACAATATTTTAGGCAACCTGTGGCAAGAAGGAGTATCAAAAAGATACCTAATGTACCAGTTCCAACAGCAACGTAAAGTAATGTTACTCCAAATCGATAAGAACAATTTTCGTCACGTTCGTCGAAACCAGATGGGCAGTGACGTACTCCGTCGCACCATAACATTGAACTTATACAAGCTTCTAATTCAGGACATCTGAAATCATTTATTATTTACATGTTAATAATTTTCATTTTTAATATTGCCTATTCTTGTTAACCTATTAGATAAAAGGTTGTATCTGAATTATCCGCAAATCCGATTAAAAATATACGAGTTAAATAGACGCAATACAAAGGACACGCCTAAAAAAAAAAAAAATATTCAAACCACTAATATCTGGCACTGAACCAGATATTATCATTTCCAAGTCTGTTTTAAAGTATGAGGGAATATTGTTTTTTTTTCTTTTCAGCAAAAATTTGTATACTTTGTCCTTAAAAAATGGTACATTTTCGTTTTTTGTGGAATTAGATATGTCTGAGTTCGGAAAGAATTTATATATAAAAATTTGAGGAATTCAGAAAGATTTTGAAGATAATTTTTGAGGATTAACGAAATTTGAATACGGCCTAGATCAAATATATTTTTTAAAAACAATTTTATGGTAACTTGATCATTGAAATTATCGCCCATTTTGTTTTTCTTAATTATTTTAAATAGAATGTTTTTCTTAAAAGCACTTGAGCCAATTAATATTCATATGATTAAAAAGTAAGTTCATTTATATTTTTATGCTATCTTTATTATGTTAGGCCTATAACACTTGCAAAAACATTGTTTACTAAGTTTCACATACAAGTTTTACAAAAAAATTATATTAATTAAGTTTTTTCAAGACTTCAATATTGACGTTATTATAGTTGAGCGGTATATGTTACGAATAAATCCTAAAATAAAGCATTCAAATTTCAAGGTAGGAATATGGTCGGAAGAACATATTTCATATACCGTACCATTAAACAATTGTTTAATAGTCGAATAATTTTCTTTTGAATTTTGTCTTTAACGAGTGACTGTATGCTTTTCTTTACCCTTCTCAGCCTAATCATATTAAATTTAGGTATATCCAGGGAATTTAAGTTTTTTTTTTCTTATTAAAAATATTTCTGGGATAGAATAAACACTATGAAATTGTTAATGAAATAAAATTTTTTCCGTTGAACACTTTTGATAAGTAAACAAATATACTACTAAAATAATTATTATTATATAGAATATTAAATGAATTTAACGTTCTGTAGTAAATATAAATAACTAAACATTCGAATTTTGTCCTGTGTATTAATAAATTCCTTGCGAATAGTATCTAAACAGAAAAAAGATTTAGTAAATGCTACGACTGAAAATGACTAGAAAAACTATTTTTCTGGACAGTAACCACGAAATCTCGCTACTGCCGCAGAAAAATTTTGTACTGCCCTTTTCCATAAATAAAGAATGATCTAAATCACAGTTTACCATCCTCGGCTTTGCCTCGCAAGGTAATTTGCGCGCGATTTGGGTCATTCTTTACTTTTCTGTACGCGAGCCGTAAATATACTATTGAAAATTAAATAAGTTTATTACACGCGCACGCTTACGAACACGCACATAGCAAATAATATTTTTAAATATGCTTACTTTTCAGGCTGTGTAAGCTAATTTAGGTTTTTTTACTTCGGTTATGTTTTTATTTTAAGAGAAAAAAATTACATACCTGTACGGACATTCCAAAATAGTGGGACCGGTCAACAGTCTCTTTGAGATAGCCATCCATGTTACTACATAGTATCCAGGTTCATGTTGTAAAAATTCAACAACAAAACTTCTGGAATGATGCTGCTCGTGTTCCGTTAGTGGTTTACCAGAATGCCAGACTGTTGAACTGAAATTCCATCCATCAGAAATTAGATCAACAACTCTTTGACCTTTATTTTCATAAATGCTGTTGTTACTCTCGGTAGGACAAACAACAGTTTTGTAATGAGAATTCATCGCAGGATAAATAACTATTCTATTTTTTGTAGGACATTCATCTATGTTTCTGTTGTTTAATCGGAAACCTGGGGTTTTCAAGTACAGAAAATGTAATTGAGAATCCTCAGGCTCAATTAGCCATGGTTCATTAATACATTGAGTGACCTCATTAGGAGATCCATTCCTTGGACTTTTCGATTTAATAGATCCCTTGACCATTATTTCTGATCCTGTTATATTTAGTTTTTCATTAGGTTTTGCTAGATGATCAGTAGATGAAAGAGTTTGCTAAAAATTTTAACATTAAAATTAATTAAAAAGTATTTAGAAAGCAGTTTAGTAATTTAATTTTTTTAAACTTACAACTTTAACTGGTGTCACGGAAGTAGCAGATAGACCTGGACTTCTTAAAGAAATTTCTCCACTAGTTCCTCTTAGTCTCCTTTCATGTAATCTATCGATTGTGGGAGTTTCAGATAAAGAGTGCCCTGTACCGCTACATTCATGTCCAGATTTGCGTATTCCACTTGTTAATGTATCTTCAGATCCAGTGGCTGGTAAAAAATTGTATTCACCTTCAAAGTAAAAGTCGTGGTAATCCTGGGTAATATTCATTTTGTTTACAAGGAAGTGTAATTCAACAGCAGCGGAATTTAAGCTTTGAAAGACAAATTTTTGACTAAGATTAGTACATAAACAATCTCTTGGTATCTTAACTCCTTCCCAGGGTATCTCGTAGAATTTTAATACAGCCAATTCTTCTGAGTTACTTTGACTGCTTCCTCCACACGTGAGTCTATTTATCAAAGGATCCACATTAGATTTGCACTTTCTATTTCCAAAAGAAGCTTTTGTGATTGTCAATTCAAGTTTTTTATCCGGACCTGACTCAAACCTGTATATACAGCTAATATTTTCAGAACCACCCCGACCATAGAAAAATACACTTTTAGGTGAACTGAATGATATAGGAATACTTTGTCCATTCTTAATCGTTGAAGCTGGTACAAAAAGTCGATTACAAGAACCTGCTTCATGAACAAATTCATACCTTAAAACAAAACTTAGAGGATACAAGGCGCTTCCGTGACGATGAACATGTTCTAACGTTAGATAAGGGCCTGTTGAAACATAACTTTCACTCATACTACATGGTCTTGTATGACGACTTTCATTTCGAAGTAAACTATGATCACAAAGGCGAGGTATTTCATCTTTACAAAATTCACCCATTAACGTAGCATTCTGAAATTAAAATTTAATTTTAGCGTATTTAAAAAGACAATTTTTAATATTTTTTTGCCCTAAATCTAAATGGTGGTACTTTCAATTATGTGCATTATATTTCATTAGTACATAACATATTATATAATAAGTAAATAGAAATTGATTACATCTGAAAATGTAACAAGAAAACTGTGTTCGTAACTAAATATGTTTAATTACCAAGTTATTAATTATACATACGAGAGATTTTGATGGATTTATATATTATTTAAAAGTGATTTAATTTTACATTAAAATATCTTCCTTTTTATTTAAATTAATGTCAAAAATGAAATTTTAATGAAAACAGATTTATTCAAAAATTTTTATCAATTTATATTTTTTACGTAAATATTATTTTTATGTAAATATATCGTATTACTTTAAATATTCTATTTGAATAATTTCATTTTTGAAAAGTTTTTTTTAACAAACAATATATTATAACTGGATATTATGAAATTTAAATTAACGCATTGCAGAATTATAGCTCTTTGAAAAATTATTTTATTTTTTGTTAAAATTATAAATTTTCAATTTTTTATGACTTGTTCTACTTAAAAGCTCACAATAAAAATTATTATTAACATGAAACAGTTTTAGAGAAGTGGTTATTTCAGAAAATCTGAAAATCAAAGGGGTTAAAGAATTTCACAAGCAAGGGTGATGCTATGGTCTTTTATAAGAACATATAGGGTTGGAATGTAACTTCAGTCATCAAATTCGTCATGCAAATCGAATGCAAATCTATTAAAAATTATTTTTTAGATCATTTTTGCAAAAAATAGTAAAGAAAATATTTGTAGAATATGTACACTGTAAAAAGTAACTCTCTTGGATTTACAAAAAAAATAGAATTTTTTCGAAAAACTAGTGAATTTTCAAAAAATTTTGTAAATATTCGTTAAAAATCGCAAATTTACAAAATTTAGTATATTATCGAAAAATTCGATAATTCTCGATTTTTTTTGTGATTTTATGAAAAAAGTTGTAAATTAACAACTATTTTTTGTAAATTTTCGAAAAAAATTGTAAATTATCTATTTTTCTTGCGAATTCACAAAAAAAATCGAGAATACTCGAATTTTGATTAATATACTAAATTTAGTAAATATACGATTTTTTTCGAATATTTACAAAATTTTTTGAAAATTTACTAATTTTTCGAAAATGTTCTAATTTTTTTGTTAATATAAGAAAGTTACTTTTTACAGTGTATATACTTTAAAATTTGCTTTTTTTCTTTAAAAAGTCCAAAATTCCAGAAATTTTAGTCTTAAGTCTGCTCAAACCAACCAAGCTAATAATTGTAAATAAATACTATACATCATATGGTAAGTTATAAAAAGTAAATAAATTTCCATAAATAGTATATTACGAGCCCGTATCCAGAAAAGTAAAAAATGGCCCAAATCGCACATAAATTGCAATAAACTGCGATTTGGGGCATTATTTATTTATGGACAAGGGTCGTATACGATTTTTTTTCGTCAGTAGCAAGAAAACACGTCTTTTCCGGTCGCGTAGTAGCCGGGAAGTACGTGCTTTCTGGCCGCTGACAAGTAAATAAATTAATCTTATTGGAAATTACTTAAAAAGTAATATAAATGTAAATCAAATAAATTCATGTGGTTTACAATTCTGTAATGATTTTTTCTCCCATTAAAAAAAAATTACTATTTATAAATAAATTAATTAAAAATGAAAATATTCTTAGATATTGAAAATAGATGCTTATATATGAATTTTATCTTATCCGATTTTTATTAAAACCTCACGTCAGTTTGAAATAAGTGTTTATGTCCTAAAGGAATAATATATTAGTATAAAATAATAACTTACAAACTTGTCTTTGATTCCAACGTTGCCTGGAGTCCTGGTATCTGATATTTTACCTTTTTCAAGATTTCTCTCTCCATTCCAAATAAGTAGTTTAACATTACATTCATTAGAAGTATCAACTGACGTTGCTAAATTATTCGAAGAATCTCCAACAGTTGTATAATATTTAACAAAAGCTAACCATACAACTTCATTAGCTTTTCCTTGAAAATGATATCTACAAGTCGTATTTGGTGGTAACGAATGTTTTGGATTCTCTAATACTCCTGCAGAGCTTTCATGACTAGATATGTAGAAATCACAATTTTCTTTATCTTTAAGTAAAAAGCTAGCTGTAGATTTTTCGTCAACAAACATTACTTGGACTTCTAATTCAAATCCAGGTAAAAATGATAACGGTACAGGATGAAATGGATTATCGTAAGGTGAAGTGTGAAATTCTAAAAGCATTGTATCTTTGCTTCCAATGATATCTGGCACTGCATCTCCCCCACAAAGTCTGATGAGCACCCTATCATTTGTTGAGCCTCCATCATAAACAGTTAAATAATCTTGAACAACGTTACATTGATCCCAAAGTCTTAAGCTTCTTTGACTCGTGTCATATTTATTAACTTGGTCCTTTATATGAATTTTATGAGCATTTTTTTGTGATACTTTAATTAACGATCTAGTACCTACAGGCGATCTTTTTTGTTCGAGTCTATAATAACACGTTACATTTCTTGGATAAACACCAGGATAATTTGGTGATTGTAACCTACATGCTCTTAAATCACACCTAGTAAATATTCTGTCACAATATGTACCGTTTATAAGATCGCCTCTCCATGTACTTAAACTACTATTACCATAACGCAGATGTGCTTCGCTTAATTTCAGGAACTTGTAAGATAATTTGAAATCGAAATTGTAATCAGTACCCTGAAAAACAAAAATTATTTTTTTTTTAATTTTAGGATTAAAGATTTATTTTAATCTTAAAGTTTAAAACAGTTTTATATGCTAATATGGCAAATTAAAATTTTTTTAACTGACTCAAATATACATTACTATTTTATGTCAATAAAAGATATATTTTAATGAGATTTAAATTGATGATGTCGATTTTAAGGATGGATAGTTAGTTTAATGAGTTTAAGAGAATAAAAGTTTTTTTTTATTAGATTATTCTGGTATTATATCAAGAAAATTATACTTTTTTAATTTATTTTAATAACTAGGACATAGATTTTTTATATTAAATAGTACCTAATGTATGGATCCAAATTTTATTAAAATTGTTTCAATTCAATTATTATCAGAATTATTTTACAAGGATTAAGAGATTTTTTTTCCTATGCTAAAACAAATTTATTTTAATCTTTTAACTTTTTAAAGACGTACTACATTATTGGTTCCTTTTTAAAAAAAATTCAAATGCACATCGTTCAACTATCATAATAATATATATTTTATATTTTAAAAGTAAATAAAAACTAACAAATTGATATTTTTTTTGCTAAAATTTAAAATTTAAATAAGTACTCAAAAGAAATATATTTGCGAACTAAAATATTTTGAAAACAGGTACAAATAAATTTTGGTTGCTATGATCGAAATTCTGGTTGTGTCAGCCGCAATTTTTTTTTTCTTTTAAATGTTTACAAATGGCATAAAAGTTAAAGAAAATTTGAAGAAAAAATTTTTATCTTTGGTTAACAATTTTTTTTTAAGTTCCACCGTGCCGTGGTTCTCGAATTTTAAATGGTAGTATTAAATTAATTTAGTAAAATTCTTTTTTATTAATTATCTTTACCTTTCAACAGGTTCGCAATCGTTTGAAATAAAAAAATTTCGGCTGCCAAAACCGGAATTTTTTTTCAGTGTATCTATTAACCAAAGGGCAAAAAATAGATTTCGATTAGTCTTATTTTTTTGTCTAAGGACCTAGTTCTATAACCCCTATAAACTACAACTTTTTTTCTTCGCAAATAATTACAAATGACTTGAAACGTAAAGAAAATTAAAATAAAACATTTTTTCTCTTCTGATGTTTCCAAAATTTTCTCAAATCTCATCATATCGATATACGCATATCCCAAGTAAGCGAGAAAAAATTATGTTTCAAGTCATTTGCAATCGTTTGACGAGAAAAATAATTCCGCTAGCTGCAAGCGGATTTTTTTTTCAGTGCACTTATTCTCCTATCGTGATTATCGATAAAACAAATACTCAATTTTTGTTCCAAAAAGACCAATTTTTAAATTGCTGTCAAATTAAAATTTTTGATAAGTATAGATAATACTAAATCCAAGTATAATTCCAAATTTTAAGAGTAAAATTTGACCATATTTTTTAATAATGAGATAATATTGAGATATTTCAGTTTTCAGTTTTAATTTTTTTTAAATTAAAAATTTTTTTTTAAATTTAGCAACTTCCAAAATAACAAAAATTGAATATCACGCAAAAGCTACGATAAGTGAGCAGAAAATTGTTGAAGCGAAGTACAAAAAAATACCATGTAGAATTATTTAAGTAAATATTTTCTCATTATCTCAGAGCTCATTGTATTATTATCTTGCTGTAAAAATTTATTTCGTATACTATACACCTAATCTCCATTTGTGATAGTATATCATGAGTAATTCCCAATTGAGTTATCATTCTTCTTTTTAAGATGGGAAAGAAAATTGTTTTATTATCTAATGTGTATTTGATGTATGAATATTTTTATGTATTTACACCTATTCAATCATTCCAAAACTTTAAAAGATATTATAAATACATACTTACTTAATGGTAAGTATGTATTTGAAAGATATTATGAATATACATTAGCTAGGCAGTTATTTTGAAAAATAGCTTGGAATTTTAACATGGAACGTGTTTATAGAGAGAGGTTTGCTAAAAGTTTCGATTTAGGGACTTAGATTATTCTGAGGTTAGGCACTTTAAATAATTCGGGTTAAAATAATTCGATTTAGGGACTTACTTAAGTTTACAAGATACTTTAACAAGCTAGAAAGTTGCTAATAAATAAATATTCAGTAAACATAAGTATTTTCCATACAAGTTGTTTGTATACATATACAAACTCGTTTTATGCTTGAAATTTTATTTACCGAGTAAAATTAGTTGCCTTATTTAGTCATTTCTATATGTTGTCATGAAGTACATGGGTTCTTATAGAGCGATATTTGGGTCCCATCATAAACCTCGGTCTTAAAACTTATTTTTTTGGTAAATGGCGAGTGATTTCACCTGATAATCAAAAATCTAAATAAATTCAGGATGAAAATTGATCGAGTTTCGCATTTTTTAATAAGTTACATCCCGTACTGAAGCTTGAAACGCGTTTACCTCAACTTTTTCTTTATTTATACATTAATGCCGACGTTTCGAAGATTATCAGTCTTCATTTTCAAAAATTTAGAATACTTTACAAAATTTCACAAAAATTTTTTTTGTATAATTTATTTATATTAATATTAATTTCTTTATTAGCGGGAAACAATGACTATATTCCAATTTTGAGAGGTTGTCAATATTGCCGTTTGTAAATATTATTAAATATTACCAAATGCGATTACAGGAACTCGGCGTTATGCGCCTCGTAGTTTTAAACCTCTGCATTTGGCAAAATAAACATTTCTACGAGCCAATTAAGAATGTATTATTATGGCAAATTAGTAAGTAAAAAATACATAATATGCATCACTTAGTAAGGATATTATACTAATCTAAGTTTCTGGAAAACAATATGAACAACTGCTAGATTCTTTTCCTCGAAGGAACATAATATAAACAAAATATAATGGTTATAATTCTAATGTACACTTTTTAACGATTATTTTTTAATACGAAACCAATTACTCATTTTCAAGTACCCGTAATCTGTACAAATTTAAAAAATTTTTGGTCGGTTGTACAGGATTGAGGAAAAATTGAAAATGAATAAAATTCCTCCTGCTCGCAATTGAGATGCAAAAAAAATTTATTGTTTATATATTATAAACTAAGTTTTAAAAGTTCCATAAATGTCCTAGGGATACTTTAGAAGTCAAAAAATTTATAACCGGTTTGTGTAACTACACAACCAACGAGCATGGAACATGTTCATTTATAACATTGATAATAAAGTATTTATTGTGTTCATAATATAAATATTTATATGCAAATATTTATATTTAGATTTTTATTATAGAAATCATGCTGCTTAGACATCAAAATGAACCAAATTAATTAAATTTTCAAATTATTATAGTTTTTTAAATAATATGAATTTATTTTTTATTAATTTTTACAATGAATTCTTAAAAATTCTGCACCAATGGTCCCTAGGTACTTTTGCACCAATACTCCATAGGTACTTCTGCACCAAAGGTCTTTAGGGACTTCTGCACCAATGCTCCCTAGGTACTTCTGCACCAAAACTTCCTAGGTACTTCTGCACCAAAGGTCTTTAGCGACTTCTGCACCATAGGTCCCTAGGTACTTCTGCACCAATGCTCCCTAAGTACTTCTGCACCAAAGGTCTTTAGGGACTTCTGCACCAAAGGTTCCTAGGTACTTCTGCACCAAAGGTCTTTAGGGACTTCTGCACCAATAGTCCCTAGTTACTTCTGCACCAATGCTCCCTAGGTACTTCTCCACCAAAGGTTCCTAGGTACTTCTGCACCAAAGGTCTTTAGGGACTTCTGCACCAATAGTCCCTAGGTACTTCTGCACCAAAGGTTCCTAGGTACTTTTGCACCAAAGGTCTTTAGGGACTTCTGCACCAATAGTCCCTGGGTACTTCTGCACCAATGCTCCCTAGGTACTTCTGCACCAAAGGTTCCTAGGTACTTCTGCACCAAAGGTCTTTAGGGACTTCTGCACCAATAGTCCCTAGGTACTTCTGCACCAAAGGTTCCTAGGTACTTTTGCACCAAAGGTCTTTAGGGACTTCTGCACCAATAGTCCCTGGGTACTTCTGCACCAATGCTCCCTAGGTACTTCTGCACCAAAGGTTCCTAGGTACTTCTGCACCAAAGGTCTTTAGGGACTTCTGCACCAATAGTCCCTAGGTACTTCTGCACCAAAGGTCCCTAGGTACTTCTGCACCATAGGTCCCTAGGTACTTCTGCACCAAAAGTCCCTGAATCGAAAATATTCTAAGTCCATTTGACCCCTCCCCCTAAAAACGTCAATTTTTGACCCCCCCCCCCCTAAAAGCGTCAATTTTTGACCCCCCCTAAAAGCGTCACTTTTTCACCCCCCCCCCCTGCCAAGCCGGACTTTTTCAAATACCCCATCCAATGAACATGTTCCATGTTAAAATATTTAAAAAAATAAATAAGAACTTTAAAGCGAACTCGAGCGAACCTTTACTCTACGGCGCCACGGCTATCAAGTGTAACTTTTCTGAAATGCGTAAATATTCTCTAGTGCGTAAAAAATTATTTTATGCAAACTTGCATTTAATCAAACCGTTAAGTGTCATATTTATATAAAATGTATTATAAAATTCGAGAGTAAATGTGAATCTTGGTAAAATTTATCAGAATATGGAGTAAACAAAGATATAGTGGCCACAAGTTTTTTTTTTAACGAGTTATTTTAGAAACTTGTTAAATAAGCCACTATTTTAAAACTATAAAGAAAGCTTATAATTACATATATTTTTAATACTATCTATAAAATTATTTATTATAGTATTAATTTTATAATACCTATTATTTATACAGGTTTATTATATAATTTTTGAATTAAAACATAATCTGGTTATTGAATATAATAATTTAAAATTTAATTATTTCTATATAAAATTAATGTAAAACTTTATTTTACACATACACAAAATAATATAATTATATTTTTATATATAACAATATTATACTTAGAAGCTATTTCTGTATTATTTTAAGTATTGGTAATGTAGTAAAATTTAAATTGAATAATGGTTCTAAAATAGAGTGTATAGTTTTATCTATTTATATGCTTATTTACTTCATCTATATTTCATTCAATCATAAAATAATACTTTTTTCCTTCTATAAACTTAAAAGTTCAAATAATTTATTTTATAAAATGAGGTTTTGAGCTTTACATAGTAAATAAATATTATTCTCTTTACTTTTTATATATTGTATATGGGTACATTAAAAATAATGCTTTATGTTTTTTTTAAATAAAATTTTACATCGGGTTTCATGAAAAATAAATTTTGATCATTCAAATTAGGCTGCACTAAAGTATTTTCTACGTTTATTTGGTGTAAAAGCCCGGCTTGAATTTTAAAGTGATTTTCTTGAAAAATCAAGCAAATTCTTGGAAATTAAAAATTTACGACAGCAACCTGAAGGTGTATCAATCTTGCAAAAAAAATAATTGAAAAGCGGTCAGTAAACAATTTTTTGAAACTTTCAACTTTTACCAAATTTTTGGGACTTAAAAATAACCTATTTGTAAGCAATTTAATAAATGGTAATTTTGGGCCAAAATTGGGCATTTGGTTAAAAAACTACCACAGTAAATGAATTATTGATAAAGAATTGCGGCGAAATTTACATAAAAAAATAAGACAACCTGAAAGTTAATAGTATAAGAAACAAGGTTGAAGCGTTAAATTGAAAATTATCAAAAAACGCTATTGAATAAAATTGAGCCTTGCGCTTCTATTAGGCTCAGAACGCCGATTGTCATAATAACAATGGGTATCAGCTATGTTTTTTCAATATAATAAACTGATCTATAACCATTTGGTGTGATTTGGTGTTCCAAATGTATTGAACTCCCCTTGTTACCCACTTGTCATAACAGCGGTCAAAAATTATTTTTAAGTACGGAGCTTGTTAAATCTAGCTCTCTACCTTTCTACAAAAGTTAATCAATTTTATCTTTTCATTTTTGAAAAAAATCCTAAAAATAACTTATACTGCCTTATGATAATAAATTGTGTGATTCTGTTGGCATTGTAGTTATTTCCAAAGTAATATCTAAATAAACAAGATAGAGAAAACATTGAGAGTCGGTAATAAACTTCTTATCTTCATTTTGTACAATATAAGTATAAAACAAAACAGAAAATGCAATAAGAATTAAAAATTAATCAATTTCATGTAAGAGATAGTATTCTATTATGTTTATCTGAGGAGGTCAGCAATAAAAAGGAAAAATTGCAACTTTTTTACTATTTAAAAAATCACGTATTATTGGCTGAAAAAAATTCCGGATTTAAAACTTAAGTTTTGGCTTAAACTTACACTGAAAAAAAATACTGGTTGTGACAGCCAGAATTTTTTTTTGTTTTAAACAATTGCAAATGTCTTAAAATGAAAAAAAAAAAAAAAAAAAAAAAAATTGCGAGCACCACGGCAGGACTTAAAAAAAATTTTTGGACCAAAAAGAAAAAAATTTTTTTGGAACTTTTCTTTAAGTTTTATGTCATTTGCAGGAAATAATTTTAAAGAAAAAAAAAATTAAGTCTGCCACAGCCGGGATTCCGATAGCGGGAACTGGAACAATTCTGGTTGCAGAATTCTGGAACAGTTTCGGTTTTTTTTTCAGTTTACGAATCTAGAAATAATATAATTTTGGTTCGTTTATGACTATCTTTAAACTGCTTTACTCTTTCGTTTTTATGTAATGAATGTCCTGTGGGATGAAGTGCTTTCAAAGATAACTGCAGTCTCATAATTTCCAAAGTCAGTATAGGAAAAGCGTGTTTTGAATTCACAGTAAAACTAGTGTGTTTTTTGGACGAAACTTTCCAAATTTATGAAGAATAATTATTGCAATACTTTCATTTAATTAGTGCAGGTATTTAAATATTACTTCATTTTGTCCAAAAGAAGGAATGAGTTATTACGAATATCAAGATTCACGATAAAAATATTAAGACGAGGTCGAAAGGACAATACTGACGGAGAAGACATAATCTTGATAAAAATGTTATAGATTATATTTTAAATACCCCTGAATATTTTTTATTCATTGAAGAATCCCGGTGCCAATCTTTTGGCAACGGATTCGAATTTATAAATCTCTAATCCTAGATTGTTTTTTGACTTACTTTATTAAATATTTATTTAATTTTTGATTTTTTCAATTTTTAAAATTACAAATTTAGTTTCAATTAATACCAAAACAACCTTACCTACTTCGATGTTTCTAAATAAAAAATAATTTTATAATAACATTAAATATGTCGATTTTTACAAGACTCCTAACAATAGTTTTTTCAGGTATTTATACTAGAATTTTTTGATATTTATTAAATATTCAGCAAAGTATAAAAAAAACCCAAACATGTAATTCCATTTCTAAATCAATAAGCATAAAATATTTCTTTTAAGTTTCTATGTACATATTTTTTTAAATAAAATTACTTCCATAAAAACTAACTTAATGTTTTCCAGATCAATAATTAGGATACGAGTCAACACAAGTTGACATTCTACTAACTATAAAACAAATGTTGCTAGGTAACTTTTGTTTGACTGAAAGTCATTTAAAAAATTTTTTTTTTTAATTATTATACCTTTTTACAAAAATTTAAGGAAAAAAGTATTCAAGTTTTAATATATGTAAATTTTAAAAGAACAAAAATATACACTGTAAATAAATGTAGATTAGAAATTAATTTTAAAGATTTTTTTTGTTAAAAACTCTATTGTTATTGACTTTCAGTTTTGTTAATAGTTTTGTTAATATTTCTATGTTTTAAAAAAATTAATTTCGATAAAATTGAATTTTAAAAAAAATGATAATAAAATTATTTAAAACTGGTTGATACGTTAAAATAAAAAAAGTGATAGCAGATGGCATCCACGTATCATGTTGAGTTTAATAAAACAATAGATTTATTAAATAGCTCTCTAGGTCGAAAGATTCACCAAAATAATATTAATTTTACCCAAGTAAAAAAGTGAATATATTATCAATATATTGTGAACAATATTTGGGAAAAAAAATCAAAATTTTTAAGTTTTAAGTTTATTTTCAAAAATAATAATATATATATATGGGCATATCCATTACTTTTCATACAAAAGTGTGCGCACTCATGACTCCGATCGGGCTCAAATTTTCAGAGGTGATTTAAAGTAATAAAAAACTCAGCCAGCCAAAATTTCAGCCATTTTGCAGGACGGGTTGCCGAGATACAAGCTCTAAAAGGTCCAAAAATAGCTGTTTTTAGCCAATTTTCAAAAATTTACTGGGCTTCAAGGATTAGTCCAAAAAACATCCAGCTGGTCTCATTTTTTTCCTTGAACTTTCAACTTTTACCAAAAAAATTTTCAAAAAGTTTCATGGAGTTGATTTTTACTGGCATTGATTAACGTAAGATTCATTTTATAGGAAAATGCTGATTTTTGAACTTAAATTGTGACTCAGCATCATTAGCTAAAGAATTTCGGTTGGTCTCATTAAAAGCGTCTAGCAAAGACCTTTCAAATGAGACCTTAAACGTTAAAAAAGCTTATCAGGGACCGGAGATATAAGCAATTGAAAGTTTGCTATTTCCGAAAATATCGATTTTTTAACAACTTTAATCGTCTACAAAATTTTTCTCTGAGCGTTTAAAGAGCTGAAAATTTCAGGGAAGCTTCTTTTGATATTAAAACAAATTCCCTAAAAATTTGGGCGATGGTATTGGCTTCTGTTTGTAGATATAAGACTCTGAAAATGTGTAATAATTGGACCAATATTGGCCAATAATTGGTTAAGGGGTCAATCAAAAAATTTTTCTTCTTCAATATTCGAATAGTCAGGGAAAAATGAGCTGATTTTAAAAAAAAAATTTTTATTTTTGACCGAAAAATAAGCAAGTTACAGGCGCGCACACAGAAAGTTGCGCTGGGGTAGGCTAATAATGATAAATTTTTTAAAATAGATGAAAAAAATTAAAATATTTGTGAAAAAGATGCCTTGAAAGGGTAGGCTACAGCCTAAGTAGCCTATAGCGTGTGTGCGCGCCTGAAGTTATCATCATTTTAAGATTTTTTAAAAAATATTCCAAAAATCCCAGTTTTAGGGTCATTATACAGTATTCTAACTTGAAATAACGATAACTCGCTTATTTTTCGGTCTAAAATAAAAATTTTTTTTTTTAAATTGTCGAATTTTTTCCTGGCTATTCGAATATTTACAAAAAAGAAACTTTTTATATGCAAAAATAATTTTTTTTTGGCAAATTACTTTAGAACTTACTTTATTTTGTCAATGTATTAGGGTAGTTTTTGGCCCAAAAAAATAATTTTTGCATACAAAAAGTTTCTTTTTTGTAAATATTCAAATGGCCAGGAAAAAATTCGACAATTTAAAAAAAAAAATTTTTATTTTAGACCGAAAAATAAGCGAGTTATCGTTATTTCAAGTTAGAATACTGTATAATGACCCTAAAACTGGGATTTTTGGAATATTTTTTAAAAAATCTTAAAATGATGATAACTCGCTTATTTTTCGGTCAAAAATAAAAATTTTTTTTTTAAAATCAGCTCATTTTTCCCTGACTATTCGAATATTGAAGAAGAAAAATTTTTTGATTGACCCCTTAACCAATTATTGGCCAATATTGGTCCAATTATTACACATTTTCAGAGTCTTATATCTACAAACAGAAGCCAATACCATCGCCCAAATTTTTAGGGAATTTGTTTTAATATCAAAAGAAGCTTCCCTGAAATTTTCAGCTCTTTAAACGCTCAGAGAAAAATTTTGTAGACGATTAAAGTTGTTAAAAAATCGATATTTTCGGAAACAGCAAACTTTCAATTGCTTATATCTCCGGTCCCTGATAAGCTTTTTTAACGTTTAAGGGCTCATTTGAAAGGTCTTTGCTAGACGCTTTTAATGAGACCAACCGAAGTTCTTTAGCTAATGATGCTGAGTCACAATTTAAGTTCAAAAATCAGCATTTTCCTATAAAATGAATCTTACGTTAATCAATGCCAGTAAAAATCAACTCCATGAAACTTTTTGAAAATTTTTTTGGTAAAAGTTGAAAGTTCAAGGAAAAAAATGAGACCAGCTGGATGTTTTTTGGACTAATCTTTGAAGCCCAGTAAATTTTTGAAAATTGGCTAAAAACAGCTATTTTTGGACCTTTTAGAGCTTGTATCTCGGCAACCCGTCCTGCAAAATGGCTGAAATTTTGGCTGGCTGAGTTTTTTATTACTTCAAATCACCCCTAAAAATTTGAGCTCGATCGGAGTCATGGGTGCGCACACTTTTGTATGAAAAGTAATGGATATGCCCATATATATATATATACTCAAAATTTTTAAGTCAAAGAAATGATTAATTTAAAAAAAAAGATTATTACCTTAATTTTCATTATTATTTTGTCTAACAAATTGTAATTTTTTATATATTACAATTTGTCAGACAAAATAATAATAAAAATTAAGGTAATATTTTTTTTTTTATATTGTTCACAATATGTTGTTCACAATATATTGACAATATATTTCAAAATCAATATATTGATAATATATTCACTTTTTTACTTGGGTTAATGATATTAAAAATATTCGAAATTACCATACCTAACTACACTGTAAAAAGTAACTTTCTTAGATTTACAAATAAATTGAATTTTTTCGAAAAATTAATAAATTTTCAAAAAAATTTGCAAATATTCGATAAAAATCGTAAATTTACAAAATTTAGTATATTGTCGGAAAATTCGAGAATTCTCGATTTTTTTTTGTGATTTTACGAAAAAAGTTGTAAATTCACAACTATTTTTCAGAAATTTACAACTATTTTTTGAAAATTTTCGAAAAAAAATTGTAAATTATCAATTTTTCTTGCGAATTCACAAAAAAATCGAGAATACTCGATTGTTAAAATACTAAATTTAGTAAATATACGATTTTTTTCGAAAATTTACTAATTTTTCGAAAATGTTCTAATTTTTTTGTTAATATAAGAAAGTTACTTTTTACAGTGTAATATAAGTATTAGTAGTAATATTTACTAGTTCTAGTTTAAGAATTACTCTTAATCAGAGTAAAAATCGCTCCGCAGAATAGTATAAATTATTGAAAATTCTCATGGATGCGTCACTTTAAATATTTTTACTAACATTAGCACTAATTTCTACTCTTCATTTATTCACAGTGTACATTCGTAACGTAATTTATATAACGTAATCGTGTGTATTAATAAGTACTACTTAAAATTACGTTAATAGTACTTAATTGCATGCATAAAATCAATTAAATATTTAATATAAAATACCATTAGTATAACTTTAGAAATAATATTTTTTGAATACAGAAATATACTCTCTATATCATTCAATTAAATTAAGTGCTTTAATTTCCTTATAAAAACATATAGTTATGTGCAGTAGCAGAAATTTTAAAAAGACAAAGTACATATAATTGTACGATTTATATTTAGCTTTTTTAATAAAATTAAGTGAGCTTCAAATAAAATAATTCTAGCTTGCTTTTATAATTTTATTATCATACTCTGTTACCTCAGAGTACAAAATTAGTGTTAACTTAAATATTTATAAAAGCTATTTTTAAAAAAATATAATATTAAATAAATGCATAAATTATTATATATCCGCCAAAAGCTCATAAATAATAAGCTTTTTGAATTTTTATATGAAAATATTTCTTCATTGAATTAATGCTCGTGCTTAACTGAAACTATAAAATAAAATATTTCAATTGTATAAAAAAAAGTTTGGAATAGCTATTTTCCTCTTTTCAGATTTTCTCTTGGGATTGATATTTATGTACATAGCTTATCAAATACAATCAGAAACGAAGATCTAAAAAATAAATTTTTCTATTCTTAAATAAAAGTAAAAATTTTCCTTAACATGCATACTAATAATCCTTTAGAGATTTAAAACTTCTTTTTAGAACGTGTTTACTGTTGTTTGAGAAAATATTGAAAACCATTTTTTTTTATTTTTAAACCAATAGATGAATGTAAACTTTTACACAATGAATTCAAAAAGCAAAGAACGCAGTTATTTCATCAAATAAATTAAGGTTTCTACATTATTTGGTTTTTTAAATTATATTCTCGATTGTATTTATAAAAAATATGCTATTAATATTAATTACACTAATTTTTGATATTTTAACATGGAACATGTTTATAAAAAGCTGTATTCCAGAAGATTCAGTAATTTAGGAGAAAGGGAAGAAAGAACAAATGAATCAATCATGAATGAGGTGAATACGAATAATTTTAATTTTTGGGACTTTGAATCAAAAGAGCTTGAGCTAGAGATCCAAAATCATAAGAGTTTTAAGAACTAAATTTGAGTCTAATTTGAATTTAGTAAATCAAAATAATTTCAATTCAAGGACTCATAAATTGGTAAATAGTAATAACCCAGTTATATAACTATTAATACTGTTTTAAAATATTGATTTATAACCAACATTATTAGTTTTTATATATCTGGAATAAAGTTTGTAACTAATTTATTAGTATTGATATATATATGTATATATATATAAACTCAATTCTCTAATTTTTTTTTTCTTTTTAAAAAATGTCACTTTTTGTCAGATTTTCAAAAAGTTCTATAAATAAACGATTTTATTTTTTAAAATTATCTTGAAGAAAAAAAAGAGTATAATACTGAAAAAAGTTTTATAAAATAGAAATCGCGTTTTGTCAGCATTTTTCATGTTATATATATATATATATATATATATATTTGGATCATTAAATTCATATATATAATTTTTTTTAGGAATAACCAATATATCTCTATAAAAATGAAGACAAAATTTTTTTTTTGTTCGTTTAATGTAAGCTTAAAATTTTTATTTATTTCTTCAAATACTTTCTGCCTGTCTTTGGACGAGTTTTTTTTAATTTTATGATTAACCATATTTTACGTTTGGGGAATATTTTAGGATGATTTTAGTAATAGCAATTATAAGTTTCTTTAATTTGTCACTAATTGTAAATATATATTCGTTAAGAGGGAATCCCCCCGTTTTTTTTTATATAGCCCAGGAAAGTTATGAGACCCAAATCCATATATGTTAAGTTGATTTTAGCAACCCAATTTAGTGTTTACGTAAGTTTGCATTACGTAAAGTTAGATAAGGTTAGGTTGCGTTAGGTTATAGATATGGGCTTTTTCAATCTTAAAAAAAAACTAGATACTGATCAGTACACAAAAAAATTTCTCCTTATCTAATATTAAAATTTATTTTATTTATTTTATCTTCATTGCAAAAGATCCTTACTTTCCTTGCATCATAAAACTTCGTTTTATAGTATACATGGTCTTGAGTTTTTTTACTAAGGAGTTTAATAGGTATAATGTCTACGATTGTTGAGAACTGCTCTATCTGAGCTACTTCCAGAATAGCTCATTATATATTCCGAGGTATATTCTTTAAAACTTAAAAAAATTGTTCCTGATCTAACTTATTGTGGTTCAAGCCTCTTGGTTTAAGTTTGTAACGGCTTCAAGATTGTCTTTGCCACTGTATCTCGAATGAGATATGGAATTGAGTGCTTGAAGCCCTCATGCTAACCCCCAGAATCCCACTGTTTTTATTTCTGAATCAAATGACTTAACTAAATAATTGAAGTTAATAATTTAACTTGTTGGGTAAAAAATCAAAAAAATTTACTAATAACTGACCTTCACCGAAAAAGAGTCGAGACAATTTTTGAAAAAACTGATATTTGTCTAATATTACCAAAATTGATCTTGAAATTGATTTAAATTCATCTTAAGTAAAAATATCCTTAAAATAGCTATTTTTTAAACAAGGGACAAAATATTGCTTTTGACTTTGAATGCAGTTATATGCACGAGCAAGTGTAGCAAGCGAGTGCAGACAGCATGCAAAACTCAAACCCCATATTTTTTCCCGTGATTTAAAGCATAGTTTTACATATAATGCGCAAAAAAGCTGTCTCCCTAGGGTAAAAAATAGGCTTTTTTCTCTAGATATGTAAAATATTTTTACGTATTAATAAAAATTAAGGCTTTTATTACCAAAGTTGTTTTGCCAACTACTGAATTGTAAATTAAGAAATTATTTTAAATAAAATAAAGATTTTTTATCAGTTCCCTGGGTAAAACAAATAAAAAAATAAGATTATAAATATAAATCAGTATTATTTAAAATCGCGTCATTATTATTTAAAAATTAATTTTGTTATAAAATAAAAAATAATGAAATAAAAATGTTGAGTTTTATACTTAAAATTACTTTGTTTGTCAGTTTAATGATATTTGAAACAAATGGAAAATACCAATTAACTGAAAAAATTTTAAGTGAAGTAGTCAAAAATCGATTTGGTTCAAATTTTACAGTAATTAATGCTGAATTAAGTCAATTTTCAAATCGCACAGCGGGTAAACTATCAAAACAAAATTTTTTGAAAATATCAGTGAGCGAAAAATCAGGTATAAAAGTAGAAGATACATTTTTTGTTAAAACTGTTTTAAAAAATTTGAAAAGATCAAGAGATGGATTTTCAATTGAATCAAAATTTTATTCTAAGGAAAATCCAATATTATTAAAAAATATTAAAATAGGCCCTTGGATACCTAAAGCTTACGTAGCTGATGAAAATGTTATCATACTTGAAAATTTAGAAAACAGTGGATTCAAAGCAATTGAAGAAAATTTAAAATATGAACAATTAGTATCAGCTATAAAAGCATTAGCTCGTTTCCATGTATCGTCGATAATCGCTGAATCAAATTCGAATAAGTCAATAGAAAATTTGTATCCAAATTTATTTTTAAAAGAAAATTATTACACACCAGACAATGTAAAATTGCTATTTAAAAATTTAGTACATGACGTGTTAAAAGTTATGACGCATTCAAATGATGGTAATTTAAAATTATTTGAAAAAGCTGGAGATTTAGTATTAAAAAAAATTTTACCTCAAGATAATGAAATAAATGTTTTAAATCATCGTGATTTAAAGCAAAGTAATTTTATGTTTGATAATAATGGAAACAGCCGTCTCTTAGATTTTCAATTCACAACTTATCAAAGTTTTGGGATCGATTTATCAGAATTTATTTATTTAAATTTAGATTCAGAATCAAGAAGCAAGTATGAAAAAAATTTAATTAAAAGTTATCATTCTGAACTTGAAAAAATTCTTATCGATAACAAACTTGATAATAAAGTAATTAATTTTGATGAAGTTATTCGAGTGTATGAGGATAAGAAAATATGTGGAATAATAAAAACATTAGTCGCTTTACCCGTTAGATTATATTTTAAAAAAATATGCTTTGTAGGTTTGACTTTAGATGAAATTAATAATTATTATAAAATTGAAAATTCATCAAAATTAATTATTAATTGTATGAATAATAATAATATTTATAGAGAAGAATTTATTAGCCATATTGACAGCATGAAAAATTATATGAAAGAAATAATGTAAATTTAATAATTAATAAAATTTGGTAATGTTTCATATAATGTTATTATTTTAAAATTATTTTTGGACCTAAAATATTGTATACAATTTTTTTTATATATTTTGTAACAATTTGTTTAGATTTTTTCACATTAATGAACAAGAAAAACTAGTGAGGTTTACCCCGGATTTTTTTATTATTATTAACATTCAAATTACAACTATAAATTTTAAGTAAGTTATAAAACAACTTTATGACATAAGTTTCATTTTAAAGCCAGAATATTTCTCTGTAGTTATATTGGACAATACAAAAACACTCTTTTGTTTTAGGTTATACTTTACTGATTTGCTGCCACTAGTGTTGGTCACATATTGTTTAAAAAATACTAAAAAATTTTAAACTAATATGACACAACACCTGGAAGATAAAAACAGTTAGAAAGATTAACTTCTTCGTATCTTTTTAAACCTTAATTAAAACAATAAAATATATTTATAAAATTTACTGATTTTTATCAGATCGAGGTTTCAAGAGTTCTTAATACTTTAATATTCAAAATTACAATCTTTTTCACGATTAATTTCAAGTTTTTACTTCCACTATTCAAATAAATAAATTGCATAATAAAGTTTGTTGAAGATAAATTGCTAATGTTGCTTCATAAATAAGCGATTAATGTAAATTAAAGAAAATAAAAGAATTTTCAAAAGGAAAATAAATTAGAAATAAGACTTCTAAAGTTTGAGGATTCTTCGAGTATCTATTTACTATAGATACCATCAACGACAAGTAGAGCGAAGCTCATCATATTAGAAAAAAGTTTAAGTAATTTTTTAATTTTTGGTTTTTGAAAGCTATAATTGGATTCAGTTAAATATCAATGTTTAATGTCTAAGTAAGACGTAAGAAATTAATAATAATTAGAAATTAAAACTTTGTTTTCTCTTAGTTTAAATAAAACAAATCAACTTAAACATTTCAATTTGCTTTCTAAAACATATTGTTATAATACAATTTGTAAAAAAAAGGCTTTTACTTCTACTGAGTTTTCAATTGACAGGAGAGTTTAATACATTTGGAAAACCAAACCACGCAAAATGGTTGTTGATTAATTTCTTAAAAGTAGTTTGTTTATCTTGTTTAACATTTGAATATAGTTTTACAAGAATGTATAAAATAATAAGATTGAATACCACAGTTCAATAAGTTTAACTGAAAGATTTACAAAGTGGTTGGAAAAGTTTGTTATGTTGAAAAAATATGCCGTTCATGTAAATGGGCCTTTTGGGCCTAGAAACGCAGGGCTTAATGCCTTTAAATCGGATTTTTCGGCCATTTTCACTAAAATACTGTAACAACCCAAGTTAACGAAAACATTTCTGGTTGATTTCAATTTTTGGTGCAGTAAGCGTCACCTTTCAAGCCCTGTAACCCGCATTTTGCTACATTGATTCACATGAGCAAAAATTGAATGAACTTTTTTTTTATTTTTTTTAACTTTTAGTATCGATTTTTACAAAAAATAATTAAGAATTCATAAAAACATTTAAATAAAGTAATTTTAATAATTTTATTTGAATTCATTAATTAATATTTACATAAAGGGCGCAAAAAATATATTTTTATATGTACATAAGATAATAATTAATTTTTCAATACAAAACTTTTAAAGTTGAGTATTCTCCTGTACTTTGTAAGCTCATTTCCTGGTAATTTAAAAGATCATACAGATTTTCACTCAGTTTTCTAATAAAAAGTTAATAATTAACTTGATAATTTTTCTTCGAAATTTAAGTTTAAAATAATATTAATTTTTTTATAGGATACGTAAATTTTACAAAAGAGAAAATATATAAATTTTTATTTTTAATTATTTTTGCATATTAAAAAAAAAAGTTTCTTTTGAAAACAATTTGTTTTAAAAAATTTAATTTGATATTTTATTCTCTGTTTTATGTAATTTTAAGCTTAAACACAACAAAATCATATTATTTTAAAAATTAAAATATAGAATAAAAGTTTTATTATTATATGTAATTTTAATTAAAATTTTAATTATATATTTTTTTCCAAAGAAAACATTATACATTTACTGCCCGCGGGTGAAAATTTATTCAAAAATGCTGAAATTCAATTCCATTTACCAAAAATAGGATGGTATTACCGATGAATTTTATAAATTACCTAAAATGCATCCCTGAGAGTTCAAAAAATTTTATTTTTAACATATCTATTTTCTACCCTTAGGCAATCACTGACTTTAAAAAAACATGTGTATTGCTATGGGAATAAAGTCTTCAATATTTAAAAAATAACTTTTTTGTCAAAATTTTATTTCTCAATTTTTTTTTTTTTTTTATAAGACAATTTATTTTTTTCTAATTTTTTTAATTTTGCTAAAAATTTTTTGCAATGAAATTTTATAATAGATTTATACCTAAGAAAGTAAAATTTTTCCTATAAGTTTGTCTTTTATTTTTTTAATATTAAATTTTAGTTTTGAATATTGCTGAATTTGCTCAAAAGTAAAAACGGCTAATACTTTTCTTATTTCGAAATAAGATATAAAAGCATAAGAAAAAACTCGGTGTACGTCTGCTCTTGCATTTGGGGCCTCCATTTATGGCGTTTGAAGAATCAATCTTTAGCCTAATCTACATAACCACAAAATTACTCCATAATTCGCAAAAACAATTTCAGTTTAGCGGGAATAAAAATTTACTCTATTTTGAATAAATATTATCAAGATAGGTTAGTATGAGAAATGAGTTGCCTCGCAGAAGACAATTCATCATTTCAAAAATTTTACTGCGCAACGTAGCGTTTAATCGCAGGCGTCAATGGTGCAATTGTAGAATGTGAGAATGTCCCTAAGGTTGGCTCTCCAAACTCCGTAAAAGTGATTCACAACCACAAATGTACCCGCAACTCAATGTGCAGAGACCGAAAATAGTATTGCGCGCATTACGTTGCGACCCCCATTTACGGCCTTTAGGCCCCATCTACAAAAGCCGTAAAAGGAGGTAGCAACTGTAAGCGTTAGCGCAACGCGATGCACAGAAACGAATTTTGTCTCCTGCGCTACTCGACATACACAAAATCTTCTTCTGCGCATTGCGTTGTGCTTGGGTTTGCGGTGCGCCCGGGTGCGCCTGGATTTTACGGCTTCTATAGATGGGGCCTTAGGGTGGTTCTACAAACGCCGTAAAAGGGGGACGTAACCACAAGCGTAGCCGCAAAGCAATGCGTAGAACACTATTTTGGTTTGTGCGCATTGCATTGCGGCTGCGCTTGCGGTAGCGTCCCCCATTTACGGCGTTTTAGAATCAGCCTTATAGAATCAGCCTAAGGTCCCATCTACAGAAACCGTAAGGCCCCATCTACAATAGCTGTAAAAGGGGGTCGCAACCGAAAGCGTGAGCGCAACGCAATGCGCAGAAACCAATTTTAGCTTCTGTGCAACTCCAAATACACAAAACCTTCTTCTGCGCATTGCATTGCGCTCATGCTTGCCGTGCACCTCGGATTTGCGGTTTCTGTAGATGGGGCCTAAATCCGAGGCGCACCGCAAGCTTTAGCGCAACGCAATGCGCAGAAATAGATTTTGTGTATTTGGAGTTGCGCAGGAGCCAAAATTTGTTTCTGTGCATTGCCTTGCGCTCACACTTGCGGTTGCCACCCCCTTTTACGGCTTTTGTAGATGGGGTCTAAGGCTGATTCTACCATAGGGGTCATTTATAGTGGAGAGAAATTAGATATAAAAATCAGTGAAAAGTGATGTAAAAGGGAAACGCAATTTTTTTTTTTTTTCGTTTTTATATGCGAAGTGAGTAAGAACCTAAGTTATCTGAAGTACCGGAGGAACGCTTGGCCAAGATATTGGGCAAAAACTGTTTTTTTGCCAAATTTTAAGTAGGTTGCTTCAGGATTTTGAGATATCTCTGGGTAAAATGATGATATAAAAAAAAAAAAAAATGGGAAATTTTCGTCGTTAGACAGAGAATAGAACTAAATGGATAGGGTTGAGATTAGAATATATCCTAACCTCCAAAAATCAACTTTTGTCCCATTTTTATTGTTTTTTAATTAAATGGCGCAAAAATTATCGGATTTTCATGAAAATCTCAGAAAATACGTATTTTCATAGCGGGATAATGTGGTAAAATTTTTGTTCAAAAATTTTTATTTTTACGGCCAAAATTGGCATTTTTCGGCTAAAATCACGTAATTTTGAAATTAGCGCCATTTTATGCAAGAACATGTTAGGCTAATTTTTTTTTTTTTTAAAGTTGCCTTTTTTTATTGACTTTAACCTCAGTGCACGTTAATATTTGCTTTTTTAATTATAGTGCCCATTTTAGGCTCAAAACAGTAAAATAGCCGGTAATTTTCAAATTTTTTTACATTTTGCCGTATGTGCTGTAATTATTGCTATTTTATGCTGTTTTTCGCGAGCTTTATGCAAAATTTACATTTTCATTTTAATAAGCCTTATTAGATTTTTTGAAATTTGGCCTAACCTCAAAAATAAAGGACCCCGCACAAAAGTATAGGATTTTGACTTTCGGTCGAATTGGATGAATTTTGGATATGTTGTAGATTTTATCATTCTGAACAAAAGTCTCAATAGGCACAAAGCTCCAAAGTCTCAACTGTGGCGTCCACGGAGCTTGAAAGCTCCAAAGCTCCATCATGGCAAGATCGCTTCAAAACCTTTTTTCTTTTATTTTTAAAGTATACCTTTATGTTTTTGAGGTCGCTAATTCCAAATCTAATGTCAAATTGACATTATTGACAGTTGGCAGCTGTCAACTAGCTGTCAAATTGACAACAGAATACAAAAATATTAAAATAATGATTTTACAATATGTTTTCGAGGTTGCTGAGTTCAAAACTGATGTCATAATGACCAAGTTTTTTAAGTTTTTTGTATTCTGTTGTCAATTTGACAGCTAGTTGACAGCTGCCAACTGTCAACTTTGTCATTATCAGATCAGATTTGAACTCAGCAACCTCGATAACATATTGTGAATACATTATTTTAATATTTTTGTATTCTGTTGTCAATTTGACAGCTAGTTGACAGCTGCCAACTGTCAATAATGTCAATTTGACATTAGATTTAGAATTAGCGACCTCAAAAACATAAAGGTATACTTTAAAAATAAAAGAAAAAAGGTTTTGAAGCGATCTTGCCATGATGGAGCTTTGGAGCTTTCAAGCTCCGTAGACGCCACAGTTGAGACTTTGGAGCTTTGTGCCCATTGAGACTTTTGTTCAGAATGATAAAATCTACAACATATCCAAAATTAAGCCAATTTGACCGAAAATCAAAATCCTATACTTTTGTGCGGGGTCCTTTATTTTTTAGGTTAGGCCAAATTTCAAAAAATCTAATAAGGCTTATTAAAATGAAAATGTAAGTTTTGCATAAAGCTCGCGAAAAACAGCATAAAATAGCAATAATTACAGCACATACGGCAAAATGTAAAAAAATTTGAAAATTACCGGCTATTTTACTGTTTTGAGCCTAAAATGGGCACTATAATTAAAAAAGCAAATATTAACGTACACTGAGGTTAAAGTCCATAAAAAAAGGCAACTTTAAAAAAAAAAAATTTAGCCTAACATGTTCTTGCATAAAATGGCACTAATTTCAAAATTACGTGATTTTAGCCGAAAAATGCCAATTTTGGCCGTAAAAATAAAAATTTTTGAACAAAAATTTTACCACATTATCCCGCTATGAAAATACGTATTTTCTGAGATTTTCATGAAAATCCGATAATTTTTGCGCCATTTAATTAAAAAACAATAAAAATGGGACAAAAGTTGATTTTTGGAGGTTAGGATATATTCTAATCTCAACCCTATCCATTTAGTTCTATTCTCTGTCTAATGACGAAAATTTCCCATTTTTTTTTTTTTTTATATCATCATTTTACCCAGAGATATCTCAAAATCCTGAAGCAACCTACTTAAAATTTGGCAAAAAAACAGTTTTTGCCCAATATCTGGCCAAGCGTTCCTCTGGTACTTCAGATAACTTAGGTTCTTACTCACGTACGCATATAAAAACGAAAAAAAAAAAAAATTGCGTTTTCCTTTTACATCACTATTAAATGACAATTGCACTCCACTATTACTGCAAGCGTAGCCGCAACGCAATGCGCAAATACTCCAGTCAAAACGCGGTTTAGGGTGTATTTTCAGCTACTGACATGAGATTTGCTCTACTATATGTTTTTTGGGTCACTGATCATGAAAATCGGGGTTATTTCCGCCCGAAATTTGCGGAACACCCTTAAATTTGCAAAAACTAAACCCCAAAAAGGGGTTTTTTTGAAATATTAGCAAACTGAGTTTATAGATTCAGCTAATTTGATTTCGTCTTAGTGGGTATGTTGGATCGCTGAACAAGAATTTCAGGAAGTTTTCAATGAATAATTAATATTTCACCCTTAAATTAGCAAAAATTAACCCTAAAAGGGGGTGTTTTTGATATTTTTGCACTTTGAGCGACCAGATTATGTCCATACAGGTTTTTTGGGTCGCTAACCAAGAATTTGGGGGAATTTTCAATAAATAATTAATATGTCACCCTTAAATTAGCAAAAACAACCCCTAAAAAGGGTGTTATAAACCCGTAAAGACCTAATCTGGTCGCTCAAAGTGCGAAAATAGCAAAAACACCCATTTTAGGGGTTGTTTTTGCTAATTTAAGGCTGAAATATTAATTATTTATTGAAAATTCCCCCAAATTCTTGAACAGCGACCCAAAAAACCCGTATGGACATAATCTGGTCGCTCAAAGTGCAAAAATATCAAAAACACCCCCTTTTAGGGTTAATTTTTGCTAATTTAAGGGTGAAATATTAATTATTCATTGAAAACTTCCTGAAATTCTTGTTCAGCGATCCAACATACCCACTAAGACGAAATCAAATTAGCTGAATCTATAAACTCAGTTTGCTAATATTTCAAAAAAACCCCTTTTTGGGGGTAGTTTTTGCAAATTTAAGGGTGTTCCGCAAATTTCGGGCGGAAATAACTCCGATTTTCGTGTTGTGTTGTACGCTTGCGTTGCGGCTACGCTTGCGGTTGCGACTCCCATTTACGGCGTTTGTTGAACCACCCTAATGGTGCACATTACGGTTCTTGTAAATATATCCAAAGATTCAGATTTCTGAAAATTAATAAAAAATGATGTTGATATTTTTAATTTTGATTTTATGTCAGTAGCAAACATCATCTTAAAAAATTTATTCCCAACAACTCAGTTGAATAGAATTTTATGACAATAAAAAATAAATTAAAGACAGTCTATGTAAGCGTATGTATGCACTGCCAACCTATGCTTATATTCATCCTTTTCCTGTATAGCAACTGTTAGTGAGCAGCAAAAACATAACTAAAAATAAGCATAGGTTGGCAATATAAAAACATTCCTACATATATGTGCATGCATATGCTTACAAGTACTCAGCCTAATATAGGTAATAATTATATAAACATTATCTTTTACCTTATTTTGAAAATCGACTTTTAAGTATGTATGATTTCTTTGGAAAATAAAAGTTTAACTTGCTAGAAAGTAATTCATATTATATTTGAAAATGAAAATCTAGGTTTGCATACAAATAAATTTTGGACAATTCTCAAAAAATACGGAAGTTTTTATAGAATAATATATTTTAAATTTCAAAAAATTTTCACGGTTAAATTGCTTAGATTGATTTTTTTTTGTATATTTTATAATTTTTACATTTTGCATAGTCTTTTTTAATCTTATTTTAAAAAACAATATTAGACAAAATTTGAAAAAACCATTTTTAAAGCAGAAATATTTTTGGAAAATATTCTATTTTTTAACAAAGATATTTGAGACTTTTCAAAAATATTTACTTAAAATAAGCATCATTATTATCCTGCACTAATAATAGAAATTGAATATAGTATGTACTATGTACGTGCGATATTTCTGATTGCATCACATAAAGCCATTAGTAGCTGCAGGCATGAAATTCTCAACGAAAAATGGGGAAAATATAAACTTACAAATTGCTTTAAAAAAAAAAAAGTACCAACAAAAAATTGAATTTAAAAAAAAAATTATTTATTTGTTTAAACCTATAGAGATTTTTAATTGCGTAGGACCGAGATTCTAAGAGAGTTCTATTATCGTTATTGGTAAAAATAAAAATTTTAGACGAAGTTAAGAACGTATTTTTTTCTACAAGTAGCAAAGTAGAGGCAATACTAATAGTCTCTCGTACAACTCTCAAAACTGCAATTTAGTAATTATTTCTCGCTAGTATACAAATCAATATTCTTGCTACTGAATTATTTTATTAATTAAAAAATATATTTTTTAATTTATACGACAAATTATAATTATTTTATAGAAGTTTTCTCAAACACGGGTAGATGATTAGAACTACGTACTATAGCCAACCTAAATCCCCCTCGCTTCTAAAAAATCAAATTTTTATTTATTAATTTTTTTTTAAAGACATACAATCAACTAATAAACTTTCAAGATACGGAAAAAGATTCCTTAAACAATTAAATTTTTTGAGATTAGTTTCAAAAAATGAAGCCTGCGAGCAACATGATTTAATAAGAAATTAAATGAATATTTTTTCAAGTCCAAAAATGCTGTTAAATCGTCCAAATGTTATGACATAAAATGGTTAATAATTAAGGATTTGGCTTTCAGTGCAGACAGCATTGAAAGTAAAATTTCCTAAATTTTTTCCCGTGTTCAACACATAAAAAAAGGATCACCCGAAAGTAAGAAAATAGATCTTTTTTGCAGCGTATAATGAAAAATAAATTTTGGAAAATTACTTGGATTAAAAAACAATAAAGAAGTTATCCTATTTTGTATTTGAAAAACATTTTTATTTAAAAAATAAAGTTGAGATAAACCTACTTATGTAAAGTTTGAACATTTTTAAAGCTTCTAGATTTTATGTAAATTTTTAAAAATAAAATTAATTATTATCTGATTAGTGCAAAATTACGCGTTGGTTAAAGACGGGCACTCCAAAATCTGCCTGCAAGTTAAAAGTTCTTATACTTTATTTTAAGAAGGTAATTAAACTTATTATTTTTTAATTTGACAAAAACCTGCACAAACCATTGTAGTTTAATATTAAAAAAATTTTAACCCAAGAGGCTTAAAGTGTGCATAAAATTTCATATACACTAAAAGTACACTGGAAAAAATCTTATCCAGATATTTATTATTCAGATTTACTTATAAAATTATAGTAAACCAAAGCAAATTTTATTGTTGGCCAAAACAAATAGAAAAATTTTAGTAAAATTAAATTTTTTTTATTCGGTAGAAATTTCAATAAATAAAATTGAATAAAAAATAATCAATAATACTTTACCTGACCAGATAATCTAGACAAAAATAGAGTTAAATTGATAGATCTCGTTTCACTGTAATAAACAGTATAACCCCAAGCACTTCCACACCATTGTCCTCCGGTAGCCGGTCGATTTTCTTCATTTATCGTCATGTAACCATCTGGACATCCATCCGAGGTGAAGGACAAGAAACGTCCGACAGTGAAAGTGTCAAAGGTCAACTGCATAAAAAAAAATGATAAAGACTTTTTTTTTATATTTTATAATTTAATTTTCAAAGTCTTATAACATGATACATAGTAGATAATTATATTAGCTTTGACGAGTTTATGCTTATTATAATAATAATGCTTCTAACGAGTGTATAAGGGCATTCGCACTAATTACTTTGAAGTACAAAGTTTCAACTTAACCTCGTTATTAAAAAACTTAAATTTTAATTGCATTTTAAAAATTTTCTTTAAAATTAATTTGTACATTAAAAAAAAAACTTATTTATTTTTATTATAAAAGTTAAATAAAATTTCATTTAAAAGAAATTTCATTTATAAATTTAATTTATCAATTATATATTAAATTGATTTTAGCTTTTTTAAAACTTTGTAATTATATAGAAATAAAATTTTAGATTACTTTTTATTTTTTTTTTTAATTAAAAAATCAAATATTTTTAATTGAAAATAAATAAATATTTATGTTTAAATCAATAAATTTTATATGCATAATTTATTTTTTTTTAAATAATTTTGAAGTTCACAAATTTAGTTATATATTTTGTTGTTTATATATTTTTTATACACTGTTAGAAATTACGTGATATCAATTTTATAGGTTAACATCATCGTAAAAAAATGCTATTCGTTTATTAATAGCTCGATTAAAATTGAATATTTTTCATTCATTTATGGTAAAATCAAAAATACTACAACGAAAATTCGTGACCGGATTATGCTTAAAATTTGATTTACCGCATTTTCTTCCTGCTTTTGTCAGTAAAGTACAAAATCTTAAGATGGTTGTGGTCGCAAAATACTTAAAAAATTTTTTTAATTTTAAATGAGGCTATTAAAAAGTTTTTAGCCAATAAAAATTTTTTAATGGCTTAAATTACCGCATGAGGCCTCAGAATATTCAAGAGTGATTGTCTACTCTAGGTTTTACGATTTACAAAGATGCAATTTTTTTACTAACAAAAAAATTGATTACAACTCTTAGCTGTGAAAAAGAATATCATTTACGTTTGGACCATTGCCTATTTTCTGAACAAAAGTTGTAATATACTATTTTTAGATGAAAGTTTGATAGTTTTTTTCCCACCTGGTGTAAAAATCGTGCATAAAAATTTTGGGTACTTATTTTACGTATAGGCACAGGAAAAAAAATCTTTTACCCTATGGGCGTAAAACTTTAAATGATAGAATGATCAACACGAGTACCTGGCACCGAGTCAAAACTTTTGCGCCTTTGATATACTTAATTATTTTATAGCGAGGGAAATAATGACTGTTAAGAAACTGATGTTATTCTTAATTTTATGTGAAATTTACTTTTTTGGTGACGTTTTTAATTTGTTAACTGTATTACTAAAATGTTGGAAATTCATTGTAAATTTAAAATTACAAAAGTTTAGTGTTATGTAAAATTGTTTACAGTGCATGCTCATTTTATGTCTTTTTTTTTTTAATTTTATATTTATAAATAGTTTTCTCGATTATTTTTAAGCTAAATTTATGTTTTCATTAAATTATATTTTCAGTTTTACGAGAACACATGCTAACGTTTATTTAAAAAAATATGTTTTTTCCTAAAAATTATGCTTAATTAAATCTGCTATAAAATTATAAAATCACAATTTAAAAGTAAATAAAAATTTTAGGGAAACTACAAAGTTCATTTTTTTTCGAACCCAATTTTATTAATCTATCCTCATAATTTCTAACAGTGTACATAAACACTGTATTTATTCAAATATAACTTTTTAATGTATATTTAAAAAAAAAAAAAATTATCATTCTAAAAGTGAAATATTTAAAATTCAGTCAAAGTAACATATAAAAAAATACGTTAATTTTTAAATGGTAAAAAAAATTTTTTAATTCGATTTTATTTATTCATTGTAAATTTATTCAAAACTACTTATCAAATAACCAATTAGTAATATCCAAATAATTACTGTTAATTAAAGTAAATAATGTATCAATCATACAAAATTTTAAAAGTGCATTTTAATTAAATTCAATGAACCTTTAAAAAAAAGGCAAATTAAATACAAAAAACTAATTAAATTGTATTTCCTTTTTTTTTACGTTTGCTCATTTAACAGGAAATTTTAACTTTTTAATTAAAAGAAAAAAGGAAAAAAGTTTTTACCTGTACAAGATCTCCAAACTCTTGCCCACTCGCTGTAAAATTCAAGTGGCAAAGAAATGGTAGTTTTTCCTCTCTAGGCCTACGAATTTGTAATTCGTAAGTCCTTCCAACATCTCCATATAAACTTCTGTTGCAAGCTTCAAAATTAATTAAAATTTGAAATTTTTTGAAAAAAAGTAAATAAAAAAAAAAAATTAATTTTAAAAAAATTACTGACGTGTACAAAAAGCTGGTTCATCAGTTTTATCTTCACAATCATTTTCCCCATCACAGAATTTATCCTGTGCTACACATTTACCCGTACTAGCGCATTGAAATTCTGATAATTTACATGAATTTTTAAAATTAATAACTGTTTGATTAATATTAGTAATAGTACTTTGTACTTCATCACATAAAATGAAAACAATAATTAGGCCCACTGTCACTCCGGCTGTTATCAGCCAACGCTGGCACGCCAACATACCCTATTATACCGCCCACTTTTATTTTATTTTTATATCTTTTTTATATTTATTATTTTAACAAACATCACTTCACCACCAAATATTATAAAATAATATCGTTAAGAACCTGATAATATCATTTATAAACACACACATTTACTTTTTATTTCGTTAAATTCAACATTATTTCATAAAAATCATTTTGTATAAAGAAAATTACTATGGTATGGAAAAACGCTTTTCTCAATTTTTTGGCATTTACATGTTTGTATATGTACGTTTGTATGTATATATATGTATATGTGTATATATGTATAAGCTCTTCCTTGAATCGATAGAAAAGCGTGTGGCACTACTGCAGCCGCAACATCAGCACAACCGGCTGGCCAGTAGATACTCCGGGAGTTCCTATACGCACTAATACTAATATCAAAAAAAGATTGGACATATTAGACTATAGATATATATTGCAAGTACATTTGCTTGCAAGCACGCACACGCAAATTTGGATTGAAGAAGAAAGAGAATGAAAGACGCATGCGTAGAACCCGGACGTAGCCCGGCCCGACTGTATATATAAAGTCCTGTATAATTTTCTGTACTCTTGGTATAATATAGGGTATATAACCTTTTTACCCCTATACATATATATTCTTGAGGATTTCTAAATAGAAAGAGAAAGAGGCTTTTTCAGAAAATTATTAGAGGAAATACAAAGATTTTGCGCATAAGAATTGTTTAATAGCGCAGGAATACAAGTATTTGTCTATATGCGATATTAAAGTATTTATGCGTACAATAATGACAGAAAATGTGGTATTTTGAATTATTGTTTACTTTTTACAGGGGTTGATTTAACTAAGGGAAGGCTTTAATATTAAAAAAATTTCTTTTGTTTAAAATAAAAAAAAAAGTATTTCTAATTATTTTTAATTTACCATATATATAACAAATAGGAATGTGAGCTTTTAGTTTCATATAATTTGACATGGATTTGATAAGGAAATAATAATAATAATAATAATAATAATAATAATAGTGCTGTATGTATATCTTGATTTTCATTTTAAGTATACCTATCTACCCTACAAGTATTTAAAGCTTTTTTATTATTTCTTTTTTAATACTACATACAAATAACTTGTCATTCAAATTGAAGATAATTACACTATTACTTCTACTTAAATAGTTACTAATGTACCAATTTTATAGGTATATATATAAAAATATATAAGTACAAAACATCCGTTTCTAGGTAATTTACTTTTCTTCAAAAAAATTTACTTTGTTCTTTTATTTTTTTTTAAAGTATTTAATTTTAATGCTAAGGATTCAACCTATTTAATACAAAGTATATCATTATATTAATTCATGTACAGTAATTTAAAGGTAAATTATAAAAAAAAACTGTTAAAGTTGATTTGCAGAAATTTCTGCATGAATATTAATATTCAAATAATAAATTGTTCATCTAAATTTACAAATTATTTTTACTCAAATTCATACATCGCATCAAAAAATACTTTTTTTGAGAGATGATAAGTATGAAATTGGCAGTTGATGGAGGGAAAAGGGCTCAAATATTTTATATTATAGGAGGCAATAATCCAAATTCAATATTTAAATAATTATTTTATAATAATTAATTAATGTTGTGTTGTACCCAAGTCACTTAATTAGAAAATTGTATTTAAAAAGAATGAATTTAAATTTAAATTTTAAATTTAAATTATACCTTATTGTCCGTCTAGTGACTTCGTTTTTTCAGAGTTAGACACACTCTGGTTTTTTGTGTCTGTTACGACATCTTTCGGAATATTTGTTTCATCATCAGATTTTCCAAATATTTATAAAATGATGTCAGGTAATGTCAATAATTAATAAAATTAATAATTACTATTTTTATAAGATATTATCATTAACACTTTCACTTTGTTACATTTTATTTGCGAGGTGCGCACCGTTGTAAGTTGTAATGCCGATTGTACACTAAATATTATTTAAAATTTTAAATTAAAAATTTTTTCTATATATGAGACATAATTTTTTTTGGTTCCTCAGTGAGGAACCATTGTGATGGGTCAAATTTTGGTTTTTGATTTTTTGGCACATAAGCACGTTTTGAGACCTCAGGAAGCTAAAAAACCGGTTTTTAAAAAAAGTCTGTGTGTGTGTGTGTGTGTATGTGTGTATGTATGTAATCAGTGATATTTCACAACTATTATGGAATTAAGACCTATAGGTAATTTATTTTTCAAAAATTTTTTAATCAAAAAAGCTCGAGGTACTTTTTTTTTTTTAATTTGGATATATAATACCTCATTTATTTCCACGAAAGTACTTATATTTGAAAGTATGGTTTTTACTCTATATCTCGAATCTGATACTTAATTTTTTGAAAATTTTTTTCCCAAAATTGTTTTCACGAAGAAATACAAAAAGCACCAATTTTTTTTTCTTTTTGGACGTAGTACCTAATTTATTTCTACGAAAGTACTAGTTTTAGAAAGTTTGTTTATAGTCATTTTTTGGATCTGATACCGAATTTTTTCAAAAATTTTTTCTTAAAATTAAAAAAACAAAAAAATTAAAAAACCTGCAATATATATTTTTTTTGGGGTGTAATACCTCATTTAATTCCATGAAAGCACTAATATCTGAAAATATTGTAACGGGTGAAACTTCACAACCATTATCGACTTAAGACCTAATTTTTTTTTCCAAAAATTTTTTCATCAAAAAATCTCAAAATACATTTTTTTTTTTTTAATTTTGATGTAATACCTCATTTATTTCCATGAATGTACTTATATTTGAAAGCATGGTTTTTACTCGATATCTCGAATCTGATAATTAATTTTTTGAAAATTTTTTTTCTCCAAAATTTTCGTCACAAAAAAATACAAAAAACACCAAATATCTTTTTCTTTTTGGACGTAGTACCTAATTTATTTCTATGAGAGTACTAGTTTTAGAAAGTGCGTTTATAGTAATTTTGTAGATATGATACCGAATTTTTATAAAATTTTTCTTTTAAAATTAAAAAAAACAAAAAAATTAAAATAACTGCAATATTTTTTTTTTTTTTGGTATAATACCTCTTTTAATTCCATGAAAGTACTAATATCTGAAAGTATTGTAACCGGTGATATTTCAAAACTAATTTGGATTAAGAGAGAAATGTATGTATGATTGCATGGTCGCAATCGGTGATAGTACCAGTGGCATATTAATGTATTAAGCTCATTGTTTGAGGAACCTTAGTGCCAGCTATATGGCAGGGTATTTTTTAATTGTTTTACAAAATTATTTTAACATACCTACAATAGTACACACATACTTCGAAAATTAAATTTTAATGTTAATTATGATTTTTTCAGCATGTATTAATGTATATATATGTCGCAGGCGTTTTGTTGTTTTCCGTCACTTTGTAAATAGCCTAGGCTATTTATGAAGTGACGAGGCCGGATTAGGCACTTTATATTTTAGATAAAAATTACCATAAAAATAACGAAAGTACTAGTCATTTTGTAGCGAGTGAAAAAGATTAAGAGGATTAAAAAAATATAAAAGTACTAGGCGTTTTAGAGTTTTGAAAAATTTATTATTTTATGCCTCATTCAATCTCATAATATAAATATAAATAATATTAAAAAATTATTAGCAATATTTTTCAAACGTATTTTTGTATTTCAATAAAAAAGTTAACTATGTTTTATTTGCGCATGTTGATTTACCATGGCATCGTGAATTACATAAAAGTTTGTTTTTAAAACATGAGCATTTTAAGGTCTTATTTTTTAAAGCTGTGATTGCATTTGCTAACACCCTAGCCACCAAAATTTTAATAGCTGCTTTTTGCAAAGAAATACCTTCTGTTTGAAGAGGCTCATTTATTTCGATTTCTGTTGGCTGTAATTCATTCCGCAGGCACCAATTATTTAAGGTACCAACGGTCGTTGAAATTTGATAAAGCTCATTCCGAAAATCTACCACTTTGCCTAGAATATTATGGGCATCTAATGGTCTGCGGTCAACCTTAGGTACACCTACCAAAACCGTTTTCCTAAGAAATTAGAAAGTGACTAGACTATTTTAAATTTTCAATAAACGTAAATAAACAAATATGATATTGATAGAGGCATAAAATGATAAATTTTCAAAAGTGTAAATAGTTTTACCCAGAAGATGAGACAAGAGTCTCGAAAGGCGTCGGTATAGACGAGTTAACGAAGTCACACACGACGGATAATACTTAGGTAGTTTTTCATTATTATATAAATTTTCAAAACTCTAAAACGCCTAGTACTTTTATATTTTTTTAATCCTCTTAATCTTTTTCACTCGCTACAAAATGACTAGTACTTTCGTTATTTTTATGGTAATTTTTATCTAAAATATAAAGTGCCTAATCCGGCCTCGTCACTTCATAAATAGCCTAGGCTATTTACAAAGTGACGAAAAACAACAAAACGCCTGCGACATATATATATATCATCCAAAAACATTTTTTTAGAAATTTTTCATATAATTGTCCCATTTTAATGAAAAATTTATAAAAAAAAAATAATTTTTTTTTTTTTTGATTATCCCATCTAAAAAAATTTTTCCAACACTTCTTTTCAAAAAAAGCGGTATCTTATCGTATAATATATACGAAAACCTACAAATCTCATGTTTTAAATTTTATTTTACGTTCGAATTACTTTAAACCCGAACCATCACTGGCAGGGACATGCAGGTGACCCAGGAGAGGTTAAATTTAATAATGAGACAGATCAACCTCTAGATTGGTGAGCATGAGCTCCAGCTTGCGATCCCGAAAACGGAGATTGTACTGTTTTTTTTTCACTGATTTACATCAATGTAAATGTCGACGGTGGTGGAGATCCTCACACGATTCGGGCAAAAACATCGGTTAAGTACCTGGAAGTTCTGCTTGACAACAAGCTGAACTTCTGAGGATTTCAGAGGTCAAGTTTTATGGCCAACATGGGAGGGCCCAAACCAGGGAAGCAAAGACTCTTGATGTCAGTGGTGAACTCTGTTCTGCTTTAAGGGACATCACCAAAATTGCCAAGTACAGAAAGAAAATTTCTTCTGTACAACGGCAAACGGCTTTCAGGATCATCTGCGCATACCAAATAGATCCCTTTTGGCGATCATGGTGGTAGCATCGGTCATACCTATTGACGTGCTAGCGTTGGAGTGGAAATAAATCTATGAAAGCGTAGACGAGTGCGAAGTGGCTGCCACTCGTGCCCGCTACAGCGAATGATAGAATGGCAGAGACGATGGAATAGCGACGGAAAGATCCGATGGATGCATACACTGATTTCAGATCTACAGGAATGTATAGGGCAACAGCATGGGAAGTTGGACTTTTAACTCACCCAGTTTTTAACAGGTCACGGGTACTTCCGTTACCTGCTGAAAAAGTAGCACAGGATAGCAACGGACCAGTGCATGCTCTTCTCAAGCAAGGAGGACACAGCAGAGTACATATTCTTCAGATGTATGCGCCAGTTAAAAAGCACCCACCCTTCCAGATTTGGAGACCAGAAAGGGTGGTCCCGGAAATGCTACGGAGTCCTGAAAATTGGAAAAAAGTAGCAGAGTACGTAAGGGCCACCTTGTTGAAGAATAAGGAGGAGAGATTTCCGTCCCTAGGCAGGGGGAAGGCAGCGGCCAGTTGGCTAGGCTGCGCGTCCCAAACTGAAGTTATACCTGAAAAGGGAGTTCCGGTTAGGGATAAACATGCGTTGTAGGTTTAGAGTGTGTTTACCCAGTAAGAATCTGGGACGAAGTCGGCGACCGCGCTCGTCGGCAAAGTCTCCTAGTTGTACTTGTACAACTGGGCGGTCATAAAAATTTGCGGGTCTTTAAGGCACGCAAACACTCCATGGTTGATGCAAGATTCACATATTTCCCTTAAAAAAAAAAAAAAAAAAAAAAAGAGAAAGGTGTGCAGAAAAATTAAGGCTAAATGAAAAATAAGTTATAGTGGTAAGGCCAATTATAGCTGCAGATTACAATCATCGTGAGCAAATAGATTAAGTAGATTATCAATCGTCGTACAGTGGTCGCCAGAAGGTAACTGCAAATTCATTTTTCACTACATCGATCATTTAAGCAAGTATCATTCCCTTTGACCTTTAAGAAGTAAAACGGCAACAGAAGTGACTAAAAAATTATTCAATATTTTCATCGATTTTGGGTGTCCTCATAATTTTAAATGCGGAAATTCAAATAAAAGCAATTTTTTTGTTTAATAATTTTTTTAAAATAAATTAATATTTGAGTTTTTTTTTTGTTGTAAATGTTAGTTTTAATGAAAAAAATAAAATTGGAAAACAAAGTCACGCTAAAGTTAACACTGAAAGTGAATTTTCTATCATCGTAAATAATCAGACTGATGAAGATAAACCAACTGTTCTATAAAATATGGACCATGCTTAATAACTGATGGCAATTTTGTTGATAAAGATAATCTATCTGTAACACAAACTGAAAATTTGGACAAACACATTAAGTAATTTTTGTGAATATTAATAATTTTTAATTTTATAGTAATTATATAATTAATGTTTAATATATTTCTTTTTCAGTCCAATAGAAAATAATGTGGCGTCTTTACCCAGCAATAGAATGAAGAAAAATTGCTTTAATAGGTCCAAAAAATCAGTATAATTAAAAATAAATTTTAAATTTATAAGAAATTCAATAAAAATTTTTTTCCTTAAAAAATTTTATTTTCAATGTACTAATTTATTTAATTTGATGCCCCGTTCCGCGGAATGTGGTGGTTGCTGTTAGTTTTAGTTATTTTTTTACAGAATTTTATTTAAAATTAATTTTACCCATTTTCATGCTTAGTTAATAAATTGTATAATTATAATAAAAGTATGGTACCATACAATATTACTAAATGCTAAATTAAATAAAGAAAAGTAAAAAGACAACTCACCGTAAAAAGTAACTTCCTTATATTAATAATAAAAATTAGAAATTGTTGATTCTTTTACGTCTGGTATATATCAAAAATTAGAAAATTTTCAAAAAATGTGTAAAAAAAAAATATTTGTAAAATATTCGTAAATTCCAAAAAATTTTAGTATTCTCTATTTTTTTTTTTTAATTCGCAAGAAAAATTGATAATTGACAAATTTTTTTTAAAAATTTACAAAAAATAATTGTAAATTTTCGAAAAATAGTTGTAAACTTACAACTTTGTTCGTAAATTCAGAAAAAAAAATCGAGAATTTTTTGATAATATACTAAATTTAGTTTTACGATTTTTATCGAATATTTACAAATTTTTCGAAAACATATTATTTTTTTTGTTAATTTCAGGAAGTTACTTTTCACAGTGTATACATGAGCATGATTTTCTAATTTTAAGACTTATGAGGGTGTAAGGGTATACTTTTGTGATATCCTTTTTTTGTACGACCTCCTAAGGTTATGTGGGTGTAAGGCTTGGCTTATAGTTTTTTTACAAGACCTCCTTAGTTTATGTGGGTGCAAGACTTGTGGTGCATTGTTTTTTATAAACTATTTCCCTTGGCTATGCTGGTGTTAGGATGCCAAATATATATTTTTTACAGGGATCTCTACCCACGTTAGATTTTATGCGTTTCTTTTCACCCCTCCTGATTTCTTTTTCTTGCTTACAACCGTTTTCTTCATATTAATTTTAATTAACCTAAAATTTTTCTCGAAATATCTAGAGATTTTTAAAGTTTTCTTGAATTTTTTTCTATGAATATCTCACTGTTATTAATTCTTTATTAATAAAATATTAATAAAAATTTATTAAAATATTAAAAATTTTATTTTTTTAGCTTTATCTAAATAATATTATAAATATAAAATTTTAAATTTGTGTAATAAATTGTACTAGATAACACCTTTTTCCTTATTTTTAGTTACAAAAATAAAAAATAAAAATTTTGAATACTAAATTACATAATTATAACAACGACCTTTACAAGCCTAAAACCTTGATAGATACTCTCTTTATCATCGAGCCATAAAAAACTGTTGAATAATATTATTATTTAATATAAATTATTAAATTTGAATACTTGAAACATTATATTAATTTAATTCCAAACTTTGTATATTTCTTTTAGTTTCTGTTTCATAGTTTTGTTTATCCATAATGTTTGTCACACAAGAGAATAATAATCTTGGATCAATTTTTTTTGATTTTTTGCTTTGAGTTAAAAAACTAATGATCCATCCGATTATGAATGTCATTAATAAACCAATAACACTGTACCACATGTATGATATTCTATATAAGTAAAAATAATTGTTTTTTCTATAAATAAAAAGAACAAAAATTCAGTAAAAAATTTAAAATCAAATTTTGTTTATTCGTATTTTTGATGTTTATATACCGAATCAAATTATTGTTTGCAGCATTGAGACTAAACATACTACTATTATTACATTCTTCGATACTCAAAGGTAATTTTTGATCACTAGGTCTAGGCTGTCCAAAAGCAATCCAAAATAGAAATATGACTGACAGCAGCGTACCTATTACTGATCCTATTTGATTTCCTGTTTTTGTTAACATTCCTAAAGTAAACATTCCAAGTAAAGGGCCACCAACCACGCCAAATATAGTTAAACTAATCTAAAAAATAAAAATAAAAAGACAACAAAATTCAATCCTGAAAAAATATTGTGAAACATACTTGCAAAACTCTCCCTAATAATTGAGCTAAAAAAGCTAAGGCAATACATAAAATTCCATACATAAATGCTAATAATTTACTACAATAAATGGATTTCTTTTCCGAAATCTCATATCCAAAAAAATATTTGTAAACTGGCTTAATATAATCTTCAAGTGTGACTGCTGCTAAAGAATTCAATGCAGCAGAAATAGTGCTTAAACTAGCACCAAAAATTCCTAGGAATTAAAATTTAAAATTTAATTACTCTTTACTCGAAGAAAATCGTTTGCAATAGCTTTCAGCCTTTCAATTTAATAACTTACTTATGAAACGTTAAAAATTAATTATGTTGAAATTATGGTATTTCTGCAAACAAGAGGAGATATTGAACAAACTTATTAAAACGTATTTTGACGTTAAAAAATTTTCACCATACTTTTAAAACATCTTTTAGGCCTAGAACATCGAGACTTAAAATTATAAAAAAGAAATTATTATTCTATTTTTCAAAAAAACGCTGTCATTTTGTATATCAACCAAAGTAGATGATCTCATTTTTATATATAAGAGTTTACTTTTAAGAATAATAAACTGTTTTTTAAAATCATTACTGTACCCTTTATTTAATACTTAATAGACTATATGCTCATTTTGGCCAAAATGGAGCTTCGGTTTATTATATATCATAGTGAAAGAATTCTTGAAAGAAAATTGTGGTTCATAGCACTTAATCGAAGACCCTTAGACAAAAAAAATTTATACTACTAGAAGTTTTTGGGTTGATTTACAAAGTTGCAGTGCTATTTAAAAAACAACCAAAGAATACCTAAAATTGAGGTCCGGTGTTCTAGACTCAGGAAGCCTATGAGATCAAACTTAAGGTATCAGGGAACGTCTGCTAAGTTTAGTCAAGATCTGAAAGATCTACAGAATACTCTCTTTTTAGAAGTTAAAGACAAATACGATGTAAAAAACGATTGCAAACGATTATTATTTATATTAAAAAATTACCAGCTATAAATAAACCAGGAACACCTGGTAAATTTGAAAGAGCATCCATTACATAATAAGGCATTATCATGTCTTCAGTAGTTATTTTTTTATTGCTTAAAGGATCACATTTTCGGTAATAACTGTATAATGCTAATCCAGAAAAACACGTCGATATAGAAAGAATACATAAAACTGGTAAACTAACCCATAAAGCTAGTCTTGCAGACTTTATGTTCCTATAAGCGTAAAAAACAAGTTTTAATCGTTCAAAATAAATATCAACAATACACCTTAAATAAAATACATACTTTACTGTTAGCAAACGTTGAACTTGTACCTGATTTACCCCGTAAATTGATATATAAGTACACATGCCTCCGATAACAAGACTCCAAATTGTATGGCGTTCAGTTGGATCTAAAGATGCGCTATAAAAATTATACACATATAATATTAATTAATAATTTAATTTTGTGGAATATTTAAGTTTTAAAATTTATCAACAATTTTGCAGTGACTTTTACAATTAGGAAAAAATAAACTAGCAAATTTAAGATTTTGTGTTTAAAAATCACCTATGAATAACCAAAAGTGTATGTGAAAAATAAATTTACTTAAAAAACTCAAGTCTTCCATCTTCTTTTGCAATACGCCAAATTTCTGAGAATCCGCCAACCTTATAAGAAACGGTGATAACGACAACAAATACTGATACGAACATTAAAAAGGCTTCAAAAACATCTGTTATTAAAACGGCTTTAATACCTCCTATACTAGAATAAACTGCGCAAGCTAATCCAATTAAAATAATACTCCAGTTTTGATTCATACCTGTCGTCACATCTAATGCTAATGATGGAGCATATAAAACTACTCCTGAATATAAAAGCAATTGTATCCAATATATAATACTTGCTGTTAATCTAGCTCCATAACCAAAACGTTTTTCTAAATACTAAATACAAAAAAATAATATTACACAAGAATTATCTAACGCTTCATCAAATAGCATACTACAAATCATAGCCAGAATTTTTGAAATATCTCTTATGATATCCGCTGATCTTTTTGGATCTCTAGAGATCAAAAGTAATCGTAAATTTCGAGTGATCTCTTTGGATCTCCGCAGATCTCTGGAGATTATTGAAGCTTTAAATTTATCTAAAGTAATCTGCAGAGATCACTGAGGTAAAAAAAAAGTTAGGAAGAATATTTAAAATCATTAAGCAAAGTTGTAAAAAGATAAGCTTGGTTGTTTTACCTTTTATTTGACTTTATTTAAAAAATGTATTATGAACTTATAATAAAAAGTATTAATTGAGTTGTCAAAATTGAAAAAATGCTTCTTTACTGGACACACAGCAAAAATTATTTTCATAAGGGCCTGGTCGCTGTTTGAGGTAATAACGAAGCGAAAGCTTAGAAAAGGGCAATAAATAGTATATTAAGTATCAAGGGCGTAAAAGTTTCGGCACTAGCGTGAGCACTAGCACGAGTGCTCGGCGAAGCCGGGCACGAGTGATATGTGTTCACGCTCGTGTCTAAAGTATTTCGCCCATGGTGCTTACACTATTTTTTGCCCACCTAGGCGTAGAACGAGTTCAGAAAATTCTTTAAACGCGAGTTTTACGCCCGGGAGGGCAAAAAAGTATTTTTCCGAAACTCAAAACTATTAACCAGAAAGGCAAATAATAATTAATTTTAAGTAATTTTTGTTCCGAAAATTAGACGTAACGTGTTAGACAAAATACTCACACGTGCTTGAAATAAGAGCATATGAGTGATTATTTATTAATAATACGTATTTAAATAGACAAATTATAAAAATGAATGGGTCCAAAAAGCTATAATAAATCTCAAGCTATAAAATCATCAATAAACAGTTTTATGAAAACGATTTTTATTGCACATGAAACATGCACTGAAAATCTGCCACCTTTGAATCAATGACGTGCGACATTAAAATATGCCAATAGAATATTCCATTGATTCAATACAATTTCCATTAATTGAATATCGCCGCTATTGAATTAATAGATGATTCTATTCATTCAATGGCGGCGACATTAAATTAATAGAATTATTATTGAATCAGTGGAATATTTTAATTGGCATATTTTAATGTCATTGATTCAAAAGTGTCAGTTTTTCAGTGTGGGAATTATTTATTCTTGTGAAATATTTAGATAAAATACAATAAAGCCCTTGAAAATGTTGAAGAAATTGATTATTTAATTTGTGAAATAAACAATTATTTCTCAATAAGTACTTTATTTTTATGACTTTAAAATTTATTTTATTGTTTTTCCCTTTAAACATTATTAATTAATAATTCCTCTCATACTTGTTGTAAACATCGTCTACTTCAAACATTACCTTACTTGATACGTCTGACTTTCAAAACAGAAATTATTTAGAATATGCGACTTACCAGCTTACCAATTTTTAGTTTTGGAAAAGCCGCTGTTATTGAGCGCGAGCGGCTGTAAGTAAAATACATTTGTATCAGGGAGTATAAGGGACATTCTACAATCAACCGTCTTACGCATGCGGAGTTGCGCAGTAAGTAATGCGCAGCACGTAAGGCCTTGCGTAGCTGCACATTACCTACTGCGCAACTCCGCACGCGTTAAACGGTTGATTGTAGAATGTCCCTAATTTTAGTCGTAATAGAGAGGTATACAGTCTCTAGTCAGCAGGTGCAAGAGATTTTTGACTACGTAGTAATAAAATATTTATAATTATAACAAAACTTCTAGACGAAACCCTGAACTTACTTCATCAAATTTCTTATATCAAAATTTAAGACAATACCAGCTAAATATATTATATTGTACTTATTAAATCGTAATCTCACCTCGTAGGCACTTGTGGCTCCTAAATTATAAAATACTGGTAAAAAAGTATAGCAAATAATTGGCGTGGATAATAAATATGCAATATTTATCACAACAAACTGTGTACCATGGTAATAGTTTTCTTGAGACAAACCAAGAAGAGTTATAGCTGACATAAATGATACTACTAGAGCAACACCGACTGTAAAAACACTCATAGACTTATTTGCTACAAAATATTCCTGAAACAGATAAAGGGATTCAAGCTTTTTGTTAATGAATTTTTTTTAAGGAACTTTAATTCATGGGTTTTATTTTAGAAATTTTTGTTTTGGACAAATTCATTTCTTTTTCAAAACACTAGTTTTATGCATGTACAAGGAATTTAAACAAATAAATATTTTTATTTAGTTTCCTGAATTTTATACTCAATATATACTATGGTCTCATTACTTGGAGCATAGTCAAAATACGCCTACTATGCGCCAAAGGTAGATGGATTAAAGCAAACCAAAGTAATTATAAAATTGGATGCTGTGTCATGAAAGACCACGCGCAGTTTATATGGTAATCGGTCTTTCGATCAAATTCACTGAAATTTTCGTAAACAGTCTATTTTATAACCCTGATCAAAATTCCAAATATAGTCATAGCTCTAAATGCACATGTTTAGGTTATACGACCTATTTTATGACTCTGAATCACAAAAAAATCAATTTTTATTTTTGTGAATCGGGTTTCTAGTGATAGCCACTGAAACTTTCAGACATAAGGTCTATTTTGTTTTCTGATCAAAAATCAACTATTTTTAAAGTTCTAAATATCCATCTGTATGCTGTTTAACCCAATTTGTGTCTTAAAACTCGTAAAAAACAATTTTTAGTATTGGAAGTTGGTTTTGAATGTTTATTTATTTTAAGGTACAAAATAAGTCAAACGATTGGGGTATACAAAAGTTCCAAAAAAAAACTTCCAATCCAAAAGTTCCAAAAAAAAGTTCCAATTTAAAAAGTTCCATAAAATTATTTTTCCAAAAATTCAAAAGTTCCAAAAATTTATCTTTCCAAATTAAAAACTTCCATAAACATTAGTAATTTACAATTTTAAATTATGCCCAATACTTCTTTGATAATCTAATTTATCATCATAATTTTCAAAACTATAAACTATATTGTAAATTCTTTCTTCCATTTGGACTGCCTTCAGAGTCTTTGGTCTTCTTATTTTTTGTTCTAAACTTAATTGTTGAAGCATTTTTTCAGTTTCGCCCTACTTTTTTTTAAGTTCTATTAAAAATGTATAGAAACTTGGATGGTATTTGCCTACTACGACCTGAAATCTTTTATGCCATTATATGTATTTTTATTAAAAATTTTGAAAGAAAATACCTTAAAATATTCAGCGATTGGAATATAGTCTTCAGCAGGGATCTAATCATAGATCAAAATATTCACGACAATTACGACCAATGAATGGCGCCCCTATTATCTGTCAAATCTGATTGTTATATTGTTCTTGTAAGCCTTCTGATTGGATTCTACTATATTAGTGGAGAAAGCACCCTTTAATTACATTTTCTCCAATATTTGTTTCCACGGTGTTTACTATGGTAATTCGAAATCTGATATGACAATGAGTGGTAGTTTTACATTTATGTACAATTTTGAACATTCTGAAATTACGACTTAAAAAACTTTTGAATAATATATTTGCTCTTTACATAACAATAATGCATATACTAATGGTAAATTGAATAAAAAATTGAATTAAATAAAAATAAAATGTATGAATAACTACACTGTAAAAAGTAAGTTCCTTATATTATCAAAAAAATTAGTAAATTTTCGAAAAAAATTGTAAATATTCGAAAAAAATCGTAAATTTACTAAATTTAGTATATTATTTGAAAATTAGAGTATTCTCGATTTTTTTTTTGTGAATTCGCAAAAAAAATTGATAGTTTACAGTTTTTTTCTCGAAAATTTACAAAAAATAGTTGCGAATCGACAACTTTTTTCGTCAATTTACAAAAAAAAATCGAGAATTCTCAAATTTTTCGATATTATACTAAATTTTATAAATTTACGATTTTATCGAATATTTTCAAATTATTTTAAAAATATACTAATTTTTCGAAAACATTATATTTTTTTGTTTATCTAAGGCAGTTACTTTTTACAGTGTATGTATGAATAAAATTAACAGAAGATAAGAATTATTTGAAATTGGGAAAAAAAAGAGTTGGAACTTATAGCATTGGAAAAAAAATGTGTTGGAAGATTCGGTATTGGAACTTTTGTCCCCGCACCCAGTCAAACACCCTATATATGGCCATTTTGAGCTTTGCCCATTTGAAGTTTAGTATATTGTTTTCAAGATTTCAGTAAATAACACCAAAAAACCAATTTTCCATAAAAAATTGATTTTTTCGTTATTTTGAGACAAATGGGCCATAAATACTAATAATAGGTATGTAGAGCTTTGATCTAACTTTGGATCAGTGTTAATAAATGGGCTATCTTTAAAAGATTCAGCATACTTCAGCAGAAATATAATTTCCTATAATCAATAGTAAATTTACGGTTCGCGCCCAGAAAAGTAAAGAATGACTCAAATCACACGTAAATTGTAATCTGGGGCATTCATTTATGGGCAAGTGCCGTATAAAGTTTTTCTGTGTCATTTTCAAAGAAAATATGTCTTTGGGAAATACGTGCTTTCTGGCCACAGACCAGGAAACTTGATTTTTTTTAGAGATTTTTAGACATAAAATGGGTCATATATGACGCATTATTTTTTTATAACTACTTAACTTGGACAAAAAACTGAAAAAAAAAATTTGAAGGGCATCGATATGACCCGTGTTTTCGGGTAGTTTGAACCTTCAGAAAACCGAAAAAATCGTGAATAAAAAATCGGTTATAGGTGCCAAAAAGATTTTTTCACTTTTATGTAAGAAACCGTGTTTTTCGTATCTGAGCTACCCCAAATTTTCAAAATAACTTTTTAGGTAAATAAAATTTTAAAAAATAGATAAGAAAATCTGATTGCCGCGGAAAAACCACTCCAGAAGAAAAAAAAACTTTTCTTTTTCCGATGAAATTTAGCCAAGTTATCGTCAATTTACTGTCAATTTAAGATTTTGCTCAAATTCGTCTTAAAAAAGATTGAAATTTTATTGAAAAAAGCCTGTTTCTAAACTTTAAACATGCATTACTCGCTTGATTTTCATCGCAAAATAATAATTTTTTTTTTTAAATCGATTAATTTTTCCCTGGAAATTCATTTCTTTAAGAAAAAAATCATTTTTATTGACCAAATTTTAATTTTTAGATCAAAAACTGTGTTAAATAAATCTTGCTACTTACAAAATAGCTACTTATAAAAAACAGTAATTAGTTTTTCTTTTTTATATCGTTAAAAAAAATTTTGCTGATATAAATAAGTAATAAAATTTCAATGACAAGAACATGCAAATAAAAAAAATTGGTTTGTAAGTAGGTCGTTTTAATGAACATTAAATATTAATATTTTTTGCTTCTAAATAGACGACGCTTACCGAACGATGTTTCAGTAAATGTACTCTCTTTTTTTTAAAGAAAATTTTAATGATTATAAAAATAATAAATTTAAGTTTTCAATTTCTTTTTACCTGAGTTGATTTTTGCCGACCTCCAGAAAATCTGTAATAAATTCCAATGGAAATGCTTATACCCACTGTGATTATTATAACTAGATAATCTAACCATTTTAAATTTGCTTTTTCCATTCTAATATTTTGGAAAATAATTTATAAAAATAAATAGAAAAAAGTACATGGATGGAAGTAACTGTTTGCTGGTAAAAAAGTTGTTTTCAGTTTTTTTTAAGTTAGTCATTGGGAATTCTTTAAATTTTTAAATTTAAATTATAAAATTACAAAATATTTTTATTTTTCATGTCTACATTACATGTGTAATAAATATTTATAAAAACGATAAAACAGTTTCGTTAGGTTAACTATATGATTAAAATTATATTTAAAAAATTAAATCACTGTAGTTGTACATATTATATTGTAATAAAAAATATATAAAATGTCTTATCAACGTTAAATATTATTTTATTATTCTTTTCGAGGAACTAAATTTAAAGATAATATTAAAAAATAACAATTATATTTTGAAAAAAGCTTACATATCACCAAAGAAGAGAGATAGTATAGAAAGAAAGTTCTTTTGTTTTATTTCTCAAGCATTTAGATGAATTTAACGTCGCAAGGGGGAGCTAGGCTCAATAAAACAATATAGAATAATCTTGTAATACACGCATCGAGAGTATTTTATTTTTGTGAGTAAACTAGCGCTTAACTTAAGTAAAAATCGGTGTTGGGGGCACAGAATTAAAATTTGTTCCCTAAACTTTTGAGAAATATAACAAAAGAACTTTCTTTCTATACTATCTATCTTCTTTGATATCACAGAAACTTATTATAAATGTACAAACTCTATATACCTGATCACGTGTTTAGTTACCTGCTTTTATACGTTGTGTATATTTATCGACTTTTCCCTTACTCTCAAGTTTTAAATTTAGGTTTTTTATTCGTTTATAAACGCGGCAAACTCAAATAAAACACTTAAATCAAAAAGATATATTTTGTGCTGAAAACCATTGGTACTTTAGGTTAACTGTTTCATTTCTGGTTCCTGTTTACCTACAACATCTAAAAGTTAAGATACTGAAATAGGTTACTTTTGAATTAATTTTTAAAAAATATGTATTTAATGTAACTGTTAAAAAATAATATTACTTGATATTAAAAATTGTGAGCAAGACTTTTCAAAAGTTGAAAAATTTAATATATATATGATTAGGTCCAGCTAACTCACCGGACCAAAATTTTTTTTCTTCCAAATTTCTTTAAATAGCTTATTTTAGGTCTTGGATTGACATTTTCACCGGAATTTTCGAAAAATATTAATTTCAGCCAAAAAATTTCTGATTATCCACGTAGTTTTAGATTATCTGACACAAATATGGGCCAAACAATTAGCCATATATGGGATATTGTATTTCCCATACATGAAAAAATGTATTTCCCAAGCATTGCCAATGATTATTAGCCAAATATAGGCAGAATTTTTTAAACTTTTTTTTTAAATCTGCTTTTAATTTTTTATAATATTTATAAGTATTTTAATAATTTAATGAAGCAAAATGAAATAAAAAATTTACTGTTTTAAAAAAACGTATTTATTCAATCAACCTATTATTTTTTTACAATACAAAAATTTAACACTTTAATAAATAGTAAAAAATACGAACATAAATTATCCTCTAAATTTTAAGTAAAAAAATACTAAATTTGGTTTTTGGCCTGCCAGAATATTCATACATCAGATTGGATTGCCTCTTCACCAATGGAACCTGTAACATACCCGACGAATTTTCGATAGATCTCTTTAGATCTCCGCAGATCTTCAGAGATCTGTGGAATGAAAAAAAAAATTATAAAAATTTATAAATGTCATTTAAAATCATTAAATGAAGGTATTAAGGTTGTATCAGGTGGATAGAAATAGCATTTTTTTGGATAAAAATTTCTGGAGATTGAAACTTCTGGAATGTTTAATATTTTTAGCCATTGATCATGTTATGTGTCCCTTAAAATTAAAAAAATAATTTTGAAAATTTATTGACTACTGATGGAGATATTAGCGCTTGAAATTTCATTAATTTTTGAGGTACTTAATTAATAAAGACTTTTTTATAAATAATCTGATTTTAAAAATCTTTGAATATAATATTTAGGACATTATTTAGCATCGATTCACTAAAAATAATTTTGATTTTATACATTTCGCCGCGAATAAATTGATTTTTTGAAAAATTTAGGTTAGGCCAAAAATCAAAAAACTTGAAATATATTTCACATTATTGTTAAAAATTGAGATTTTTTTTTGTGAATCGATGCTAAATAATTTCCTAAATATTATATTCAAAGATTTTTAAAATTAGATTATTTATAAAAAAGTCTTGATTAATTAAGTACCTCAAAAATTAATGAAATTTCTAGCGCTAATATCTCCGCCTGTAGTCAACAAATTAAAAAATTTTTTTTTTTAATTTTAAAAGACACATAACATGATCAATGGCTAAGAATATTAAACATTCTTATTCCAGAAATTTCGATCTCCAGAAATTTTTTCCCGAAAAATGCTATTTATATCCACCTGATTCAACCTTAAAGGATAATTTGATTTTTTCTATGAATTTTGAATAATTTTAAGGAAATAGGACCTGATAAATGAATAAAAAATGTTAATGAAGCTATTAATGGATAAGTTTGATTTTTTTATGGGTTTTAAATAACTTCAAGGAAATAGGACCTGGTTAATGAATGAAAAATGTCAAAGTATACTTAAATATTTACAATTTTATTAAAAACTTATTATTTAACATGCCTTACTTCAAAATTTGAACTCTTTTTTTCATGTTAATGAATATAATTTGAAATAATCAAAACAATATTATCATTACAATACACATTTTCTTTTTGATTTAATCACATTTTGTTTATTTTATTTACTTTTATAATTTCATAACTATTTTATTACCTATTTGACATGTAGTTAGTTTTATGAATGGTATCCAAAATCACATAAATTTCATGTCCAAAACCCTATACTTAGTGTCCAAAACCCATGTATTATAGGGTTTCTCTATTAAAGCTCTATTTAAAATTAATATCTGTTTATTCTTCAAGAATTATGTTCGTTTTTGCTGTTTAAAAAGTTATTACGCAAAAAAATACTAAATTTTTTATTTTTATTCATTAGTAAAGTCAGGAATTACCTTAAAGTGTTAAAAATTCATCTGTTTTACAAAAATTCTTACTGCTGTTAATTCTTCAGACTTCAAATATTTGTTTACATTATTTTCATCAAGATTTCTATTATTATATGATTTTTTCTGATCTTTATAATTAATACCTTACATTGTACACAATCATATTGAATCTGAAGTTTTAATTTGCTTGCAATTTCTTTCCCGATATTCAAGTTACCATTTACCATGTTAGCCAAAAGTCCACTCCTATTTTCAAATGTGAAAAAGAGGACCCCAAAATTTCACAAAATTTGCGGTTCCCATAAAAAACTCCTTTTTCAAGATTAAATTTTTGTAAGCATTTGTCTGCTAATTCAATGTTCTAATGAAATATTTCGTCTTTGTTGGGTAGAAATATTCCTAAATCTAATAACAGCCAGAAGCTGGAAATAATTTTATGGTAAATATTTTCTAAGTATTGGTACAGAATAATACAGCAACCAATTATCCCATTAATATGCCTTGTAATCAGGAAATTCTGAAATTTTTCTAGACAGTTGATGAAAAGTTGGTGTAACTTTGATGTTTAGCATAAATTAGTCGATTTCATTCAAATATTGTGTTTTTTATGAAATTAAAATAGGTAATAAAAACCAACAGCACTTTTAGCGTTCATATTAATTTAATAAAAATATTTAATAATTTTTTTTTAACATCGAAATAAGTAGATACAAAAAAAGTCATATCAAATAGATAATAAATTAGTTATGAAAATATAAAATGATTAATTTTTTTAGTAAATAAAATAAACGAAAGGTGATTTCAAAAAGAAAATGTATATTGTAATGATTATATTTTTTTGATTATTTAAATTAAATTTAAAATTTCAAGTCCTAAACATATCTATAATAAAATGTTATAAAAGTTATATGCAATTATTTATTAACATGAAAAAAAGAGTTCAAATTTAAAAGTAAGGCATGTTAAATAATAAGTTGTTAATAAAATTTGACATTTTTCATTCATTAACCAGGTCCTATTTCCTTGAAGTTATTTAAAACCCATAAAAAAATCAAACTTATCCATTAATAGCTTCATTAACATTTTTTATTCATTTACCAGGTCCTATTTCCTTAAAATTATTCAAAACGCATAGAAAAAATCAAGATATCCTTTAATACCTTCATTTAATGATTTTAAATGACATTTATACATTTTTATAATTTTTTTTTTAATTCCATAGATCTCTGAAGATCTATTTAGATCTATTTTAATCTCCAGAGATCTCTGAAGATCTAAAGAGATCTCTAGAGATCCAAAGTGATCTACGGAGATCTAAAGAGATCTCCCCAATTTTTCGATCTATTTAGATCTAAAGAGATCTATCGAAAATTCGTCGGGTAAATAAGTGCAATTTTTTCGCTACTTTACTTTTATAAAACCAAAATTAATGCTAATTATAAATTTTAAATATTAAGTGCTCTGGAAATGAACGATCAAAAGTACCTAAACGGAGACTTATTTTTATAATTCTTAAAATATGTCGATTTTGAATTAAAAATATCTTAAAATATTAAGAATTCAATTTTATCGAAGAAAATTTACTAAAAATTTAAAAATTTTATTTTTAACCAACTAAAATCTTTACTCCTTAAGCTGCTGAAATTAAATTCCACAAAAATTTTAGCCAGAAAATTGGTAAAAAGAAAAAGATTAAAAATAAAATTTCTCAATTATATCTGAGATTAATTTATCGACTTCGAGACTTTGATTAATATGGATGTGAATTCATCGTGCCTGGATATAGAGCCTGGATTATATTAGAAGCCAAAATTTTTTCCTCAAGGTTACTTTTTCTGGAAAATAAGGTTTTTTTTTCTCAAAAATGTAGGGTTATACTAATCTTTCGAAAAAAAAAAATAAAAAAAAATAACTTTTTATTGTAACTTACATTTAGTTTATTATTATTTTATTTAGTCTTCTTTCAATATTTGCTAAATTATTTTTTAAATAATTAAAAACTAGCGTTATAAACATTAATCACCTCGAAAAACAACATTATTTAAACATGCAGAAGTTGTCAAGTTATGATAACTATAAAACTATAATTCTACAAATTTGGGGTTAAATATGATATGTTTAGTTTTTACTACGAAAATTTTATCAAAAAGTGTATTATTATCATTTCAAGAAATTCAAATGAGCATTATTTTTGTTCGCCAAATCCGCCAAAATAAGCTAAAACAGGGGGCAGTAAACATTTTTTTCTCCCAATTAATGTATAAATTAATTTTTGGTATTTTTTGGGTAACTTTATCGATAAAAAATTACCTTGATAACGATTCTATGTTGATTGAAAGAAATAAAATATATCTGGTCCTTTTTTTAAGTAAAAAAAAGAATATACAAAAAGCTTTTTGCTAAATATGAGACAAATGGGTGACTTTGTAGCTGAAAAATTAAATTTTGGAATTTCGGTTTTGATTCAGAAATATTTAAAAAAAACCCTTATAAAGAGGTAGTTTTGGCTGTTTACTTGTACAATTTTTCATGCTGCTATAGTTCTATTGTAAATCCAATAAAGAAAATTTTCCTATTTTTTTCCGATCATTTTAGCCAAAGATATTTTAAAAATAGTGAAGCAATTTGAAAATTTAAAAAAAAACCGTTTTGTCCATATTTTGGTCAAGCTGAAGCAAGAAACCTAAAAAAGTAAGGACTCACTTTTTTACATAATATCGAAAAAAATAAAAAAAGTTGGTTTTTTTTTTACGTCACTTTTCATCGACTTTTTAATCTCAGTTGTCTCCACTAGAGATTATCAGTAATAAAATTACACATTTTTATTTTGCATTATATTTTTCAGCAATTTGAATCATGAAAGCTGGACACTGTTGGAGATTTCTTAGTGAGCCTGTAACATAGAAAATAAGCAACGAATTATTATTTGCATTACAAAAATATATCTTTATAAAATTTTTATATTATACTTTCATTAAGCCAAAGGTGTTAGGATAAAAATTACAGAAAAAAGTGAAACTTAAAAAAATGTTAGAATAAGGTTGCCAAAAATACTTAACAATTTCAAATTTAAAAGTAAATAATTCTGCAATGTGCATAAGTGATCTAAAATTTTTAAATTTATTTTCTCAAAAAGAATCAGGAATTAGTAAGCTCAAACATTTTAAATATAAGTTATTGTAATGAAAAACCTCTCTATTCAGGACGCTTGAGAAAATCCAACCAGTAAAGCACAAACCAGGATCTTAGAATGAGCTTATCGTATAGAAAATTAACTAAAGAAATTATTATTTTTTATTTTTTTGCATGCACTATTAGGAAGAAAATAAGTAATTCGTAAATGCAATGCGTATTATCAAAATTTTTTTCTAAAAATCAGTTTTATTAAGAACATCTTCTTTATAATCTCGCGAAAATTGATAAATTTTGTTTTTCATGCAGAAATTAATAGGGGGTCCAAAAATGGGTGACGGATCTTTGTAAAAAAACAACGTTTGGTTCATACCACAGCGCCAGTTCTGATCCGTTCCCGCCCATTCCCCGGAATAACAATCCCCGAATGGACATTTTCCCGATGACTTTTTCCCCTACGACCATTTCCCCGAATTTAAAAAACGGACATTATACCCGAAAATCTTTTAAATTACGAATATTATACGAATATTATACGAATATTATATTTTTATTTATAAATTTCAATAATTATTATAATTTTTTTATAATTTTTTTTAAAATTATTATTATTATTTACATCGAAATATTGCAATCAATAGCATACAGGTAATCTTTATAACGAGCAACTCCATAATTTTCGTAAGATTCCACAATTCTCTGTATTCTATTTTGAGTATCCAGCCATTTTTTGTTAGGTGAATTTCTCACTTTTCTACCTAAAGATAGCTCCTTGTTCTTTTCTGAATTCTCCAATGGCGGTAAATATGTCGGGAAGATTTTTTCAAACTTCGAAACCTTGTAAGCCAGCCTTCGCTGGCGTTATTTGTTCTACTGTGGTTAGTCAGTGTGCTAGTATACTGATTCCACAATGATGGGCAATACCTCGGAATTGAATTAAAATAAATATTACAATAAAAATACATAAATAAATAAAGTAAAGTTGGCTTTCTTTAAATAATAATTTAAAAACAAATTAATTTGGGTTTAAATAATTTTTGATTTTTTCTTGTTTTTATTTTCGGGGAAATGGGTTTCTGTGGTTTTTCGGGGGTATGGCTTACGGGTAAATAGACATTCGGGGTATCGGCTTCGGGGAAATGGCCATAGGGGAAAAGGTCATCGGGGAAATGTCAATTCGGGGATTGGTATTCGGGGGAATGACCGGGAATCTTTCTGATTACCAAATTGTCCCACTTGGCACTCTGATCTACGTGATACTTTAGCTTCACTATAATTTATAAAACAATAAATGAAGACATAATGTTTAACCTATATTTATTTTCTCTAAAAATTCTACTACAATAATTATCGATTAATTGCGAATGCTCGGGTACTTTTAGGATTAAATAATGTTGAACGAATTTTTAATTGTTCATTCGTTATTTTTTATTATTTTTTTTCCGGGGCGATGAAAGCATAAACGAAATTGTATAAAATTCTGTAAACATTTTTTTTTTTTTTTAATTAATTTTGAAGGGAGAAATTTTATTGAAAAATCTCAAACTACTTCTTTTTTATTTAATTTGGATGTATTAGCTAATTTTTTTTTACAATCTAGAATTTTGTTTTTACTCGATATCTCGAATCCGATAATACATTTTTTGAAAATTTTTGTAAGAAAGTTCTTTTTCACCATAATATACAAAAATCGCTAAATTTATATTTTTTTTTACGTACTATCTAAATTTTTTCTATGAAAGTGTTAATTTTAGAAATTCAATGTTACTCGATTTCTTGGATCTTATAGGGTCAAGGATAGGGTGGAACTTAAATTTAAAAGAAAAAAAACCAATTCTCCAATCTGATACTTAATTTTTTGAAAATTTTTCCCTTTAAAAATACAATAAACAATAATTTTATTTTTTTTTTCGAATGTAGTACATAAATTTTTTCTGAAAAGTTGACAAAGAGGACGCACTGTTGAAGATAATCGGTTAAGAAATCTAACAGATTTTACAAACCTCACGGTGTAGTTGCCATAAACAAGAGGTCGTATGCAAAAGCTAGGGCATTTATTTTGCGGTTAGCTAAATCTACCCCAATATCTGATGGAAACCGTTCCAGTAATTTGTTAATAACAAAGATAAAAAGAATAAGTGACAAGGGATCACCTTCTAGTACTTCTCTTTTGACATCAAAAGGGTACGACTTCCAACCAGGGTCTTAGATGATGGTAGGAGCATTCTTAAAAACCTTTTAATATAGTTTACCATCGAAAAGGGTAAAAAAGATGCCTTAACTGCCGAAAACAATACTACGTGAGAAATTGATGGAAACGCTTTTGCTATACCGATGAATGGTGGAGGTGGTGTCGTCTATTCAGCGGTAACAAAAACATATATAAATATGTACTTTTGGAAGGTCGCTCGACCGAGTGCGTGAACCAAATGTCCGAACCTGCGGTTCCTCTCTTACTAAGCAGGATTACTATCGCAACGACTAGTCATCAGTTGGGTAAAACTAACCTGTCTCACGACGGTCTAAACCCAGCTCACGTTCCCTGTTGGCGGGTAAACAATCCGACGCTTGGCGAATTCTGCTTCGCAATGATAGGAAGAGCCGACATCGAAGGATCAAAAAGCGACGTCGCTATGAACGCTTGGCCGCCACAAGCCAGTTATCCCTGTGGTAACTTTTCTGACACCTCTTGCTGAAAACTCTTGAAGCCAAAAGGATCGATAGGCCGTGCTTTCGCAGTCTCTATGCGTACTGAACATCGAGATCAAGCCAGCTTTTGCCCTTTTGCTCTACGCGAGGTTTCTGTCCTCGCTGAGCTGGCCTTAGGACACCTGCGTTATTCTTTGACAGATGTACCGCCCCAGTCAAACTCAAGGAGCTAACGTCACTCTTACAGGCTTGGCTCTACAACACCGTGACAGTCGTGACAATAAAGTCAACGACGCACGCGCTCCACCTAACCGAGTAAGTAAAGAAACGATGAAAGTAGTGGTATTTTACCGGCGATGTTGCCATCTCCCACTTATGCTACACCTCTCATGTCTCCTTACAGTGCCAGACTATAGTCAAGCTCAACAGGGTCTTCTTTCTCCGCTAATTTTTCCAAGCCCGTTCCTTTGGTAGTGGTTTCGCATTGGAAGAATGCAGTTAATCGGCAAGAGACTGCAACAGCAGGCCAATCCGTCCAGGCTTATGCCGAGGATTGGTACCATGGTGGGAGCAGTCCTCCGTATGATAAAGCGAAGACAACGGTGTTATATAATTGATCCCCAGTTTGCTCTTGTAAAAAAATTTAAAAAAAATTCTGCTTTCAACAAATATATTTTAATTTATAAAGTATTTTTAAAATTAATTATATTTTCGACAAAGAAGTAAAAAAAGTAAATAAAAAAAGTCTTTTTCAAGACTAACAATCAAAAGTCTTTTTAAAGACTACAATTCTCCAGAAATGAATAATAACATGAACCGTAATTTAGAAATCGACGAAGATCAAGCTTTATCAGACTTTCTTGATAAATCGACAGTAGCAAATAACGATGTCGGAAGACTTAGCGATTTCGAAAGCGATGCAAGCTCATCATCCAGTAGCGAAAACTACTCCGATGATGATGCTTCAAGACGAAAAGGTTGACGATAATTTAGAAGGAAAAGAAACTAATTCCTCTGAAGAAGAAGAAGTTCTGGCTCCAAATTATTACGCACACAATCTACCCGGAGGATCAGATTTTGATCGGTTGTTTTCCGATTCCGAATCCGAATCCGGGTATGATACGGATGAAAATTTTGTTTTAATTTCACAATACGATGAGTCGGGTGATTCTGGACTCTATTAATTAAATATTTTACCATTTTATTTTTCTATTTATTTATTAAAAATATCATCTTATAACTGTATATAACTAACTTTGCGTCTTAAAATATCGAATTAAAATAACATTAGCTAGAAATCGAAAGAAAGAAAGAAACTGAAAATCAATTAAATAGTTTTTACGCTAGCATATGTAATAAATTTGCATGAAAGATAAAAAAATAATTCTGAAAATGATACGTTAGAATATGCTGTTTAATTTGTTGATTTTTGTAATATAGAAGAGCCAAAAATTATTGAACCTTAAAATTTCCAAACGCTTGAATATTTTTGTAACCTACATTTAATTTCTGAAAAACAGCCTTCGATCTTTAATATAACTGATATTATTCCGGTTTATAAAAAAGGAGACATAACTTGTACAGCGAACTATAAACCCTTATCCTCAATTTCTCATTGAGTTAAAATACTAGAAAAAAAAATTTATTTGAGACTAATTACTTGTTTCAACTTTATTATTAGGTATCCTAAGCTTGAAACCCTAAACTCTAAACAATTATTTTATAATATTATTATAAAACCCTAAACAATTATTTTACATTATCGCATATACAAAATTTCTTCATTCTACTGGTGGATATCTTAGAGGAACATATATAATTATATATATATCCTAGATCCTAAATGATAATATACAATCTAATACAATCTATCAGAAATAAAGCTTGTCTGTAAGGTTACAATCAAAATACATAAATAAATAAAACTTTGGTAATAAATTAAAAAAAATACAAAAGCAATGTGATTGTTAGACAATCAATAATCAAATATATAAAGGATCTAAATGTACGTCAATCATAAGTGTATACAAGAATTTAAATAATTTAAAAGTCTCCATTGTATAAATATTGTCTAATACTTTTCTTGAAACGTGTGAATGAATGTAGGTCATCTATACATGGTGGAATGTTATTCAAAAAATAAACAAATTTGACTCCAAAATAGTTTATACACCAAGCAGTTGTTATTGATGATGATATTTTCAAGTCTTTACGAACACTGCGAGAAGATTTTTCTAATTGTATACAGTTCAAATTAAGATAATAAATAAATAAGATAAGAAAAAAAGAATTAATATTTTGTTATATTTTGAAATTGACACTAAAAAAAAATTGTCCTGTCAAAAATTATTCCAATATTTTTAACCTCATTAACAAACGAAAGCCCATCAAAGAGTTTATTAAGGCGTAGTTCTGAGTTTTTCCAACTATATTTGACATTTAGAGACCGTAATATTTTATTGGAAGCCAGTTTGTCTATCGTGGTTTGAATATTATTCGCGAGAGTTAAAAATCCTTCGCTTGCGTCAAAATCATCACCCATCAATTTAAATTTAGTCCAGTCTCGTTTCTTTATGTAAGAATTCAAGTCACGTGATGTTAAATTCTTAATGGCCTTGCAATTTATTAATATTTGAGGAGGATATGAATAAAGTACGTTGATGGTGACTGAAACAATATCATGCCTATAAGTATATTTAGTTGAGAAATCGTCTTTGCTTAGAATAGTATCGCAGTTATCAACAACGATAAGATCAATTCACCTACTTTTATTATTAGTGTGATGTGAATCACTGCTTTCATTTTACACAATAATAAATTAAAATACATTAGATATATTTTTTATTATAAATTTGTATAAAATATTTTATAATATTTTGTTTATAATACTTTCACTTGATCAAATAAATTAATAAATAATCTTTTGGTTAAACAAATTTTTATTTTTTATATATTTATTTTTTTTTTTTTTGATGTTGGTATATATTATGCAAATTTATCCAGTTGTATTTTTAAATTCTTAATAAAACTAATTTTAGATTCATTAGATATATCTACTTTTTCGTTAATCATGTTAAAGCTTTCAATGATTCTATAGAGAGAAGATATTTTATTATTTTTTTGAAACTCAGTTGGTACACTGAACAAAATATTTCCATATCTAAGACCTATTCTTAATGGTATATGTAATTTATACTTGATAAAATATCTACAGAATCAATTTTTTTATTAAATTCTCTATACAAAAATTTAATGTCATCAATATCTCTTGATAACTCTAACGTCATTAAATCAAATTTTTTATTTAATTCTGAGTAATTAATACTATAATAGTCAAAATCAATCTTTTGGTTATAAGCAAAAATGCTTAAAACTTGATGTTGAATTTTTTCTACATCATAAGTTAGGGACAATGTATAAGGGTACCAAATAATTGAACCATACATTATTATTGATTTGATATGTGAGTTATAAAATAGTTTTAAAGAATGTATAGTTTTCAATTTACATAATATTTTTTATAAATAATATATTCTTTTTTTGGATTTAGCTATAATATTTTGAATATGAACATTAAAGTTTAGGTTTTCATTAAAAAAAATTCCTAGATCTTTAATTAGACTTACTTGTTCAATAATTTTTTTTCCAATTTTGTATTGAGTATTTTTACATTTTTTAGAATTTTTAGTATCATAAATCATAATTTTATATTTTGAAAGATTCCATGACAAACTGTTAAGATAATTCCAATTATGTAACTTTTTTATATATTTTTTGAAGTTAATTATATCTTTAACATTTCTAATCTCTTTAAATATTTTAAGATCATCAATATATAATAAAAAATTTGATTTATTTATACAAAGTTTTAAATCATTGATATAGATTATATATAATAGTGGACCTAAATTCGATCCTTGAGGAACCCCAGAAATATAATTTATTTGTTTAGAGAGAGATTGATTTAATTTAACAAATTGTTTTCTCTCAGACAAGTATGATGTTAACAAATTTAATAAGTTACCTTCAAAACCATAAGAGTAAAGTTTTTGTAATAATAATTTATGACTAACAGAATCAAAAGCTTTAGATATATCAGTGTATAGCGTATGAACTTGGTTTCCTCTGTTAAGTGCTTGAGCAAAAAATTCTTTGAATAAAAATAAATTAGTTGTTGTTGATCTTTTTATAATTGAACCATGTTGTTCTTTGATAATTATTTTATTAAAGAAACTAGAAATTTTATCATAAACTAAATGATCTAAAAATTTGGCAAATGAACTGAAAATGGTTATAGATCTATAATTCATAATATTTATTGTATCACCACTTTTAAAAACTGGAATAATTAAGCCATTCTTCCAAATTGCCTTTTTCGTAGGACAAGGAGAATGCTTTTACGCATGCCATACACCGCGTGCTATATGGTTACTCAACCTCAAATTTATGGATGCCCATATACTCAGTATAACTGCGGAGGAATTACAATACCCACTAAACTCCCCACCCTCCTGCATTTATGACAATATCATAGAAACCGGACCGGGACTCCCTGTTTAGGTATTACTTCGGCCCGGAAAAAATGCAGCCAAGGCATTTCTTCGCCATACCCTGTCAATAAAGGAGGAGAGTTTCCTACGAGAAGAAACTTTCCTCCTTTTTTCTAATCAGTGTCGCCCGTACGTACTCTGACACACTGTACCAGTTCACGGTACTGCGCAGCATTTCAGGGACGACTCCTTCTGACCTCCTTAATGAATAATGGATGAATATTATCATATCCAGGTGATTGATTACCTTTCAATTTTTTTATAGATTTAAGTATATCAGCATTTGTTATTTCAAATGATGAAATAGATAATTCATTATTTTTGTTAACAAATTTTTTTTCATTTGAATTACTTTAAATGTTGATTGAAAGTAATCAGCAAAGGCATTAAAAATTTTATTATTATAGACCACTATCTTTATAGAACATTTCAGAGGGTAATTCATTTTTTTTAAATATCATTTACATAATACCAATAAGGTTTTTGATCTTTTTTTAAATTTTCTTCTATACTATTTAAATATATATTATATTCTTGATCATAAACGAATTTACAATATTTTCTATGTTTTTTAAATTTATTATAATAATAAGATGATTTCCTGTTGTCTTTGTATTTTTTATGATAAATTTTTTTTATTTTTATTAATCTTTTTAATTTTTAAAGAAAAATTTAGGAAATTCATCTTTAATAATTAATGTTTTAGGAACTTCTCCCTCAATAATTCTCATAATTATTTCATAAAATTTGTTTGTATTAATGTTAATGGAATTATTATTAAGTTCTTTTTTTCCAATCAATATCATCAAGTTTATTAAAAATATTTTTTTTTTTTTTTTGGTTCCTCAAAGAGGAACCATTGTGTTAGGTCAAAATTTAATTTTCTATTTTTTGGCATATAAGCACGTTTTGGGACCCCAGGAAGCTAAAAAACCGGTTTTTAGAAAAAGTCTGTATGTGTGTGTGTGTACGTATGTATGTAATCGGTGATATTTCACAAACATTATGGAATTAAGACCTAATTTTTTTTTCAAAAATTTTTTCACCAAAAAAGCTCGAGGTACTTTTTTTTTTTTTTGATTTGGATGTAATACCTCATTTATTTCCATGAAAGTACTTATATTTGAAAGTATGGTTTTTACATGATATCTCGAATCGGATACTTAATTTTCTGAAAATTTTTTTTGTAAAATTTTTTTCACAAAAAAATACAAAAAATACAAATTTTTTTTTTCTTTTTGGACGTAGTACCTAATTAATTTGCATGGAAGTACTAGTTTTAAGAACTTTGTTTATTGTTATTTTTTGGATCTGATACTTAATTTTTTCAAAATTTTTTTTGTCAAAATTAAAAAAATAGAAAAATAAAAAAAAATGCAATATTTTTTTTTTTTGGGTGTAATACCTCATTTAATTTTATGAAAGTACTAATATCTGAAAATATTGTAACTAGTGCTATTTCAAAACCATTATCGAATTAAGACCTATTTTTTTTTTCAAACATTTTTTTATCAAAAAATCTCAAACCCCCCTCCCCTTTTTTTTTTAATTTGGATGTAATACCTCATTTATTTCCATGAAAGTACTTATATTTGAAAGTATAGTTTTCAAATGATATCTCGAATCGGATACTTATTTTTCTGAAAATTTTTTTTCTAAAATTTTTTTCACAAAAAAATACAAAAAATACCAATTTTTTTTTTCTTTTTGGACTTAGTACCTAATTTATTTTCATGGAAGTACTAGTTTTAAGAACCTTGTTTAATGTAATTTTTTGGATCTGATACTTAATTTTTTCAAAATTTTTTTTGTCAAAATTAAAAAAAAAGAAAAAAAAAAAACTGCAATATTTTTTTTATTTTGTGTAATACCTCATTTAATTCCATGAAAGTACTAATATCTGAAAATATTGTAACTAGTGATATTTCAAAACCATTATCGAATTAAGATCTAATTTTTTTTCGAAACATTTTTTAATCAAAAAATCTCAAACCCCCCCTTTTTTTTTTATTTTGGATGTAATACCTCATTTATTTCCATGAAAGTACTAAAGTATGGTTTTTACTTGATATCTCCAATCTGATACTTAATTTTTTGAAAATTTTTTTCCTAAAATTTTTTTCACAAAAAAATACATCAAACACCAAATTTATTTTTCGTTTTGGAGATATCTAATTTATTTTAATGAGAGTACAAGTTTTAGAAATTTAGTTTATAGTAATTTTTTGTATCCGATCACAATTTTTTTTTTTATTTTGATATAAATTATAACACACAAGAAAGAGTGATGGAAATCTTGCCTCTTTTTGACTTCCTTGGATTATTTTGCTCGTTGCTATGTTTATTTATGTATGCGGCTTAATGAAATTATAAACAATAATAAACAGCCTAAAAATATTAAATGGTTATGTTTGCATTTTGGCATTTTTTAAAGAATCAAACAATTTATAGAATTAAATAATTTATTATTTTGTGATTAATAGAAATAATATAAATAATGTTAAAATCTTGAAGCAATTAATGTGGTTATTTTTTTTATTACAAAATATTATTATTATTATTATTATCATTGTTGCTGAAGATTGGTCAAATGCAAGAAGTACACTCAGAAAATAAATTATAAGAAATTATTATAAATTCTGGTAAAAACTTCATCTTTTTATAATAATTGAGCGAATATTTGTAATTTTCGTATCGTTACCAACCATTTCTTTGAGAAAACAAAAAAAATCATGTTACCCAATATTTTAATTATTAAGGGATAATTATATATTCTAATAAAATAAAATTTTATAAAAAAAAATAAAATTAGCTTTTTTTATATTTGTCTCTTTTTAATTATGCAAAAATGATTTAAAATCCATTAACGCCGGCGCGACCAATCCATGGATGCTAGAATTTTCACTTTAATAAAAAATGATCTTAATAATCTACTTTACCAGCTACTAAAAACGAAAAATGTATGTATAATTGCATGGTTGTAATCAATAATATTTGTTGTAAATTAAGATTACAGCCCATTGTTTGAGGAACCTCAGTGCCAGCTAGTTGGCAGGGTATTTTTTTTTTTTTTGCGTAGGAAGTGGAGAAATGCATTACGCATACTGTTCAGCATCCGAACTGACAGTTATGTGGGGCTCGACCTACCTTGCCTATACCCACTAAAACTCCACTCCCTTCCTACCTTATGCGAGCCTATCCCGGGACCGTTTTCACATTACTTCAGGACAGGTTCAAGGCCATTTAGTTCTATTCATGAACTCCATCTTTTGACTTGCATCCACTGACTCGCCAGTCTGGTTAAGGACTCCGTCATTCCATCTGGTTGAAATTTCGTCTTTATGTACTGTCATCTTTAATAAAATATATGTTAGCTAAAAATATACGTTATTTCTCATTATCATTAAAAAAGAAGGTTAATAGATAAATAAATAAATAAATAAATAAATATATATATATATATATATTTATATGTATTTATATATATATTTATATATATACAATACCTGTTTCTTCCATTTGAATGTTATATATTGAGTTTTATTTCAGATTTTTGTCACGCGTTTTCTATTGATAAATTTATTTACACGGAAAATATAAAAAATTATAATTTATCTGTACGGTAGGTGTCGGTAATGCGCATTTCTCGTAAGCAGCTGATGGTAAAAAGTTTTATGCCAGAGCTGACGAGAACGAAGAGGGGGGTAGAATGCCGTAAGTTTGAACCAGAAGCTCTTTGCGGATAAATCGGGATATCGAATCTTGTCTGTAACTCTGTACTTCCGTTACAATTAATATGTCTACCTTTGACAACATGTTCGCTAACGTTATTTCTGACGATGCGGAAATTTATCCAAGAGGTCTGTACGACGTCCGCACTCCTAGGGGTGATCCCGTTGAATTTGATTGGGCAGCAGCACTTGGGCACCAGAAACCCGAGTTAGAGAATGTAGGTGTAATCTTATAATCGTTAATAATTTTTAAGAAATAAGCTATTTATTGTAATTATTTATTTTGATATTTTGATATTTTAATTTTTTTTAATATTTACTATCCATTTTAACGGTCAAATCGTAAACTTAAACTTGCAGCGACGCAACTCCGATGAATCTGTTGCTGGGATCAACAAAAAGTCGATAATCAAAATAACATACAAACGTGATTCGGATTGTGAGAACGAAGTTGAGATAACCGCCAAGGTGCCGAAGATCGTCGGGGAGGTATTGGCGTCGGATGATGAATCGGATGTTATCAGCGTTAGTATGCCGAATCATATGATGGGTCATTATCAAGTTGTTATACATAAACTTTATAGTTCGGTTATAGCTCACGAATAAAGAAAGAATAAAATTGTCTATAGCTTGAGTATTAATTTTTGCCACTAAAAAAAGGACTTAAATTTCCAATTAAATTAGAAAAGAAAATTTGGCGAATTATTTTACGTAAAATGAAAAATGCGGCTTTGCTTATCCTAGACTCGAGAAAAATTTCTTTCTTAATTATAAAGCGAAAGAAAAGCTGCAGTTACATTCTAACCAAAAAAATGAGTGAAGCAGACGACAATGTGCTTGGCAATTTGATTAAATTTTTCGAAGATAATGAAAATTTTCTCAAATCTAGGATAAGCAAAGCCGACATTTTTCATTTTATGTCGATTAATTTGACAATTTTCTTTTTTAACTTAATTGAAAAATGAAGCCGTATTTTGGTTGTCTCTGATTGACCGAGAGCCGAAAAAATGACTTACATCTATAATCCCTTAAATGAATTTAAATTATTATCATTTTTTATATGTACTATCAATAAATGATTTTCCTATGTAACGTAATATTAAGAAAAACATTTTAAAAAATTTTCTAGTTCAGTTTTTAAAGAATCGTCGCTGCAAACAGAAATTTCTAAAATTATGTCTAAAAAGGACATAAGATTTTATTTAGAAAAATCTCCCAACCAGTCAAAGCAGAATGCAATGGTAATAAATTACAACGCTAAAAAGCGTGGAATTATTGAGGTCGAGAAAAAATTTGCTGAAGTAAATTGTCAAATTGAACATAAAAAAGCAAAAATTAATTGTAACGAAGAGAAAACTGAAACATCCGCAAAAAGGGGAATTTCTATTTTTTCAAAAGAGACATTAGATTATGAAATAAGCAAAGATAATCGTATAGAGTTGATTGAAAAAAAACCTGGTGAATCAATTGACGATGAAACCTGTTTCGGTAAACTTAGTATTAGCATAAAGAATACAGATCAAAAATTGGAGTCTTCCGAAAGAAAGATGGAAAAAATGAAAGACGACAATAAGAAATTAAAAATTTTCAAAAAAAAAAACTTGATGAAAAAACAAATGAATCTGTTGATTCTGAAAAGGGTAATAATATAATATAAATAAAAGAAATGCTTACTTAAATTACCAATTAAAAGAGGTATTTGAAATGATGTTTGTTTAAAATTTTTTCAGAAAGCAAAATCGTGGAAGCCTCATCGGCAAAAGCGAAAGTAGAAGACAAATTACCAACCAAAAAAAGTTCCACCTGTTTTAGCTCCATATACAGTTCTACAGCTTTGGTAGACAAGTATAGGCCAAAAAAAAATAAAACAAATAATTGGTCAATTGAGCGATAAAAGTAGTGCTACAAAATTGTACAATTGGCTTAACAATTGGCATAAAGAATTTGATGTAAAAAATTCTAAATCAAAAAAGAAAAAAAAAAGAAAAAAATTTGAAAGCTTATATTATAATAATTATAACAATTTATAACAATAACTTATAACAATTTAATCCTAGATCTAAATTACTTTTTAAATAAGGAAAAAAAAATTATTACAAATTAATCGTTGTATGTAAAGGAATAAAAAAATAATTAATTAATAAATTTAATGATGATTTTTTAAACCTATGTTATTTAAAGAAAAGAAGAACACAAAATAAAATAAATAATTAACACAAACAGCAACTTTAATATTAAATTAAATCAAATGAAAGATCTACTCGTGTTATCAAAGTACTAATAACTTGCTGAATATCTTTTTTTAAAACTTCCCTTACTGACATACAATTTTCATTTTTGTCTCTGCGTTTTGTTTTAACAATTTCGATGCTCCCCTTCAACAAGCTATTTTCTTTAGTTAACTTACTAATATCTCTCAAATACTTATCATTCATCTGAAGCATGTTTTGATTGTCTAGATTAGAGTAGAGATTAGCAAAAATCACCAGCAACATAATTATCTGCGAGACCCACATAAACCTAATGGCAATACTTATCTACATCGTTCATCAATTGTCTACATGTAATTCGATTTCTCGATGTTAAAACCTTGTTGCCTGAGCTTCTACCGTAATAAATCTTTGTACAATAACGACCCAGTTTACCAAATTAGTTTACCAATTTTTAATAATAAATAAATAATAAAAATAAATAATTAATAATAAATGTAACGTTTACTACAGTCGGTAAAAACAATCCCGCTGCGGCTACTTATCTCACGAGTCGTTAACTTATGCCCTCTCTAAATCGACCAGTAGTCGGTATCAGCTGCTCTCGTCTCAAGAGAGATATCTGTTTATATTATCTGTGAATAATTCGGTAAAGCAATTTAATAAAAATTTGAAAAAAAGTAGACTAAGGTAATTAAAATAAAATTATTTCAAACAATTTATTTAAGATAGTGTTAAAAATTTATTTAAGAAATTGTTAAAAATTGTTTCGTGTTTTCTTGTTTTTCTTGTTTTGGTGCTGAATAGACACTCTCTTTATTTAATAATATAAGTATAATAATTCAATATAAGATAAAGTGTGTGTAAGCGTATATTAGAAGTCAGTACCATTTTTCAAATTTATAAATTAAATTAAAACGAGAAAGGAAAAGAACCTTAATAACAAATTCCTGTTAGATTAAAGCAAGTAACAATTATTATGAGTAAACTTGAAGAATTATATGTTTTAATTAATAAAACACAATAAAACAAAAAAATATTAATTCTCATAAATAAGGACACGCGAGAAATTTTTTAGGGTCAAACGTATAGAATCGGATAAAGGCTCGTTAACCGTTAGCTTTTAAAAATTTTACCAATAAGAATTATAATAACAGTTAAACCAGATTTTAATATGTTAATAAATAAAGATTAATTGCTAATAATAATATCTATATTAACATAAGCTAATTACTTTTTAACACAGACGCACAACTTTACACAGCAAAACTTAAAATACAAAATAAAAACGATGTACAATTATAATGCAGGGTAAAAAATGATCGGCCCATTAATTTAAAGTGAATTAATTTTATAGCAAGTAATATAATTTAGTTAATTTTTATGTACCTACTACTTTATACGACTACGAAACCGAGGAGTGAGTAATAAAAAATATTACTCAATTTAATTTGCAGATCAATGATTTTTTTAATATAAACTATATGGGTCAATATTTGTGAACTGTATATGACTTTGCATGGGTGGGTCTCGAAATCTACTCCAAAGTATGTTTGGTCGAAAGCATATATAAAAAAAATAATTTTCCCCAATTTTTAGATTTTTAGATCCAATCCTCTATTTTTTACAGCGATTTTTGTTTTTTTCAATTTTTTGAAATTTTTAATTTTTGAGAAATTTATGTTCATTAATTTTTCTCGCAATTGCGCACTTTACAATAAAATTTTTTTTCCTTATAGTACCCCATAGGAAATTTCCCGTAGAATTCGATTCTGGGGTCCAAATTTTTTTTTGAACTGCGCATGCGCGAGAAAATCAACATTCTTGCTTTGCCTTTTCTAGCTTATATGCCTCAGCTGCAGACAGCTCAATTTTCATTCTGTTGGTCTCAAACTGTAGGTTTTTTCATATACTTTCAGAATATGAAATCATTTTTTTGGGTAAATTTATTTTAAAAGCACTAAAATTGAAAAATAGCGATTTTTAAAAAATCATTTTTCACAAATTTTGAATTTTCCGCCAAGTCACGTGACCAAATGAAAATCTGACTGAAAATTCGGATTCAGCGGAAAATTTTACATAAGGATACCAATTTTCGTCTTATTTCATTAAATAGTTTCTAAGATATCCCATTTTAAAGATAAAGATTAAAATTGACTTTTTTTAAAAAACCCTAAAAATGGGACTCTGACTTTAATTATCATATCTGTTAAACAAATAATTATAAAAAGACGAGTAAAAATTTTTTGGAAACTAAGGGCTTGTAAAAAATTTTTGAGGCCTATAGAACTCGTTTCTTTTAAAAATTAGAATTTTGGCAGCAATTTCAAAATTGGTCATTTTGGGGTAAGAATAGGCATTTGGTTTATTGACTATCGGCATGAGAGATTTAGCGACAAATAATTGCAGTGTACGGTAACTGAATGGTGACACTTATACCAAAAAAATGAGACCAATTGGAAGTATTTAGGTTAACTGGCACGTTTGCAGCTTAGTATTAAAGATTACGAAAAAATCCTATTTGATAACATTGTGGTATTTTGTAGTTATTTAGTATTTTGCTATTTCTTTTATTTCTATAGCGTTACGGAAACATCCAAAACTTTTCCAAAAAGGGAGACTTTTGTAAAAATTCTCGAGGAAACGGAAAATTTCGTCAAAATTTTCATTAGGTAACTAGAAAATTCGGAAAATTGAAAATAAGATAGAATAGCTACAAAATATAACAATGTTATAAAATAGGATTTTTTTCATAATCTTTAATACAAAGCTGCAAACGTGCCAGTTAACCAAAATACTTCCAATTGGTCTCATTTTTTTAGTATAAGTGTCACCATTCAGTTACCGCACACTGCAATCATTTGTCGCTAAATCTCTCATGCCGATAGTCAATAAACCAAATGCCTATTCTTACCCCAAAATGACCAATTTTGAAATTGCTGCCAAAATTCTAATTTTTAAAAGAAACGAGTTCTATAGGCCTCAAAAATTTTTTACAAGCCCTTAGTTTCCAAAAAATTTTTACTCGTCTTTTTATAATTATTTGTTTAACAGATATGATAATTAAAGTCAGAGTCCCATTTTTAGGGTTTTTTAAAAAAAGTCAATTTTAATCTTTATCTTTAAAATGGGATATCTTAGAAACTATTTAATGAAATAAGACGAAAATTGGTATCCTTATGTAAAATTTTCCGCTGAATCCGAATTTTCAGTCAGATTTTCATTTGGTCACGTGACTTGGCGGAAAATTCAAAATTTGTGAAAAATGATTTTTTAAAAATCGCTATTTTTCAATTTTAGTGCTTTTAAAATAAATTTACCCAAAAAAATGATTTCATATTCTGAAAGTATATGAAAAAACCTACAGTTTGAGACCAACAGGATGAAAATTGAGCTGTCTGCAGCTGAGGCATATAAGCTAGAAAAGGCAAAGCAAGAATGTTGATTTTCTCGCGCATGCGCAGTTCAAAAAAAAATTTGGACCCCAGAATCGAATTCTACGGGAAATTTCCTATGGGGTACTATAAGGAAAAAAAATTTCATTGTAAAGTGCGCGGTTGCGAGAAAAATTAATGAACATAAATTTCTCAAAAATTAAAAATTTCAAAAAATTGAAAAAAACAAAAATCGCTGTAAAAAATAGAGGATTGGATCTAAAAAGCTAAAAATTGGGGAAAATTATTTTTTTTATATATGCTTTCGACCAAACATACTTTGGAGTAGATTCTGAGACTCGAAAATCCAAACTGTATACACTTCACAAATATTGACCCATATACCTATCGGGTATATGAACTATTTGAAAAATTAATTTAAAAAAAAAAAAAAGACTCAATTTACATTTATCCTCTAGAAGAGAACCAAAAAGAAATATTCTTATGATAATATAGGTATAATAGTTAAATTTAAGTTAAGACTCCTAAATAGGTATAACAAATATTGAATTCAAAGCGTACTGTATTAAGAGGTCTTTACTTTATTATTTTTTTACGGGTTTAAACTGTAACTATTTGAACTCGTTTATTATTGCTAGTGTACCTATACAAAGTTTTTTATTTTCGCTTACTTTAAAACATCTCATGTTTTTATTTTATTTCATTATTAATAATTATTATTTTAAAAAAATAATCTTATACCTTCGTTTATCAGTTAATAAAAATTCAAATAATTTTTGTAGGTAAGAAAAATGTCATCGGTAAGCCAACAGCGACCAGTAGAGATAGATGATTTAAATAATGACTGTTTGCTTCAAATTTTCAACTACTTATCAATAGCAGAAAGCCTTCAATACGCGTTTGTCTGTAAACGATGGGGTAGTTTGATAATAACACACCTGACAATATCAGACGACCTTATACAGGAACTAAGTAGAGAGACAAATGCGTTAGGCTGCATTTTAAATTTCCTAAAAAATTTTGGGATACTTTTGATCTCAGTGATTATTGAAGGAAAATCGATGAGTAAAAATTTAATTCCAATAATAAGAGAAGTTTCTCGAGTGTGTAATAATCTGACAAAACTTGCGGTAACGGGTGACTACCAAATGTCAATTGAAGATGAACTCAGTGGGCTGTTAATAAAAAACACAAATTTAAACAGTGTTCGTTTGGAAGGTCTTCATTTAAACAAGGCTATAGTTTCAAATTCTAATTTATTAAATACATTGAGGGAACTAAGTTTAAGCAAATGCACATTCTCAAAAACCGATGATCTATTGAAATTAATGTTAAGTTTAAAGGAGGTCAGCATATTGAAGTTATCACAGATCTCGGGGATGGATAAAGAAATCCCCGCAAATGCCTGGCTTGCGTCCAACGGAATCGAAATTGACGCATTAAATATCTTAACTTCAATGGGGATTGAAAATATAAGTGAATTACATTTACAGTTTCGAACATATGAACAAGAAAAATTAAACATCCTAAAAAGATTTATTAATCAGCAAGCAAATCTTACTGTTTTGACACTAGAAGGTGTGAATACAAACAATTTTTACGAGAATTTTTTGAATTCACTACCGCAAACTAACTTGCGCGAGTTAAAGATTATATCAGATAATTACGATGCGATTAATAATGATTTAAGTTCAATATTCTCCGGTTTTATTCAATTACGTGTCTTGGTATTAAGTGACGTTAAATTGACCGAAAAATTTGTCGAAGGATTGACAAAATGTACTTTTTTGACAGAATTGTCATTGCTTGACGTTCAAGAATATTTATTAACAGAATTGGGAGAAAAAAATTTTACAAAATTCACAAACATGGAAAAAATCAAAATTCGCTTTACAAACTGTGAAAACGATTTAGACGTTTTGTCGATGTCATTAAAAAATTTAAAAAAATTAAAATTTCTTGATATTCACGGTTTTAAACTAACAGATAATTTTATTAAAAATTTACGTGCATACAAGAGACTAATAAAATTAAATATTACATCAACAAGCATTACTAGGGAACAAATTATAGAATTAATCCTATATTCTGAAAATTTAAAAGAAATCAACTTGATAATGTGTTCAGGTTTTAAGGAAACAGTTATTGACGAAATAAAAAATATGAACAAAAATATAAACATAAATGTGTACTATTTGTGTTAATTATAAAATGAAATCTAAAATCATTTATGGTTTTTTAAATAAAAAAAAAATATGTTTATATTATTATACTTAATTTATCAAAAAGAAAAAAAAAACTGTTAAAATAATATTGTTTTTTTTTAAATTGTGTTGTAACAATTACATCTACATTTTTATTTTTTGTTTAAATGTTTTTAAAATTAGCCTGGTGCTAATAAATAATTTTATAATAAAAAAATGTATAAATTAATTAATGGATCAAAGTAACGAAAAATAGTTTATTGATAATAACTTAATAGAACATGTATGTATACAATATGTTTATAGTTATTACGAAAAACTTTAACAATTAAAATTATAGCAAAAATTCTAAATTTCAATTAATTTAAATGTCCTAGTACATAAATATCTAAGGCTTGTTTTATATTATATTAAAAATTTTATAAAATAAATTATTTGTATGTGATCGAATGTCACGTAAACAAGTGAGAAATTATATATTATAATAAAAAAAAAAACTTATTTTTAGATTAAATAAATAAATTTAATGAATAAATTTCTTTCAATATTTCATCTTTCTATCTTATAAATTCATCTCTTTATTAACCCTTATGAGATCAACATCCTTGTAAATTAGAAGCTATTTATTATGTATTAGCTTTTCTAAATATCCATTGAATTGAAAAAATTTCTTTTCGGTAATCTGAATAAAAAAGCTTTTTTTTAATCCATCAAGGAATGAATTTTTATTTCCCGTATTCTTCAAAAAGAACACATTAAAAACTTTTTAACCAAACCTAATCCAAATGCTGCCTGAGTGCCTTAAGGTATCAGTTTTGCATAATATAAGTAAATCCAAAAATATGTCCTGATGATTTGCAGTTATTAATTCAAGCTACTAACAAAGATATTAGACAAGAAACAAATCAATTGGCACTTTTATCCGCAAAAACTTCAGAATCAAATAAACCACAAGGAAAGCTAAAAAATTTAAGGCTTGGACCGTGGGATGTGGTTCGTAAAGTTTTTAGTGCTGAAGAACACAAGCACATGAGTGTAAATGATAAAAGTGATTTGTTTTTTCGTGATCACAATATTATTTCATTCTTGGGACCATCGATCGCCTGAGAAAATTTAATCGAATTTATAAACGGTTGCGCTACTGAAGGCGCGTAAATACGGGTTTTAAAAAATTTTTTTATATTACCCTTCCCTTTTTTTACCAAAAATGGAGAGAGCACCCCTAGGAGTTTGGTTATTGGTTGGTTGGGGTGGGGCGTGGAGGAGGTGGGGGGTGCACTTAAATTTTATGATAAAAACTTATAAAAATGAATATAAAAATAACGCATAATAATGGGATATAAAACGGGTGTGATAAACTGTCTTTATGTAATTTAAATTATATATTTTATGGTTTTCCAAAGTTATTTGATTTTTTGATCAAAAGATGAGATCTAAAAAATTAATCCCCGGGAGAAAAGGGAAAAAAAATTGGTGGAATTTATCGATATTCGGGTATCAATTTTATAATGAATTAAAAAGTCGTACTTGCATGTAAAAATGTGATACTGTGTGAAAATAAAGAAAAAAGGGTAAAATAAAATAAAATTAAATTAATAATTTAGAACGTGACTTTTACGAGCATAATTTGTTGTTTATTAATTTTTAAAAAACATTAATCCAACGTTTCGATTACAATGTAATCTTTTTCAAGGCTGGAATAATATATGACATTAGTTTACCATAAATATACATAGAAATTTTTTACAAACAAAAAAACTTACAAGATGGAATAGTTATTGACAAAACTGTTTTAAAAAATATCATAAAACGTTGTGATATGCATAATAACTATGTGTGACATAATTGAAACAATAACTGTAAAAAGATTTAATTATGCATGTATAGTCAAAATATAATTAAAAAAATAAATAAAAATTAACCTACGTATAGTAAAATGTAAAAATGTGAATATTGCACAAACAATGAATAGTACATATTGATAACCAGCAAAAGTTGGAGGGGGGGGGGCTCCGCCCCCCCCCTGTGTCACATTTCCTTCTGTTTGTTTTGCTTCAAAAAATCATTTTTCATTGCAAATTTATAATTATGCAAACACATTCAGATTTTTCGAATGAGACTCAGTCCCTCCTGTTCACATTTACTTCAATAGTTTTCTGTTGCTTAAAAAAATCATGTTTCTCTACAAATTTATAATTATGCAAACACATTCAAACTATTCAGAGCAGCGTAGGTGAAACATAAATGAAAAATTATAGGTTCTGATTGATCTCTAGTTATAATAGAGAAAATAAAAAAATTTAACTTAGTACGCATAAATTAGTGCCAAATTAAGTAATCCCATTCCGACAGTAAAATTTAATCATATTTTTTAGGTATTTCACTTTTTAAGCAAATTTACAAAAAATTTTATATATACTAAAAATAGTAAAAATTGAATATCTCCAAAAGTAAGAAAGCTGAGTCAGAAAACTGTAGCCTATGTTATCCGAATACTTTTATTCTTTATTATGACACTGGTTTCATATCGGTTCTTGAGTCATTAGGGTACAGACAAACAGACAAACAAAAAAATATATAATATACAATAATATAATAAAAACAAACAAATAATATAATATACTATACCCTAAAATTTGAGTTGAATATATATAATATATAGTAAAAAATTTTAAAAATATTTTATAAAATTTTAAAGATACCTCCGTTTTGAATGAAAATTTCAGAGAATACGTAAAAATTAGTGCTGAATTGAATACTATGAAGTGCGATAAGAAAATTTTTCGATAGTATCGAGATATTTCAATTTTGGATAAAATTTTTAAAAAATGTTATCAAGTTCAAAAATACTAAAAATTAAATAACTCAAAAACTACGATAGCTCATCAGAAAATAAAGGGCCTATGTCACCCGCATTTTTTTTTTCTTCATTTTGACGCCGGTTTCATGCCAATCGGTTTGGTGGTTCTTGCGTCATTAGGGTACAAACAGACAAACAAACAGACAAACAAACAAATAAATTTTCAAATATATATAGTATTAAGATATAGTAAAAAATTTTAAAAATATTTTATAAAATTTTAAAGATACCTCCGTTTTGAATGAAAATTTCAGAGAATACGTAAAAATTAGTGCTGAATTGAATACTATGAAGTGCGATAAGAAAATTTTTCGATAGTATCGAGATATTTCAATTTTGGATAAAATTTTTAAAAAATGTTATCAAGTTCAAAAATACTAAAAATTAAATAACTCAAAAACTACGATAGCTCATCAGAAAATAAAGGGCCTATGTCACCCGCATTTTTTTTTTCTTCATTTTGACGCCGGTTTCATGCCAATCGGTTTGGTGGTTCTTGCGTCATTAGGGTACAAACAGACAAACAAACAGACAAACAAACAGACAAACAAACAAATAAATTTTCAAATATATATAGTATTAAGATATAGTAAAAAATTTTAAAAATATTTTATAAAATTTTAAAGATACCTCCGTTTTGAATGAAAATTTCAGAGAATACGTAAAAATTAGTGCTGAATTGAATACTATGAAGTGCGATAAGAAAATTTTTCGATAGTATCGAGATATTTCAATTTTGGATAAAATTTTTAAAAAATGTTATCAAGTTCAAAAATACTAAAAATTAAATAACTCAAAAACTACGATAGCTCATCAGAAAATATAGGGCCTATGTCACCCGCATTTTTTTTTCTTCATTTTGACGCCGGTTTCATGCCAATCGGTTTGGTGGTTCTTGCGTCATTAGGGTACAAACAGACAAACAAACAGACAAACAAACAGACAAACAAACAAATAAATTTTCAAATATATATAGTATTAAGATATAGTAAAAAATTTTAAAAATATTTTATAAAATTTTAAAGATACCTCCGTTTTGAATGAAAATTTCAGAGAATACGTAAAAATTAGTGCTGAATTGAATACTATGAAGTGCGATAAGAAAATTTTTCGATAGTATCGAGATATTTCAATTTTGGATAAAATTTTTAAAAAATGTTATCAAGTTCAAAAATACTAAAAATTAAATAACTCAAAAACTACGATAGCTCATCAGAAAATAAAGGGCCTATGTCACCCGCATTTTTTTTTTCTTCATTTTGACGCCGGTTTCATGCCAATCGGTTTGGTGGTTCTTGCGTCATTAGGGTACAAACAGACAAACAAACAGACAAACAAACAGACAAACAAACAAATAAATTTTCAAATATATATAGTATTAAGATATAGTAAAAAATTTTAAAAATATTTTATAAAATTTTAAAGATACCTCCGTTTTGAATGAAAATTTCAGAGAATACGTAAAAATTAGTGCTGAATTGAATACTATGAAGTGCGATAAGAAAATTTTTCGATAGTATCGAGATATTTCAATTTTGGATAAAATTTTTAAAAAATGTTATCAAGTTCAAAAATACTAAAAATTAAATAACTCAAAAACTACGATAGCTCATCAGAAAATATAGGGCCTATGTCACCCGCATTTTTTTTTTCTTCATTTTGACGCCGGTTTCATGCCAATCGGTTTGGTGGTTCTTGCGTCATTAGGGTACAAACAGACAAACAAACAGACAAACAAACAGACAAACAAACAAATAAATTTTCAAATATATATAGTATTAAGATATAGTAAAAAATTTTAAAAATATTTTATAAAATTTTAAAGATACCTCCGTTTTGAATGAAAATTTCAGAGAATACGTAAAAATTAGTGCTGAATTGAATACTATGAAGTGCGATAAGAAAATTTTTCGATAGTATCGAGATATTTCAATTTTGGATAAAATTTTTAAAAAATGTTATCAAGTTCAAAAATACTAAAAATTAAATAACTCAAAAACTACGATAGCTCATCAGAAAATATAGGGCCTATGTCACCCGCATTTTTTTTTCTTCATTTTGACGCCGGTTTCATGCCAATCGGTTTGGTGGTTCTCTCGTCATTAGGGTACAAACAGACAAACAAACAGACAAACAAACAGACAAACAAACAAATAAATTTTCAAATATATATAGTATTAAGATATAGTAAAAAATTTTAAAAATATTTTATAAAATTTTAAAGATACCTCCGTTTTAAATGAAAATTTCAGAGAATACGTAAAAATTAGTGCTGAATTGAATACTATGAAGTGCGATAAGAAAATTTTTCGATAGTATCGAGATATTTCAATTTTGGATAAAATTTTTAAAAAATGTTATCAAGTTCAAAAATACTAAAAATTAAATAACTCAAAAACTACGATAGCTCATCAGAAAATAAAGGGCCTATGTCAACCGCATTTTTTTTTTCTTCATTTTGACGCCGGTTTCATGCCAATCGGTTTGGTGGTTCTTGCGTCATTAGGGTACAAACAGACAAACAAACAGACAAACAAACAGACAAACAAACAAATAAATTTTCAAATATATATAGTATTAAGATATAGTAAAAAATTTTAAAAATATTTTATAAAATTTTAAAGATACCTCCGTTTTGAATGAAAATTTCAGAGAATACGTAAAAATTAGTGCTGAATTGAATACTATGAAGTGCGATAAGAAAATTTTTCGATAGTATCGAGATATTTCAATTTTGGATAAAATTTTTAAAAAATGTTATCAAGTTCAAAAATACTAAAAATTAAATAACTCAAAAACTACGATAGCTCATCAGAAAATATAGGGCCTATGTCACCCGCATTTTTTTTTTCTTCATTTTGACGCCGGTTTCATGCCAATCGGTTTGGTGGTTCTTGCGTCATTAGGGTACAAACAGACAAACAGACAGACAAACAAACAGACAAACAAACAAATAAATTTTCAAATATATATAGTATTAAGATATAGTAAAAAATTTTAAAAATATTTTATAAAATTTTAAAGATACCTCCGTTTTGAATGAAAATTTCAGAGAATACGTAAAAATTAGTGCTGAATTGAATACTATGAAGTGCGATAAGAAAATTTTTCGATAGTATCGAGATATTTCAATTTTGGATAAAATTTTTAAAAAATGTTATCAAGTTCAAAAATACTAAAAATTAAATAACTCAAAAACTACGATAGCTCATCAGAAAATATAGGGCCTATGTCACCCGCATTTTTTTTTTCTTCATTTTGACGCCGGTTTCATGCCAATCGGTTTGGTGGTTCTTGCGTCATTAGGGTACAAACAGACAAACAAACAGACAAACAAACAGACAAACAAACAAATAAATTTTCAAATATATATAGTATTAAGATATAGTAAAAAATTTTAAAAATATTTTATAAAATTTTAAAGATACCTCCGTTTTGAATGAAAATTTCAGAGAATACGTAAAAATTAGTGCTGAATTGAATACTATGAAGTGCGATAAGAAAATTTTTCGATAGTATCGAGATATTTCAATTTTGGATAAAATTTTTAAAAAATGTTATCAAGTTCAAAAATACTAAAAATTAAATAACTCAAAAACTACGATAGCTCATCAGAAAATAAAGGGCCTATGTCACCCGCATTTTTTTTTTCTTCATTTTGACGCCGGTTTCATGCCAATCGGTTTGGTGGTTCTTGCGTCATTAGGGTACAAACAGACAAACAAACAGACAAACAAACAGACAAACAAACAAATAAATTTTCAAATATATATAGTATTAAGATATAGTAAAAAATTTTAAAAATATTTTATAAAATTTTAAAGATACCTCCGTTTTGAATGAAAATTTCAGAGAATACGTAAAAATTAGTGCTGAATTGAATACTATGAAGTGCGATAAGAAAATTTTTCGATAGTATCGAGATATTTCAATTTTGGATAAAATTTTTAAAAAATGTTTTCAAGTTCAAAAATACTAAAAATTAAATAACTCAAAAACTACGATAGCTCATCAGAAAATATAGGGCCTATGTCACCCGCATTTTTTTTTTCTTCATTTTGACGCCGGTTTCATGCCAATCGGTTTGGTGGTTCTTGCGTCATTAGGGTACAAACAGACAAACAAACAGACAAACAAACAGACAAACAAACAAATAAATTTTCAAATATATATAGTATTAAGATATAGTAAAAAATTTTAAAAATATTTTATAAAATTTTAAAGATACCTCCGTTTTGAATGAAAATTTCAGAGAATACGTAAAAATTAGTGCTGAATTGAATACTATGAAGTGCGATAAGAAAATTTTTCGATAGTATCGAGATATTTCAATTTTGGATAAAATTTTTAAAAAATGTTATCAAGTTCAAAAATACTAAAAATTAAATAACTCAAAAACTACGATAGCTCATCAGAAAATATAGGGCCTATGTCACCCGCATTTTTTTTTCTTCATTTTGACGCCGGTTTCATGCCAATCGGTTTGGTGGTTCTTGCGTCATTAGGGTACAAACAGACAAACAAACAAATAAATTTTCAAATATATATAGTATTAAGATATAGTAAAAAATTTTAAAAATATTTTATAAAATTTTAAAGATACCTCCGTTTTAAATGAAAATTTCAGAGAATACGTAAAAATTAGTGCTGAATTGAATACTATGAAGTGCGATAAGAAAATTTTTCGATAGTATCGAGATATTTCAATTTTGGATAAAATTTTTAAAAAATGTTATCAAGTTCAAAAATACTAAAAATTAAATAACTCAAAAACTACGATAGCTCATCAGAAAATAAAGGGCCTATGTCAACCGCATTTTTTTTTTCTTCATTTTGACGCCGGTTTCATGCCAATCGGTTTGGTGGTTCTTGCGTCATTAGGGTACAAACAGACAAACAAACAGACAAACAAACAGACAAACAAACAAATAAATTTTCAAATATATATAGTATTAAGATATAGTAAAAAATTTTAAAAATATTTTATAAAATTTTAAAGATACCTCCGTTTTGAATGAAAATTTCAGAGAATACGTAAAAATTAGTGCTGAATTGAATACTATGAAGTGCGATAAGAAAATTTTTCGATAGTATCGAGATATTTCAATTTTGGATAAAATTTTTAAAAAATGTTATCAAGTTCAAAAATACTAAAAATTAAATAACTCAAAAACTACGAAAGCTCATCAGAAAATATAGGGCCTATGTCACCCGCATTTTTTTTTCTTCATTTTGACGCCGGTTTCATGCCAATCGGTTTGGTGGTTCTTGCGTCATTAGGGTACAAACAGACAAACAAACAGACAAACAAACAGACAAACAAACAAATAAATTTTCAAATATATATAGTATTAAGATATAGTAAAAAATTTTAAAAATATTTTATAAAATTTTAAAGATACCTCCGTTTTGAATGAAAATTTCAGAGAATACGTAAAAATTAGTGCTGAATTGAATACTATGAAGTGCGATAAGAAAATTTTTCGATAGTATCGAGATATTTCAATTTTGGATAAAATTTTTAAAAAATGTTATCAAGTTCAAAAATACTAAAAATTAAATAACTCAAAAACTACGATAGCTCATCAGAAAATAAAGGGCCTATGTCACCCGCATTTTTTTTTTCTTCATTTTGACGCCGGTTTCATGCCAATCGGTTTGGTGGTTCTTGCGTCATTAGGGTACAAACAGACAAACAAACAGACAAACAAACAGACAAACAAACAAATAAATTTTCAAATATATATAGTATTAAGATATAGTAAAAAATTTTAAAAATATTTTATAAAATTTTAAAGATACCTCCGTTTTGAATGAAAATTTCAGAGAATACGTAAAAATTAGTGCTGAATTGAATACTATGAAGTGCGATAAGAAAATTTTTCGATAGTATCGAGATATTTCAATTTTGGATAAAATTTTTAAAAAATGTTATCAAGTTCAAAAATACTAAAAATTAAATAACTCAAAAACTACGATAGCTCATCAGAAAATATAGGGCCTATGTCACCCGCATTTTTTTTTTCTTCATTTTGACGCCGGTTTCATGCCAATCGGTTTGGTGGTTCTTGCGTCATTAGGGTACAAACAGACAAACAAACAGACAAACAAACAGACAAACAAACAAATAAATTTTCAAATATATATAGTATTAAGATATAGTAAAAAATTTTAAAAATATTTTATAAAATTTTAAAGATACCTCCGTTTTGAATGAAAATTTCAGAGAATACGTAAAAATTAGTGCTGAATTGAATACTATGAAGTGCGATAAGAAAATTTTTCGATAGTATCGAGATATTTCAATTTTGGATAAAATTTTTAAAAAATGTTATCAAGTTCAAAAATACTAAAAATTAAATAACTCAAAAACTACGATAGCTCATCAGAAAATATAGGGCCTATGTCACCCGCATTTTTTTTTCTTCATTTTGACGCCGGTTTCATGCCAATCGGTTTGGTGGTTCTTGCGTCATTAGGGTACAAACAGACAAACAAACAGACAAACAAACAGACAAACAAACAAATAAATTTTCAAATATATATAGTATTAAGATATAGTAAAAAATTTTAAAAATATTTTATAAAATTTTAAAGATACCTCCGTTTTAAATGAAAATTTCAGAGAATACGTAAAAATTAGTGCTGAATTGAATACTATGAAGTGCGATAAGAAAATTTTTCGATAGTATCGAGATATTTCAATTTTGGATAAAATTTTTAAAAAATGTTATCAAGTTCAAAAATACTAAAAATTAAATAACTCAAAAACTACGATAGCTCATCAGAAAATAAAGGGCCTATGTCACCCGCATTTTTTTTTTCTTCATTTTGACGCCGGTTTCATGCCAATCGGTTTGGTGGTTCTTGCGTCATTAGGGTACAAACAGACAAACAAACAGACAAACAAACAGACAAACAAACAAATAAATTTTCAAATATATATAGTATTAAGATATAGTAAAAAATTTTAAAAATATTTTATAAAATTTTAAAGATACCTCCGTTTTGAATGAAAATTTCAGAGAATACGTAAAAATTAGTGCTGAATTGAATACTATGAAGTGCGATAAGAAAATTTTTCGATAGTATCGAGATATTTCAATTTTGGATAAAATTTTTAAAAAATGTTATCAAGTTCAAAAATACTAAAAATTAAATAACTCAAAAACTACGATAGCTCATCAGAAAATATAGGGCCTATGTCACCCGCATTTTTTTTTTCTTCATTTTGACGCCGGTTTCATGCCAATCGGTTTGGTGGTTCTTGCGTCATTAGGGTACAAACAGACAAACAAACAGACAAACAAACAGACAAACAAACAAATAAATTTTCAAATATATATAGTATTAAGATATAGTAAAAAATTTTAAAAATATTTTATAAAATTTTAAAGATACCTCCGTTTTGAATGAAAATTTCAGAGAATACGTAAAAATTAGTGCTGAATTGAATACTATGAAGTGCGATAAGAAAATTTTTCGATAGTATCGAGATATTTCAATTTTGGATAAAATTTTTAAAAAATGTTATCAAGTTCAAAAATACTAAAAATTAAATAACTCAAAAACTACGATAGCTCATCAGAAAATATAGGGCCTATGTCACCCGCATTTTTTTTTCTTCATTTTGACGCCGGTTTCATGCCAATCGGTTTGGTGGTTCTTGCGTCATTAGGGTACAAACAGACAAACAAACAGACAAACAAACAGACAAACAAACAAATAAATTTTCAAATATATATAGTATTAAGATATAGTAAAAAATTTTAAAAATATTTTATAAAATTTTAAAGATACCTCCGTTTTAAATGAAAATTTCAGAGAATACGTAAAAATTAGTGCTGAATTGAATACTATGAAGTGCGATAAGAAAATTTTTCGATAGTATCGAGATATTTCAATTTTGGATAAAATTTTTAAAAAATGTTATCAAGTTCAAAAATACTAAAAATTAAATAACTCAAAAACTACGATAGCTCATCAGAAAATAAAGGGCCTATGTCAACCGCATTTTTTTTTTCTTCATTTTGACGCCGGTTTCATGCCAATCGGTTTGGTGGTTCTTGCGTCATTAGGGTACAAACAGACAAACAAACAGACAAACAAACAGACAAACAAACAAATAAATTTTCAAATATATATAGTATTAAGATATAGTAAAAAATTTTAAAAATATTTTATAAAATTTTAAAGATACCTCCGTTTTGAATGAAAATTTCAGAGAATACGTAAAAATTAGTGCTGAATTGAATACTATGAAGTGCGATAAGAAAATTTTTCGATAGTATCGAGATATTTCAATTTTGGATAAAATTTTTAAAAAATGTTATCAAGTTCAAAAATACTAAAAATTAAATAACTCAAAAACTACAATAGCTCATCAGAAAATATAGGGCCTATGTCACCCGCATTTTTTTTTTCTTCATTTTGACGCCGGTTTCATGCCAATCGGTTTGGTGGTTCTTGCGTCATTAGGGTACAAACAGACAAACAAACAGACAAACAAACAGACAAACAAACAAATAAATTTTCAAATATATATAGTATTAAGATATAGTAAAAAATTTTAAAAATATTTTATAAAATTTTAAAGATACCTCCGTTTTGAATGAAAATTTCAGAGAATACGTAAAAATTAGTGCTGAATTGAATACTATGAAGTGCGATAAGAAAATTTTTCGATAGTATCGAGATATTTCAATTTTGGATAAAATTTTAAAAAAATTTTATCAAGTTCAAAAATACTAAAAATTAAATAACTCAAAAACTACGATAGCTCATCAGAAAATATAGGGCCTATGTCACCCGCATTTTTTTTTTCTTCATTTTGACGCCGGTTTCATGCCAATCGGTTTGGTGGTTCTTGCGTCATTAGGGTACAAACAGACAAACAAACAGACAAACAAACAGACAAACAAACAAATAAATTTTCAAATATATATAGTATTAAGATATGGGAATTACTAATTTAAAAAAATGTAATATAAATAACATTAAATTATTAAAACTCTATTGAAAAACAATACGTTATTATGCTTTTAAATAACTACAATGTTTTGATTGTTATTGTTATTATTATTTAATTCCGTCAGCTGTGAAATTATCATAATGATGGTAAAATCATACAACTATAGACATCTATGAACAGGAAAGATAACCACAAACTTTATGTTAAGTTACGATGATAATAAACTTCTATGATAATGTAGACGCATTGTTTATATCAACGATGATTTATTTGATAGGCTTTTTCTCATTTTGTGGATGTTAGACAAATAAAGTTTAAAAAGTTGCTGTGAATCTCCTTGCTCATTTATGGCGTCCTCATAAATATTAATGTGTAGAACCTCACTGGTTTTTCTCTTGTGATAATTAGATTCATGATCTAATAATTTAAACTTAGACCAAGCAAAATTATGTTTTGTATCTTTGTAATGTTTTAATACAACAGGATCATCATCAATATTTTTTTGACTTGTTTTATCATTATTGATTTCACAATAATTAGGGGTATTTTCAGTTACAGTGCGTCTTTGTGGTCTCTTACGTGGCTGATTAATTCCTTTTCTTCTTTTTTCTTCTTCTTTTATTAAAGCATCTATAGGTGACTTGTGCTCATTTAATCTGATACCAACTTCCCTCTTGGTTTTACCAATATATGTGGCTGGGCATTCTGTACAATCAATTTTATACACAACACCAACCTGTCTTTCTTTGGGTATTCTGTCCTTTGCTTTTATGATAATATTATTTTCACCCAAATTATTAACAATCATTGGTATGGCTAATATGTTATGTCTTTTGCAACATTCATTTATGCTGTCATAAAAACCTTCAACATAAGGAACACGTAATTTTGGTTTCCTCATATTTATTGATCTTTGTATGTCAATAACATCATTATTGTTAGTTACATTGTTAACCTTCCTGTAATTTAACGTATCCAACCTCTTTTGTACATAATAATCAATAAATTTTTCAGGATACTCATTGTTAATTAAAATTTCTTTAACAATTTTAAGATTATTTTCATGAAAAATATCATCAGAAAGAAGGATGGCTTTGTCAACTAAACAATATATGATACCAATTTTTTGATGTTTGGTGTGTCCAGATCTGAAATTTACATATCTAAGAGAAGAAATTGGTTTCCTGTACCAGTTATGCAGTATTTTGTTCTCCTTCCTTGTTAATTGTATGTCTAGAAAGTTTATAGTATTTTCTTGTTCAACCTCATGAGTAAATTGTAACTTAGGATGGTAAGAATTGAATATATTCAACATAACCATAATTTTATTTTTTGGTATGCAAGTAATGATGTCATCTACATATCGAAAATAAAATATTGGTTTAAAATCAATACTATTTAGACATTGTGTTTCTAAGTCAGACATAACAATGTCAGAGAACACTGATGAAACAGCTGAACCCATTGGGGTCCCAAATACTTGCTTGTAGTACTTTTTGTTGAATTGTAAAAACTTATTATCATTTAGAAAGTCAATTGCCTTAAAAAATTCATCTAAAGGAATGATGGTATTTTTCCTCATTTGTTCATACCTCCTCTCAATGCCTGATTTGACTAACTCAGGAGGGACGTTTGTAAACAAACTGGTGGCGTCGAAGCTAACAAATACGTGATCATCAGGGATAGAGATGTTTTTAATTTTTTCAATAAAATCACTGCTATTTCGTATGTAAGAATCAGGCTTTTTGATGCAGTTATTTAATATTATGCTGATTTGTTTAGCTAAAAAATGTGTTGGGGTGCCAACAGTAGAAACAACAGGTCTAAATTTAGGTCGCATGGTCGCATGGTTTGTATAATTATTTGAATTTGAATAAAATTTGAATAATTATTCAAATAAATTATTAAAATAAAATTAATTATAAACCCTAAATAAAAATCGAGGACGGAAAATAAAAAAGGAGAAAGAAAATCTAATTAACGAATGGGAATTGGGAATTTTAAAAAATATTAAACCTTTTCTTTTCTGTCTGTAGAATAACTTTAGTTAAGATTAACCACGTTAATTTTATGTCATAACTTACTTTTTTGCTGCGGTATTGCGATCTTCCATTTCTGGCTTTTGTCGATGGCTTTGACCCGTGTGTTTATTTACCTTTACCGGTCGTTGACCCATCCGCAGGTGTTTCGATGCCGAGCGCTTACTCACGCACGGTGTGTTACCCCCTCACGCGTCAAAATGGCGGGAAAGTTCAAATTATTCTTAACGCTTAATAAGGATAATAAATAAATATACAAAAGGATGTGCAAAAGGATACCGTTTTTCTTTAATATTTATTTACGGGAAATTCGTTTGGAGGATTAAACGGGAAAAAAATTATGTAAAACTGGATAGTTTTTTATAATAATTTTTATTTTGTTTCTTTGTGCAATTTTTCAAATAAGTTTTTTTCTATGCTCGTTCCGCAGCTTCGGCAGTGTTTCCAGTATCGATTTTGCCAAACGTCCACAGTGATGTATGGTCTGTTGGACGAATGTTTTCTTTCTACTTGTTCGCAAAAATTATTTCCGTTGATTTGGAATAAAAAGTAACCCTCCTTTCTCCCTGGTACAATTGCAGCGATGCTTCCGGGTTTTATTATATCGTTGATTTTATCGATAACTTTCTTTTTTAACGAGTTGTCGACATTTGCATCCGATGCCCTTCCCGCATTGGTTTTAACGACAGACTTCCTATCGGAAAATGATACGGATACACTTGAAGCCGGAACGCCAGCTCTGGTGTAAGTTACAAGTGAAAGCAGCAAAATTTCTTCTTCCCCTTTGCCCATCAACCATTCCGATCCGTCGAAAATTTCAAATACGTCGCTTCGTCCTTTTTTGTAACTGCCCAACGTGCGGAAGATTCGATTGTTCGTGTAAACATTCGAGTCTATCAAACACGCTTGTTTACCCTTGGAATCCACGTAAAATAGACTAGCCTGTTCATCGAGATCCAGATCGAAGTTTTTGTTGTCTATCTGCATACTTGTGGTACGGCGAATGTCCTCGATAACAAAAAGCATCAAATTTCTTATGACGACGTTTTTTTCGAACGTTAATTCCTTATCCCGGCATCTCAAAATAAAATAAAAACTTAATTTAGCGTCGTTTTTTGATTCCATGACTATTATGTCGTTCACTGGATCAATTTCCGCGTCGAGGAATAACAGACAAACGTTAATAATGATTTTTTTAATAACCGTAACCACGTAATCTGTAGTGCTTCTGAATTTATCCCAGGGACAATCGACGTCGATGTACAAAAGACAAGGCTCCTCGTGGACGATCATCTCGTACAGGTGCCTTTTGTTAACTGGCTTTTCGCTGTGCAAATTGTGCACTAGATTCTCCGATACTAGTGCAAGTAAATGGTTGTTGTCGTCCCACTTTTCGATTTGGAATACGAATACCCTTACGCCATTCTTCCTTAAACTTTTAAAATCCTGAACAACAGACGTCATTCTAGCCTTGTTAGCGCCGTAATACTTTTTAATTCCGCCGGTTTTAAGCATCTCGAGTAAAGATTTGTCGTTCAAATCATAAACATTCATTTTCCGTGTAGAATTAAACTTAAATGTCAGTGTACAATAACCTAGAAAACATTAAATCAGCCGAAATAACAATAATAATAAATAATAACGAATAAAAACTAAACTTACTTGCTAAACTCCTCGATAAAATGGCATCACAATAACTTCTTTTTATTTGCACCGGGATAAATTTATTCAGAGGTTATTCACTCGCCTTCTCACCTGTTTGACCTACATAAACAACAGTCCAGCAGACGACGTGGAAATATCTCTCGTGGTGCGTCTTTTGTCACGTGATGGGTATCTGAAAATTTTCTAGGGCCGTGTACAATGCAAATAGTATAGGAAAATTGTGTATTTTGCTAAATTTTAAATATTTGTAGAAAATTTTTGCGAAAATCGTCAGCCTAAAAGTGTAAAGTTATTTTCCAAAGCAAATACAAAAAAAAAAAAAAATAATTATATTATTATTATTTTTTATGCAAGGTAAGTTTGTGTATGATTTTGTATGTTAAAGAGGTTATATTTGTAATGAAAACATACAATAACCATATAATGAAATTTTTTGCACATAACAATTATTAAACTATATTTTTTTTTTTTTTTTTTTTTTTTTTTTTAACTTGAATAGCAAAAAGGGATTGTCACGATGGATATCATTTTGCATACAGGGTTTGAAAAAATAACCCATTCTATAATTTTTCAACCGCAATCAATTCCTAAAGGCAGACGTTTAATTGAATCGGGTCATGTGGGAGATGTGAAGGAAACGCGAAATATTGAGACTGATTCTTGTAAAATTACAGCAACAGGTGCTAGACAATGTACACCTAATGACCCCGGACCCAATAAACGACCTTACGATGTGTCGTTATATGCAAGTTCATGAAGAAGAGTAATTTTATGTTAAATAAGAAATGAAATAAGTTATTGTAAATATCTTTGTTTTTATTTTTAGTTGGATATATCAACAAGACATGAAGAAATGAAGCAATGATTGAACGCATAATTTTGAAAGCAGAACACTTTTATTATAATCATTACTTACCAGCATTATCAGCAAAGGCAGACCAAAATAACAATCATCCTAAATCATAAAATCCACTAGCAACAATAAATTAAGTTAAATAAGAAAATTATCTATGTTAATTTAATTAAAGTTTATTATTTCAAGTTAATTTTAAATTTAAGCTTTAAAAAAGCATAGATAATATACTAAAGATAAAAACGTTTAAAAATACTATATTAATATTTTAATACAAATAGGTACTATTTTTTTAATAGTAATTTTTATAAATTAAAAATTAGAAACAATTAGTTATAATTAAAAAATATAATAATTTTCAAGTCCTTATTTTTGTAAAAAAATTTTATTAAAAATAATTTAATTTTCTTGACAAAAAAAAAAGAAATGTAATCTTATTTACAATGTAAACCTATATTTACAATTAAAAAATAATAATAAAATTTGAATATTACATGTGATAGTAAAAAATGTTTTTGTTAATAATTTAAAAGAATAAGTCATCTTTTCTGTACAGATATATATATAATTATTAAAAAATAAATTTTAAAAAAAACTGTCTATTTTTTTTTCCTTGTCAGAATGGATAATAGATAAAAATATGTTATTTTTTTCAGCTTCAATGCTTTATCTTACATCGATTTGATAACTTGCATTACATTCAAAGTTGTCATATTCACTTGCATCAACATCACTCTCGCTCTCGTATATTTCTGCATTGTCATCCCATATAAAACTTTCATTTATTTCATCCACATTCATGTTATCGCTTTGTTTGCTTTCATCTGCTTCTAAATTTTCATACCCTACATAACTTTCATAAATTTCATCATCATAAGCTGCATCTATCACTTCGCTTGCATCGAATTCAAAACTTTCTTCTTCTTCATCATCATCAATTTCAACATTTTCATTTTTTTCTTCGATAATTGGTGGCTGCAAATTTACAAGAACGCTGCAAACATGCAACAATTGATTTACACGATTAAAAAGGTACTTTGGGATTTTGTTAAGAATGTTGTAAGTTCTTAACCTTTGCATAATCCTTTCAACGTGTATTCGAACTCTAGCTATATTATATGTAGCTTTCGTTTCTTCTACAGTAAAAGCCTCTTTTTTCTGTAAAAAAGGTGGCATCACTACTAATACTCTTTTACCAGATTCATCAACTAATGATTTTATTTCGGGAAAGCCTTTGTCAGCTAATATAACATCATCATTCTCTAGCTTATCCAAGATTTTAGATTCTATTGTAATAGCAGAATCAGATTTTCTTCCTCCACTAGCTCTGGAAACGAAACAAATGTAACCTGTAGGAGTTATGCCGAATAAAACTTTAAAAGTGAAACCTTTTTTGTAATGTGAATAACAATGCACTCTGTGATCAACCCTGGAAGGAATATCTATTCTAAATTCAGTACAGTCTATTATGACTCTAGTATTTTCAAACTCTGGTTTAAAACAATCAGGCATAGTATCTAGAACAACAAGTTTATCTGGCCATTTTATTGTGTCTATTGTAGCATTATATAAATCTCCTGATGTTTTTTTGAAAATGTCTACAATAGTTGTACGATGAAGACCAAAAATTACACCTATTGCAGAATAGCTAACTCCCAATTTTAATTTCATTAAAAAAAAAATAAGAAGCCTATTTTCCATAGACAATTTGCAATTCTTATAATCTATTGTCCGAGTAAGTAATGGATCAAAATTATTTTTAGAGACTCCTGCTAGATTAATCATGCTGTTATCATCTTTAATAGAATCGTATCCTTTAAAAATCCCAGAATCATCAGTTTGAGTTGAGCATTCAGTGAATGTTTTTACATTTGAACATGTATTTGTTCCTTTACTACTGTATTTACGATTCAAATGATTAACTTTATCTACAAATATGTCTGTCTGTATTTCTACGTCACAAGAATTAATAGTACTATAACGGTTACATGTAAATGTGTTATGATTTGGCTCTTTTGAAGACTTTGAAAGATTATAAACTTGACATTCCTTATCTAGATTAGTCAACTCACTTTCTAAAATTAATTCCATACTTTGTGAATCATTGTCTACATGTAAATCAGGAAATGAATTTAATTCTGGAATTTCTGAATTGTTATCGGTTTCTTGATTAGTATTACAATTATTATTAACCTGAGTACTTTTCATCTTCTTACGGTTTACACTTCTTGTATACCTAAAAATTAAAAATATTATGCATTCAAATTTCAATTTAATTACACTTTATTTCCATTTTTCATACCGATCTCTTATTGCACTTAAATTTACTGTCTTTTTTTTTATAAACATCTGGAAAAATAGTTGGCACATAATTTGGACTTAATAATTCATTAGATTTACAGCCATCCACAAAATGATTACTGCAGATGACATCATTATCTGTTGGAATCCAGTTTGTATTATCAGAGCTGTAAATGAAAACAAGATTTAAGTTTTTTTTTATTTTTGTATTCTTATTTCTTTTTATACAAATATTTTTTGCACCAAATTATACTCATTCTTTCACAAATTTTTTACATACTTTTGCTTAAATAATTTTCATACAGTGTTTTGTATATCAAAACATAGAATGCTAACAAAAATACGAGTACTCAATATACTTACTTAACCCTCCTTACTGCCGCTATCCATTTGTTCCTTTGATCAATTTTCTTTTTTGATTATGGAAAATAAATAAATTTTACATCACTTTTTCTCCATGTACTATTACAGTTTACAATACAGCACGATTTATGTGATTTTTTTGTCATTTTAATTAAAAAAATTAATTTTTTCTCAAAATTTAATATAATGTTAATGCAAAACGGCCATAGCGATTGCTTGCTTTCTCCGCCGCGAGCAGTACAATCGAATGAGGTCTCCCTTCTACGTCCATGCACCACGCCAACTCTGTGTGTTGTATAGGGGGGGGGGGGGGGGGCGATGGTGCACTTAAATTTTATAATAACGATTTATAAAAAGTGAGTATAAAAATAATTCACAATAATGTGATAAACGGATGCGATGAACTGTCTTAATGCAATTTAAATTATATATTTTATGGTTTTCCAAAGTTGAGAAAAGATGAGATCTAAAAAATTAATCCCCGGGAGAAAAGGGAAAAAAAATTGGTGGAATTTATCGATATTCGGGTATCAATTTTATAATGAATTAAAAAGTCGTACTTGCATGTAAAAATGTGATACTGTGTGAAAATAAAGAAAAAAGGGTAAAATAAAATAAAATTAATTATAAACCCTAAATAAAAATAGAGGACGGAAAATAAAAAAGGAGAAAGAAAATCTAATTAATGAAGTGCAGAAAAAAAAACAAAAAAAATAAGAAATGTGATGACAAATAATTTATTAAAAAAAAAAACAAAAAGGTAATTATATATTTATTCAATTATATATTTAACACAATCTTTCTTTTATTTAAAATTTGCGACAATGACGTTTGATTTCCATTAAATTTATGAATATAAAATTTATAAACGTATTCACGTGTTTTAAATAGCTTTTATAATAATTTTTATAATAAATTTCGCAAATTTTTTGTCTGTTTAATTTAATTTAATTAATTTAATTCCTTGTTTTAAAAAGAATTATTATTGTATCTCTAATCTCAATTTTCTTCTTCGGACAATTCGTCACGTAAACGTCCAATTAAATTATGTATGCGCTGCATATCTTTGTTTGCGGCACACCATTTATTATTTAGATCTTCATTGTTTTTTTCCAATTCTTGGTTTCTTGATTCCAATCGTTTAATTTTATTTTTCAATGATAAATTTTCGCGTTTTAATTCTGTCGCTGTTCTGTGTGTATCACTTTTTCCAACTGTTGCTCCTATAATGATCAAAAATTTTAATTAATGGTGGATTTTATTACTGGATTTTCATTTTGTGATTGAAAAACAAAAAAAAATTGACAAAAAATTATTTAAATGTTTTAATTACCGTTGATTTTTTTGTTCTCTCCTTTTTTGGATTTTATAGTCTTAGTCTTTGATTTTTGGGTGTTTTGTTTTCTTTTGTCCGGATCTTCATCGTTTTCTTCTTTTTGTTCTGCTAGGAATTTTTTAATCAACAGGTCGCAATTCAAATCTTTTTCACATTCCCATGTATCCGAGTCTTCGGCATACCCAACCCATCTGATTAAGAATTTACGTTTACCCTTCACTGTGCGCTGTCCAATAATCTTTTCAACCTGCATTAAAAGTTATAGAAAATAATAATTAGTTTTGTATTAGTTTTCTGATACTTATAACAAAATATTCATAATTTAGTTAAAATTTTAAGGCAGAGCATTCGGTCGCAAATAATTGAAAGCATATATTAGATGAGATGGGAATTTTAATCTTTTTTTAAGCGGAGGAAGCATTTTAACGATAAAATTTGAATCCTTTTCTAAAGTTACACTCCAAAACAAAAAAGTAAATGAATTTAACACAACAATTATTTTATTCTGAAGTAAGTTAAAAATGCAAGTTATTTGAATTTTATATATTAATTATTTAATCTTGAGATTAAAACTTGATTTAGTCTTTTGTATCACATTGAGAATATAATTTAATGTAATTTTTATTTTTTATACTATTAAAAGCGTGGAATCCCTTACCTCATATTCAACTTCTTCTTCATCTTCTCCCTTAGTGTCGTATTTAGCAGCGATCGCTTTTTTTTTTTTTTTTTTTTTTTTTGGGCCCCTTCAAGAAGGGGCCTTTTTCGTAGGACGAGGAGAATGCATTTACGCATACCATACACGCGTACTGTATGGTTATGTAGGACTCAACCTCAAATTTGTATCTGGGGTTGCCCAGATATACACAATTGAGGAATTACAATACCCACTAAACTCCCCACCCTCCTGCATTTATGACAATATCATAGAATCCGGACCGGGACTCCCTGTTTAGGTATTACTTCGGTCCGGAAACAATGCAGCCCAGGCATTTCTTCGCCATACCCTGTCAATAAAGGAGGAGATTTTCCTACGAGAGGAAACCTTCCTCCTTTTTTCCAATCAGTGTCGCCCGTACGTACTCTGCCACACTGTACCAGTTAGCGGCACTGCGCAGCATTTCCGGGACGACTACTTCCGGCCTCCATTCATCGAAGGGCGGTCGCCCTTCAGCGAAGCGAGGACACCCAAAAAAGGTGTGCTCAGCGGTATCCAGCTCGCCCGGGCAATGCAAGCATTCCGGAGATGTCACCTTGCTCCACTTGAAAAGCATATCGCGGAAATAACCGTGACCAGTTAGGAACTGTGTGAGGTAGAAGTCTACCTCTCCATGATCACGGTTCATCCAGCTTTCCAAATCGATGATAAGGCGGTGCGTCCAACGTCCCCTCGGGTCACCATTCCACCTATACTGCCAACATTCCATTGTGCGGGAGCGAGCGCGAACGGAAGCTACGTCGCGCTCTTCTTCCCCACGGTTATAGATCGCCTGCCTTTCCAAGGCAAGCAGGTCGATGGGAATCACCCGAGCCACCACCTGGATCGCTGGCTCTGATACTGTCTTGTACGAGCAAGCGATTCGAAGTGCCCCCTGCCTCTGTACTGCCTTTAGTTTCTTGCAGTACTTTTTTATGCGGACATTGTCCGCCCACACCACTGCACCGTAGAGCAAGATGGAGTTAACTGTCGTCATCAACAGCCTCCTCTTCTCAGATCTGGGACCGCCGATGTTCGTCATTAGCCACGAGAGGGACTTTGTCACCCGGCCAGCCTTTTCACAGGCCTGCTGGAATTGTCTATTGTAGGTCAACTTGTTATCCAAGAAGACCCCCAAATATTTGACCGATGGTTTGGTCTGGATCATAAGGGGATTACCTCCGTCATCAAAGCTGATGCCGAATATGGTATCAACCCTTCTCCGGGTCAGAAGGACAATCTCCGTTTTCGGGACTGCCAGTCTTAGTCCGTGATCCGACATCCAGCTATTGATAAGGCGCATGGCCTCATCCAAGGTATTCTGCTGGTCCTCTGGCTCTCGAGCTGTTATGGTTAGAGCAACGTCATCCGCGTATCCGATCATGGAGCATCCATCCGGGAGCTCAATCTTTAGCAAGCCGTCGTAAAAGGCATTCCACAGATCAGGACCCAGAACTGAACCCTGCGCTATGCCTGCGCTTAATACTTTACCTCTTGTGCCATCGAGCGTGTCCCAGCGCAGGTATCGGTCCCGGAGGTAATCTCTGAGTATATTTCTCAGATAATCCGGAACTCTGAATACCTGCTCGAGGGAGTGCAACATATCGTCCCACTTAGCCGAGTTGAATGCGTTTTTCACATCCAACGTGACAAGCAGGACGTCCGGTTTAATATCCGGCCGCACTTGTCTGGCCCTCATAACAACCTTCACGACCTGCTCGATGGCACCGATCGTGAAACGCCCCTCACGAAAGCCGTGTTGGTCGTCGCTAAGGTCACCCGCTTCCCTAATTGCTTGCCGCAATCTTCCTCTGACCATGCTCTCCATCACCTTGCCAATGGTATTTAACATACACAATGGTCTGTAAGATGATGGAGATCCTGGTTCACCCTTTCCCTTGCTTATCAGAACCAGACGGGCCACTTTCCAGTCCCTTGGAAAGGCGCCTGCCACGAGGCACGCGTTAAACATGCCAAGCAGGAGACCAGGGATTACCTTTGCAGCCGCCTTAAGGGCTTCCGCGGGTATTCCGTCTGGTCCTGGCGCTTTCCCATTTTTCATTGACCTAATTGCCTGAAGTATCTCCGCCTCGATAAATAGCGGAACTTGCTCCCTAGGGACATCCAAAGCAGGGTGTTGTTGGTTTGGATGATCCGGGAAGAGAGCGTCGACTATTCTTTTGGTCGTTGCTTCATCCATCGTGTTGTCACATCCGGACTTAAGTTTGCCCATGACAACCTTATATCCCAGGCCCCACGGGTCGCTGTTGACATCATCTCTTAGGGACCGAAGACAGCGCGCCTTGCTGAGGCGGATAGCTTTCGCCAGCCTATGCTTGGCTCCCTTGTACTCTTCAGAGCGCGTAGCCAGCTCTGGGCGGCCATGCGCTATTTGCCGTCCTCTGCGTGCGCCGTGACAGACCCGTCTTAGCTCCGCAATTTCTTCATTCCACCAGTACACGCTTCTTTTACCCTTCCAGGGCCGTTTACGCGGCATAGAGGCATCGCAGGCTCCCCTCAGAATAGCAGTTACCCTCTTGACAAGGGTCTCTGCCTCTCGCGGGGTGGTCGGTCCTCCATGCCAAGCTGGGATAGACGAGAACTCTTCGCGAAGATAATCCACAAATCTGTCCTCGTCCATCTTTGACACATTCCAGCCTAGTGGGCGCTTTTTGTACGGGGGCCGATTGGCAACCCTATCACGCACTTTGAAGGTGATGTAATTATGATCGCTGCCATTGGCTCCATCCATCACCCTCCAGGGCAGTGTCTATCCGAACAAACCGTTTTTCACGGCAACCGTCTCTAACGGTTGGGATTTCGTCCGTTTTTAACAAAAATCAACCGTTTCAAACGGTACCCGAGAAGAATTTCACTTGCCATTGAAGGCCAAATCGTCTACCGTTTTTAACCGTCTCATAGTAAATAATGGTTCGTCAGCCGTTTCTAACCGTAGTAAATAAGAAATTAGTGTATGAGCCGTTTTTAACCGTAGGAAAATAGATGTAAAAGTTCCTGCCGTTTTAAACCGTACCAAAGTTAATAATAATTGCTCTGCCGTTTCTAACCGTATTAAAGCATAAATTAATGTATGAGCCGTTTTGAACCGTAGGAAAATAGATGTACAAGTTCCTGCCGTTTTGAACCGTGTCAAAGTAAAAAATAGTTACTCTGCCGTTTCTAACCGTATTAAAGTAGAAATTAATGTCTGAGCCGTTTTTAACCGTAGGAAAATAGATGTACAAGTTCCTGCCGTTTTGAACCGTGTCAAAGTAAAAAATAGTTGCTCTGTCGTTTCTAACCGTATTAAAATAGAAATTAATGTCTGAGCCGTTTTTAACCGTAGGAAATTAGATGTACAAGTTCTTGCCGTTTTGAACCGTTTCCAAGTAAAAAATAGTTGCTCTGCCGTTTCTAACCGTATTAAAGTATAAATTAATGTCTGAGCCGTTTTTAACCGTAGGAAAATAGATATACAAGTTCCTGCCGTTTAGAACCGTGTGAAAAGAACTTAATATACCGCCTGCCGTTTTTAACCGTGTCAAAGTAAATAATAGTTGCTCTGCCGCACAGTGGGGCAAAACGGTCAAAAATCGCTCTTGGTTTCAATTTTTGAGCTATTCACTTAAAACCTGTTTTAAACTACTTCTAGAAGTATCTAATTTCATGTGTCACTGCGGCTTTTTTGATTTTTTTTTACGAATTAGCTGTCAGCCAAAAGCGCAAATTTAACAAAATTTCAAAATTAGCGGAAATTTAAAAATTTTATATTTTGAATTTGAAGTGTTTTACACTTAATTTTTTTACTGTTTACTCAACCTTTCTATAAGGGATAATTGCTTAATATATATTTTATATATATATTCTGTATATGTATATATATTTCTGGATAAATTTTTATAGAAAGCGAAAAACATTGGAATTGGAAGTAAAACTGAAATTATTTATGTAATATTTATGCCAGAATATATAATTAAAATATATGTAACGCAATTATCCCTTATATATAGATCGAGTAAACAGTAAAAAAATTAAAACACTTTAAATTCAAAATATAAAATGTTGAAATTTTTGCTAATTTTGAAATTTTGTTAAATTTGCGCTTTTGGCTGACAGTCTCGCTGACAGCTAATTAGTAAAAAAAAATCAAAAAAGCCGCAGTGACACATAAAATTAGATACTTTTAGAAGTAGTTTAAAACCGGTTTTAAGTGAATAGCTCAAAAATTGAGTCCAAGAGCGATTTTTGACCGTTTTGCCCCACTGTGTGCCGTTTCTAACCGTATTAAAGTAGAAATTAATGTCTTAGCCGTTTTTAACCGTAGGAAAATAGATGTACAAGTTCCTGCCGTTTTGAACCGTGTCAAAATAAATAATAGTTGCTCTACCGTTTCCAACCGTATTAAAGTATAAATTAATGTATGAGCCGTTTCTAACCGTAGGAAAATAGATGTACAAGCTCCTGCCGTTTTAAACCTGTGAAAAGAACTTATTGAAACGCTTTAGAAAATCTTTAAAACGAATAAGGGGGCCGAAGGCCCCGTGCGCTTGCACTTTAAAATCTTAAATTATTCTTTATATTTTCACCATTAAAAAAGTAAATTATTTTGTTTTGAATGAAAGTTGGACATAAGTCTCATGTGCTACGTTACAATAGTTCCTTTTAATTTTGTATTATGCATACAGCAAGAAAAAATCTGTCGTTGAAAATATAATACTTTTCAAAAAAGGCGCACGGGGCCTTCGGCCCCCTAATGCTTAGTTACATCAGTTTTTCAGGATTTCTACAATGGTCTAAAACGGCAGATAACAAATTTATTAATTTAACATGATTAAAAATGGCTCAGAATCAATTTTATTAAATCCACATGGTTCTTTTCGTACGACTCAATGAGTCAGGAATTCGCATACCTATAATCCTACGGTTATAAGTGGCTCAGACATTAATTTCTACTTCATTACGGTTAAAAACGGCAGAGTAACCATTATTTACAATTGAACGATTAAAAATGGCAGGTGTTTCTTTAAGTTCTCTAACCACGGCTCATAACGGCAGGAACTTGTATATCTCTTTTCTTACGGATAGAAACGGTTCAGACATGAATTTCTACTTTATTACGGTTAGAAACGGCAGAGTAACCATTATTCACTATAGGACGGTTTCAAACTGCAGGCGTTTCATTAATTTCTTTTGACACGGCTCAACACCTCAGGAACTTGTAATTCTATTTTCCTACGGTTAGAAACGGCAGAGTAACCTTTACTTACTATGGGACGGTTAAAAACGGCAGGGGTTTCATTAATTTCTATACACACGGCTAAAAACGGTTGAAACTTGTAAATATATTTTCCTACGGTTGGAAACGGCAGAGTAACCATTTCTTACTATGGGACGGTTTAAAACGGCAGACTACTCTTTATTATTTATTTTCACGGCAAAAAACGGCAGAAACTTGTAAATATATTTTCCTACGGTTGGAAACGGCAGAGTAACAATTATTTATTGTTGGGCGGTAATAAACGGCTGGCTTCTCAATATGTTCTATTCTCACGGCTCAAAACGGCAAGAGCTTGTAGATCTATTTTTCTACGGTTAGAAACGGCTCAGACATTAATTTCTACTTTACTACGGTTAAAAACGGCCAAGCAACCATTATTTACTATGGGACGGTTTAAAACGGCAGGCCTCTCAATATGTTCTATTTTCACGGTTCAAAACGGCATGAGCTTGTAGACCTATTTTCTTTTTTGTACGGTTAGAAACGGCTCAGACATTAATTTCTACTTTACTACGGTTAGAAACGGCAAAGTAACCTTTACTTACTATGAGACGGTTTAAAACGGCAGACTACTCATTATTTCCTATTTTTACGGCTCAAAACGGCAGGAACTTGTACATCTGTTTTCCTACGGTTAATAACGGCTCAGACATTAAATTCTACATTTTTACGGTTAGAAACGGCAAAGTAACTATTATTTACTATAGGGACGGTTAAAAACGGCAGAATGATTTGGCCTTTAATGGGGCATGCCTTTTAATGGCAAGTAAATTTCTTCTCGGGTGCCGTTAGAGACTAACCATTATTTACTATGAGACGGTTAAAAACGGTAGACGATTTGGCCTTCAATGGCAAGTGAAATTCTTCTCGGGTACCGTTTGAAACGGTTGGCTTTTGTTAAAAACGGTCGAAATCCCAGCCGTTAGAGACGGTTGCCGTGAAAAACGGTTTGTTCGGATAGACACTGCCACCCTCCAGCCACCCACTCTTCCTGCCAGCCCGGCCGAGGCAAAAGTGACATCAGGGATCGATTCGCCAAAGCCTGGCCTTACGTAGGTTGGTTTGTTCCCAGAGTTCATGACCACCAGATCAGTTCTAGCAGCCATCTCTAGGATCAACGTTCCCCTACGGTTCGTGGTTGGCATTCCCCATTCCACGGCCCTGGCATTTAAGTCCCCAGCAAATATGATATTGCCAGAGACTTCCCTTATCGTTTCCTCCAATGAGGCCAGCTTTGCGGTGAACACCCCAATAGTGTCATTCGGTGACAAATAACAACTAATGAAAGTTGTATCACCGCACTTTGCCCAGACGTGATCGCTTTTTTCTTAGCTTCTTTTTTATATTTTTTTCCTCTGTAGGGTTTTTCTGTTTCATCCTCCGAAGCTTCTTTCTCTTCTTCGCCTATTCCCTCAGAGTTTTCCCTCTTTCTTTTTTTGTGTGGTATTCCATCTTCTTTTGTATCTTCTTCCTCGTCCTTAGATTCGTTTGATTTACCAGCTCTGGTGTTTCCTTTTTTTAAGCTCTCAGCTACATTTTCTATTGTACCTTCACTTTCTTCGGTTGTCTCAACCTGATTTTCTTCTTCAGCATCACTCTTCTCTGACTTTCTACTATTTTTCGACGATGATTTCCTCATGGTTTGTGATCTGAAATTTGAAAAATTTTCAATAAATAATTTAAATAAAATTAGCTTATTAAGTAAGTTTTATAAATAAAGTTAATTTTTCGATAAATTTGACCAAAAAAAATGTTGGTGAATAATTATTATTTTAATCAACGACAAAACACTGCAATAGACAATTTAATGTTTGTAGGTTATACTAACACGTTTTGGTTTTTTCAATATAGAGCACTTTTATTTCGTATAAACAATTTCAAATTATTAATTATTCTTGTAAAAAATTCGAAGCAAATTATTAATAAAATTATTTGATGATCAATTAAATAAAAAAATTAATTATTTTTTTTTTTTAGCAGCGTAACCGCAGTTGCAAGTAACTCGTATCACATTTATCGCTTGAATTACATTTTACAACTTCATCGGATGGTAAAGATAACCCCTTTCTACTCGATATTGAATTAAACGTGCAGTTGTGTTTTTTGATTTATTTAATTGTGAATATATTGTTGTTGGAGTTTGTTTTTACCGTGATTATGGAATATCAGGTAGGATAATATTTTGTTGTGGGTTAAGTTTAGCGAGTAAAAACTAAACTTACTTGCTAAACTCACCTCTAGGAGTTAGGTTATTGGGTGGGGGTGGGGGAGGGGGAACGAAGTTGCACTCAAATTTTATAATAAACATTTATAAAAAATGAATATAAAAATACTGAATCGTTATATGGAATTAATATATACCATAAAAATAATGCATAATAATCCTTCGTTTTTCTTAATTTTTTTATAAATGTCCAAAACACGAAAATTCTTCTTACGAAGATTTCTAATTTTTCTTATTTCTTGTTCTTATTTCTAATTTTTGTTTTTTCTTTGAATTTATTAACCAGAATTGTGAATAATTATAATAAAATAATTATAATAAAATTTTGAAAATAAATTGGGTCTTAATTGCTTTAAAAATTTTTCCTTCGATTGATTTATAGATGCAAAATTGTTTATTTCCCAATTTTATTTGGGGCTTGATTTTTGTTTAAATCGGCCGATTTTAATTTTGAATTTTCGCGCTGTTACTATTATATCTTAGGATGGTAATAGAGATAATCCCTTTCTACTCGATATTGAATTCTGTTTGTAACCGTGAAAACGTGCAGTTGTGTTTTTTGGATTAATTGTGAATATATTGTTGTTGGAATTTGTTTTTATCGTGATTATGGAATATCAGGTAGGATAATATTTTGTTGTTGGTTAAGTTTAACGTTTTGGTTAATTAGTTCAAAAAATTTTTTTATCTTTGATTTTATTTGGGATTTAGGGTTAGGTTTATTTTGCCATGAACAAAACGTTAATATGTAGTTGCTGTATATTTCCAAAAAAAAACGAGGCTTATTTATTGTTTGTCATTGAAAATCTGAAAATACAATAACATATTTTTTTCCTTCTTCGAATTTTTGCAAACAAATAGTTTAATCACATTGCGGATACGGAGTAAGGGATGCGGAGTTTCGGATGCGGAGCAAAATATCGTGCGTTCTCCTTTAGCGCGTTTTTGTTCATGTTAACAAATTAATTTGAAGTGGCGCCTAGTTTTAGCTTCAAGTAAAATTCATAATTTACATATAAAAGATGAATCTGTGTTTGTTTCAGGCTGAAGCTGAGATGTCTACGGCGGAAGACGTACTGGAAATTTTTTCCAATGATCCAATGTTTGATGGGTTAAAAGCAGACGACGTTGTTTCCAAATTTGACATTTTTGTTAAAGAATCATTGGCATCAGCACAGACCAAATATTCCGCGGTAGTGGTAAGACGAAAACAATTTTTCTTAAATTTCCAATTATTCATTTCTTTACGTGTTATTTTTAATTGTAGTTTCGCCAAGTTGGCAAGTTGTGTGACGATGGTTTAGTCGATTTCTTGGCCGGTGAATTGAAATCACTGAAAAAAGCGCCACATAAGGCAAAGAGAACAAGGTCCACGAAAAATTGGTGTCTGGAAGGTATGACACCTAATTATCATCCTGGACTAGGGTTAATGAAGGTGGAGAATTTCATTTATGTGGATGCGGTTGATTCTTTTTTGGAAAGTATGGTATCCGACGAAACTTTCTGCAATGTTACCGAAGAGCAATTATCGGACAGGAATTTTTTAAGCAAGCTAATGACAAGACGAGCAGTCGCTACTGAACCGAGATTTTATTTCCGCGACCAGGAGCAAATATTCGGTACCGAACAGTTGGATTTGCAGTCTGGTCCTGATTTAGAGTTTGTTGATGTCCTTCCCAGGGCCATGGACATCTGTCCAAGATCTCCAGGTATGCTTTTTGTATGTGAAATTTCGTTTTCGATGGTTACGCGATTATCGTTGTTCTAGGATTAAATACGTCTTATATGATGTACGGGGAAGCTGGTTCCTGCAGTTCAGCTCATATCGAAGGAGGTGGATTTTGCTCGTTAAATCTTGTTACCAACAAGAGGGGCAAGAAACTTTGGATGTGCCTCAATTATCCAGCCACTCTAAAATTAATGGACGAATTGGCTGAATTGAAACTCCAGACAAACAAATGTCCTTGGGCTAGAGAAGGAAAAAGGTGTGGCAAGGGACGTCCATGTAAAGTTTGCGCATGTAAAAAATCTGGACTACATGGACCTGGATTTTTCCTAACACCACTCCGGAGTTTCTTCGGGAACGCAAAATTCCATTTTTTATTTTTGTCCAGACTGCAGGTGATTTAGTTTTCATCTTTCCTGGTGTAGCTCCCCAGATTGTTAACTTGGGGCCGACTATTTGCGAGGCGAGGAACCTGATGCCCATGACTTTCTCCTTCAATAGAACGACTAAACTAATTTGTGGTTGTGGATCTGACCATGGTGGGCAAACTCTCCATTTTCTGGACCTTCAAGTAATGCCACCTATATCAGGTGATGCGTATTGCGAAAAATGCAAGAGATTAATAGTGGCTGAGACACCCGGTGGACACAAAAAGACTTGTCCAGTAGTGGTTGGATGCAAACAACCTGAAATGCAAGAGGACTCTTGTTTAAATGGAATTGTGGATTTTGACGGAGACGTTGAAAATTTTGACGAGGATGTGATTGCAGCTATAAACAGACTTAATAATTTAACTTATAAGTCTATTTTTGTACAAAGCAAGTGCCATCATATTAAAAAAATGAAATTATTATATACTATAATGTAAATTTTTGTAAGGGGTTTTATCCCCGTTGATTTTTTTTTAACAAATAAATTTTAACAAAAAATCTTTAGAAAGCGAAACTAATCGCAGGCTGACGCTGCTACTTTCCTGACACTTGATCAAATCTGAGAAATCTAATCCCTTGCAAATAGAAAACAAACGATCCATTATATTATCCGATGTGTGAAGATCTTGTACAAAGCCAGTCTCGCTGACTGGTTTCACACCATTACTCTCGAGGAATTGTAGATCCATCTTGTACTTTTGCTTCAATTCCAGAGATTTATCCGGATGATATACCTCCTTGCTTTCACTAAATTCAGCATTTGACTGTTGAAAGAACGCAAACAGTTAATCAGCAATCGACTAAGAATAATTAAAATTAATAACATACCATGTAGTACTTAAGTCCCTTAATATATGGTCCGCTATAGAAGAGTTCGTTTGCTGGATCGCAGTCCAACCGAATACTCTGGAAGGAAAAGTGATGTGTACCCAAATCTAAAATATCCTTTTCACGGACTATTAAAAAACAAGAATAAAAGGTTGAATACGAATATCTTTTAAATTTAAAATAGAGATTTAAACTCACTATAATCTAAAATCTGTTGTGCGCTGGAGAGCCTTTGACGTACCTTACCAGTAAGGTCTGCATTAGGAAGCTAAGGGGTGATGTAGCTAACACTATATGTTTTTGCTATAAAAAGATGTTTAACAATAGCGTCACAAAAATTAATGATATTGAAAAATCTTAATCTCACCTTCCCCCACATTTTTCTGGGTGATTGTCTCGTTTTCACATCCATTGTCGGTGGTTGGGTCCGACGAAGCAGCAAGATTTGGCTCACCAACTACCTTTTCGCAGGCTTCGACTTCCTTATCATCCGGGACCTCTTGGCTATTTACATCAGCTGGTGTTTGTTTTGCTCTAGGCTTTATTACTGATACGAGCCTAAACCAGCCTCTCTCTAACGGCACCTTAAAGTATGGGTCACTAGGACTATCCGTTTTATAGTGGTTACCTCTCTTCTCTGATACTTCGAGAGGGCGAGCTGGGTCGTCGTTCTCGATAGTACTGGTTTTCAAAATTTTGGCTGCTCGGCTGCCGGCGCCTCCATTTTTTTTTTACCACTCAGTCTTCTTTTTCGATATCTTCCACCTCTCGTATTTTCCATATCGAAAATTTTCTACCTGAAAATTGAAATTGAAAACGTGAAAAACACGAAATGATTGAAAAGGGAAAAACGAAGCGAAAAATTGCTTGTCTGTAAATTATTTGTTATAAATAAGGATGTACAAGACACCAAGTCAACAGCACCCTCAACAAACTCACCAATTAGAAAATAATTTATTACCTGAAAATAACAATAATAAAAGGCTTACATTGAAATTTTAGTTATAAGGGAGAGAGAGAGAGAGAGAGAGAGAGAGAGAGAGAGAGAGAGAGAGAGAGAGAGAGAGAGAGAGAGAGAGAGAGAAATTTTAAACAAATAAATTATAATTCTGGATAAAAATGCATTAAGGAGGGGGTATGGTCAAAAAATCGAAATTTTTTTTATTATTTCATTCGATTGTATATTGTTTCAAGAGGGTCCCTACAAAATTTCAGATCAATCGGAACAAAATTAACTAAGTTATGGGCATAGACTTTTACAAAAATGTTATAAAACTATTTACAAAAAAAAACTTTAAGCGCGTTTTCTGAGGAATTTTTTTTTCAAGTCGGTGAGACACGTTACTCGAAAACTACTTTACCAATCCTTAAGAAATTTTACACACTCTTTCTTTAGACAATTTACAAGGTATTGACGTCGAGATATTTTTTTTTTTTCAATTTTTTTTTTATTTATAGTATTTTTTATGATTGAAAACAGGAATTCCAAAAAAAAAAAAATTAATTTTTTCCGTTTTTTTGAGTTTAAACTCGCACCAAAAATTGAATAATTGAAATAAATAAAAAAACTCGACGTCACTACCTCAAGGAACTTATTAACTAACAAACTATTTTTGGTTTTTTCGTTTTAGATGATGCAGCTATTAGTTACGTGTCTCACCGCAAATTTATTTTTTACAAAAACGTCAACATTAAATTAATGACAAAATGGTCAATTTTCAATATTATAAAAAAAAAATTTTTTTAGATATTCTTAAATAGTTGTTCTTTAGTATATACCTTCATCCGTTTATCTTACTTTTACCAGATCGATAAAAAAAAATCTTAAAAATTAGTCCGAAAAATACCATTCTGACCATACCCCCCCCCCCTTAAATATCGAAACTAGTTAGGTTAGGTATCGAATTAGTTATAAAAAAACATTAATTTTTAATGAACCATTCATTATTTTATAATTAATTTTTAAATTTATTACCACTCCCGCCCTTGAAAAGTTACTGGGTACTAACCCCACCTTGCGCCATTTTTAATTTTTACCGATCAGTTGGGGGCGGTGCATTCGTTTAAAGTTATTTTATTATTCTATTATTTTTTATCTATTATTTGTAATATAATTTTTTTTTCTTGATAATTAAATAAATAAATTTTAAAACTTTTATTCTAATTTAATAATTAATATTAAAAATCTAGAAATTAAAAATATTCAAAATAAAAAAATTACAAAAAAAGAAACAAAAAGAAAGAGTGCTTGGGAGTAGTGGACAAAGAGGCTTAACCTCTTTGGGAGTGGAATCCGCGTGCTTACGGGAAAACCAGGTAGTAACTTTTAAAGATATTAACAAGCCACCAGTACCAAGTCAAGACTCGAGATCTATTAAGATAAAGAGATTAAATACCCGTAATTATGCTCTAACCGTTGAGCGATTTAGATGTCATTCTGTGGCAGGTAGCAGAATTGAAGAAAAATGACTTAAAAGCAGGGACTTTGCGGGTACGTATCGTGAGATTATAAAAATCTCTTGACTGTAATTACCCAGATAATAAAAAAGCTAATTTTTTGCAGAAGATATTAGAGAATGGCACTGATAAGGAGGTTATTATCGATGATGCAACAGACGAAGAATTAAAAGTCCAAATTCTTGTAAAAAACAATTTAGAATCTTATACCTTTTAATCATCCATAACAGCAGTAATGTTAATCGTTTAATAAATTTTAGGCTATCTATCCTTCAGAGGTTGACAACAGGACGTTCTATTACCACAAGGTAATTATCCACGATGGGTTTGAAGCCTGTACTGCCTACCTCCGTATATCTGCAGATGCTCCAGCCTATGATTTATTGGAATACAAATTCAGGACAATATCCATTTGTAAATACATCGTTGAAAATGTTCCTGGAATTCCAAAGTCAGTAAAAATTGCACACAAATAATAATTTAAACACAAATGATAATAGATTCGAATAATGTGTTAAAATTTTCTAGTGAGGCTCTGATATTGAGGAATGTTAAAGTAACAAAATTACCTAGTGATTTTGAACGTGCGCTTATCGCCAACAACAATGTGGTCCCTGGGATTATTACTATTATAATCTCAAATACTAAAAAACCGAGGTTAGTTAAGGGACGGGTGATTTCTGTATCTTCAATTTACGGAGCGCATGAAGACACCATGGAGTTTACTATTATCGACGAAAGCAACCATGTTGGGATTCGGTGTTTGGCCTTTGGTCAGCAGGCCCGTTTCTATTCTGTTAATATCAAATATGACTTTGTCTATTATATTGTAAACTTCACGGTTCACATAAGAAACAATGTACACGAGATTTATTTGCAACCTTACACAACTGTCTTGGAGAGTAATGTCTGCAATTCTTCGGTACCAGATGATAACTTTTTAACACTATCAGCAAATGAAATAGAGAATTTGAATATCGGTGATGATATAGGTACTGTTTCTCTCTAATTATTATTATATGAAATTTTAAAACAAGCATCATTTAAAGGTAATCAAACTTTTTCAATTGTAGGAGCCTTCAGAGGTACCATCATTAGGCAGGTCGATGATTTTTTCAGTAAAAAGGGAGTGCGTTGCAAAGAGTTGCTGATAAAAGACGCAACCAACCGTGAGGTACACAGTCTTTATTAACAATGCTTTGCTTCATTGTAAATGTGTATTTTTAATAATTTTTTAGATTTACATTCTCTTGACAGCAAAGAGAGCAGAGACTTATCACCATGTCGATAATAAAACATTTTTAATGAAAAACGGTTATCGATATCAATATACAAACCACGTGAGAATACTTCTCAAATTTCAATCGCTCTTTGTTGTTGATCCACAACCACAAGTTGAAATGTGTACCAAGGAACACGGTAATTAGCATCATCATTCTGGTCCGGACTCGACGGCAGAGTATCTTATGCAACAACCAGAAAGTTTTTATAGCTCTGTTAACAATTAATTTTAACATTAAGCGATAAATTATAGATGCGAAAAAGATTTCGATAATAGTATTAGTAAAATAACGTTAGCTACATCGTGATAACGTTAAATTGCTTATAATTGCAATTGTCAATTTAACGATGTTGTTTTAGTATTATCTCTTGTGAAAGAAAATTGTTTTTGTTTTATTTAAAAGACCAGTTTTTGTAGTTAACGAGTAGAGGTTGTAACCGTAGACGTAATTTAAATGTATTTTTGTGTAAACAGTAAAAATAAAAATATTGAAATATTAAATTTATATATTAATTAAAATTGTAATTCAAATAACAAAATATTGTAATAAAAATCATATTATTGTATATATGAAAAATATTATTTCGTTAAAAATTTATATTAAGTGCACTCATCCCACCCCATCTGTCAAACTATTTTCTTTTTCCCTTTTTTTTTTGTTTTTTGCCTATCTTAAAAGATAGTGAAACAAATAATAAGCAACAAAAACTAAACTAATAATTTATACGCGAATTAAAATGAAATTTATGTTAATTATTTTTGCAAAACTAAAATTCTAAAAGAAATAATTATATAAAGATATGGGTCGATATTCCTCGAGTGTATGTAAACCTAATTCTTGGGTCTTTAAATCTGTCCAAATATTTTTCAAAGTTTTTAATTTTTCAATTACCCCAATTTTTAGACTCAGGTCTTCTCCTTGATTTTTACAGCAAAATAACTTTCTTTTTAACTATAGCATTATTAGAGATCCTATAAAAACAATAGAATTACGAAATAGATTTTTTAAGGCATGTTTTATAATCTAATTCAAAGAAGTTAAATAATTATATAAAGAGGTCTTGTCGAGATAATCAGATTTTAAAAATATATTATTCGTGGTATATTTTAAAAGTAAGTGAAATTTATAAAAGTAGTTTTTCAAGTTAATGGATACGGAGTAAGGGATACGGAGTAAGTGATGCGGAGTAAGGGATACAGAGCAAAATATCAATATAATATAAAGTTATAATTATTTTATTCGAATTATTTTCTCGTGCGTTCTCATTTAGCTCGTTTTTGTTTATTTTAAGAACAAATTAATTATTACAACAAAAAGTTTAAATTAATCTTATCCATGGCAATTTTGTATATACCAAACATAAAAAGTTATAGTAATTTTTATACAAATATAAAGCTAAATTGTATAACTTAACAATTCTAGTTTCTTGCACAGCATGTTTGTAACTGAAATATTTTAATGGTGTATTTATATATATATAAATATTTATATTTATATTTATATTTATATTTATATTTATATTTATTATAATAAACATTATAATAATTGAGTTAAATTAAGTTTTAATTTACTTTTTTTATTATGTTTATGTATAACAAACATTACAGCACTTAACATCCACTATAAAGTGTACAATTTATTGAATTAAAAATAATCAGCGTAAAATTCTTTTTTTCCTTTTTTAGGCGGGCTAGCTTCGATGTCGATTATTGTTACTAAGGGACTGGACGTACCACTAAAGTTGATATCTTTTGATAGTGTTTTGTGTAAATTGGCGCAGTCGAAGTAGTATAAATACAAACAATGACAATAATCGCGTTTCATCTTAGTATTGCTTATAGTTAAAGCCAAAGCGCTTGTTACGTGGTAAAAGCCACTTAACTCTAGTTTTTTCAAATTGGGTAAACAGTTAATGACGGGTATCAGGTAATGATCCGTAATTATGTCTGGTTCTGGAAAGCATAGCTCTAATGTTTCTAAATTCGTTAAGAAGGACAGCCACTTTAATCCATGTGGAAATGAATGACACATTTTCAGGTGCTTTATACTTTTGCACGCGCATACAATCTCAATAAGATCACTATAATCGTTTTCGCTGTAGATTTTAAGCTTACGTAACTTCCGAAGAAGAGAAAAACACTCGACAGCATTTGGTGTTGCTTCAGAATGTTGCACATTGCTCAGATAAAGCTCTTCCAGGTTATGGCACCTACATAGATTTTCTACTGATACTTTTGTTAATTCTGTTTCAGTGCAATTTAACAATTTCAAATTTATTAATTTGTTAATGAGCATTGATGTATAATTATTTAGCTCTATTGACATCTCTGTTATGCATTCGTTGTTTGCTGACAGGTTTTGCATAAAATTCCAGTACACGTTTAAATTATGACAATGGAAGCTAGTGAGTTGCTTTTGAGACATTATAAATTCTAAATTTTTAGGATTAAAGCTTCCCCCATCAAATCTTACATCAAATTCTTCTAAATTTAAACAGTTACTCTGTTGGATACTCTGGATAAGCCTATCAAAATTAATATAACACATACTTAATTTCAATTTCCGTGCATTTGGTAGCTTGGTAATTAACGAGTATAGCTCTTCATAGCTTGATAATTGGTCAAAAGATACGTAGAGCTCCTTCAAGTTAACAGGCGATAACGTTAAAAAGTTTAAATGACGTTTTACACCACACAATACAAGCTTCGACAAGCTCTTATTTTGTTTCAATATATTATTCAAATCCAATAGATTGTTATCTTTGACATGGCATTGGAAGCTTACTTGAATAGATTCCAGATTAGAACAAGCATTGGCAATAATGTCAGAAATAAATTGGTAGTAGCTGTCTTCAGATTCAATGTCGATCTTGACATGTTTTAAATAAGTTCCGCATCTGTCAAATACTCGACGAATGAAACTGCAGGCGTGATTGCTTCTCAATTTAAAATCAAAATCTTGGTTTAGCTTGTTGTCCTCGAAAGCCAAACTTTCAACATTACTCCAGCATGCTATTGCGGCATCCCTCCATGGCCTCGAGACCATTTCAATTTTAAGCCTATCGGTTACAGGTAAACACCTAAAGATAGAGATCAAGCAGTCGATATTGAGTTTCTCGATTGATGATTGCATGTCTGTAAATTGTTATATGTATATTAGGTTAATGCTCTTAAAATTAGTGCAAGCATTATAATTAAAAATAAATTTTACCTTCCATTCTGTGTGATCAGCCTATACAAAGAAATGTCTATGTGGAAAAGTCTCAATGCAGTCACGAAGCAAGAAGAGAAGAAGTTGAATTTTTAATTAATGAACACTACAATAATTTGTCTAATTCTTCTAATCTATACTCCATTATGATAATATTTGCTCGTTATGAACTAATAAATTTTTGAATGGAAAAATATTATTATGGGTTTTATCTTATACAAACTATTAATAAAAACACATTCCCAAGCATAAAAGTATAGTTGAATTTCACTTATATCTTCCTAATGTTACTTCATTGAACTTGTGGATAATTTTATTTTTTTATTTTTTGGTTAGGTTGGTTTTTTGTGAATTTGATTTTTTGATATTTTGATAATTTGATATTTTCTGATCTTCCACTTTATTTATATATATAGTTTTTTTTAGACTTACACACATGTATATTTAACTTATGTAATTTTGTCTTTGGAGTATTACTTCACGAATTTTATAAAGAACTATTTTTTACTCACAAACATTTTAATGTTTACTATTTTTATATCAACAAAAATAAAAATATATTAATAGTACAAAAAAACTCTTCTGTAGCAGTATTTAAGCCACATGTGTTTTAATCAGGGTTTTTTATTAAAATTTAATAAAATTATTATCCTAACAATGTTTTTACGTCTTATTTACATGATGGATAGTGTGGCTTCACTGTATATAGCTGTATAGGAGAAGAGAGAGCAGACGGAGCTCGTGTTTTTTTTCCCGCTTTTACCTGCCTGTATGGATAAGTCCTCTCGGGAGTTAAATAATCAGTGATTGTTCAATATTCGGAAATAAAAAGAAATAAAAATTTGACAGTATCGAGAATTGGCTTTAATCGGCGAAAATAAAAGTATTAGTAGCGGCTGGTTCAATATTGGAGTTCACCTGGAGTTCATTCGTCAGTCGAGATTAAGGTATCATTTTTAGTATCGATATTTTTTTACAATGTTTCCATAGAATACAAATTTTTCATAGAATATAAATTTTTAAAGAAATAATTGCATAATTATGTAGATAATAACCGTCCTGTAGATTTAAATATTAACCTCACCTAAATTCCTCGAATTTCGCAGAACAAAGATTACGTGAAAAAAAGATGGCAGAGAATGTAGATAATAGATCATCAAAAGCTTTTCGATATCAAGTCAAAAGTTTATTAAAACACGAAGAAAAAATAAAGAAATTAGAAGGAAGTAGTGCGGGTTCTTCAGATGAGCCATCTTGTGCTTCTAGAATATACAGTAACGTAACTTTTTCCAATGTTACGTTTTTGAAGGACAACAGCAACAGTTCCTTTTGGTATAAGTTTTATTTTTTAATATTAAACAATTTGTAATATAACTATGTATCATATTCAACGATTTTTATTTATAGCCTCAACAAGGATACGAAGATGGAGATGTTTGTAAGAAATAAAAAAAAATAATTGAAAGAATTTGAAAATTAGCGTAAAATAATCATTCATTATAGCAGGTTTCAGAAGTTTTTATAATTTTACTCTGTTGCCTGAAACTCAACAGCTAAAAATTCTTACTCTTAAATGTAGACTAATAAATGATGTTTTGTGTAAATTTTTGATGATAAAAATTTTTCTGTGAATAATTTATGTTGTTATTGGTTCTACTCCATTTTACTTTTTACCTTTAACCTTTTTTTTTTTTTAGTTTTCTACCCCAGATGTACTTTGTCCTGTCTTTAGTCGATTTACTTAAAAAATTTGGCATAAGTAAATAAATTTTTGCTTTTCAGCACTTAATAATTTTTCTTTTGACGCAAATGCCCGTTAAGGAATTCATTTCTCGTTGGATTGCGTTCAACCACTGTCCTTTGTAATAGTAGAATTTTTAATATTTGTAATATTAAATTTTCAATTTCGTTGAAAGCTTTAATATTTTTAAAAATACAGAATGTGTTATATGTAAAAAGAAAGATTTTAATTTTACATTTATTCATATGATATGAACGATTGATTAATACACGTTGAAACAATTTAAATTAATAATAATTATTGGATTTTGAAGGTTGTATTACAAGAAGAAATATAAAAAAAAAAATTCAATAATAATCAATATTTCATTTTATTTTTATTTATTAACTAAAAGTTTTAACATTATATGTTTAAATAATATTATTCGTATTTTATAAATATTTATTTGTTACACATTCTGTAATTTGTCTTAATCAAATACAATATTTATTTTTTTTTTATTTATTTATTAAACTGATTATATTGTCAATCATATTGTAAATCTATTAAATCAAATATAACTTCTTCTTCAGCATCCACATCTGTGTCATGATGAATATTGGTACAGCCGACTATCACTTCTAATTCGCAAAAATCACCACGAGTCTTCTTTAAATTACTGATATGTTCAATAAAATCATAATTTACATTTTCGCAAAAGCTCAAGTCAAGACTGGATAGTTTTAGAGAGTATTTTAAAATATCAATTACGGTGTTTTTTGTTACATTAGTATTGCCAAAGTTTAAATTATTCAAATTTCGAAGTGGACTAATTTCTTTTATCACAGCTTCGATGAAACTAAATCCGCAAAATTCAATTTCTTCTACTTTATTGCAATTACTCAATGGCACTAATATCTGAGTCGGGCATCTTTGGCCCTCAACAGTTATGTTAAAACTGATAAGATTTTGTAGTCTAATGAAATGATTTTCTCCTAAAGGTGTTGCAGAATAGCATTTAACTGTTATATTAATTTTTGTTAAATTAATGCATTCTGATAAGTCAATACAAAAATCATCGGTAAAATTATGCGCAAAAAACTTAAGAATTTTTAAGTTTTGAAAGCGCTTAAAGGCATAAAATTCAAATTCCTTTAACATTACAGTACATATTTCTTCAAAATTATGATCTACTGATAAATTGTCTACGACTTTATTACAAATACCAGGATATATATTTAATTTTCTTAAATTTTTTTGTTTAGAAACTAATTTGCTTAGTTGACTTTCGTATGCATATGTGGCAAAAAAATGTAAAATAATTGTAATTTCAGTTAAATTTTCACAAGCGCTTGCTATTAATGCATCTAAGGTCTCTATCATATCAACTCCACAACGTAAATAAATTATTTTTAATTGTTTCGAATGAGATAGGAAGCTAATTAAATAATTTTTTGATTTAATGTTGCAACTCGTTATATAGAGTTCTTCAAGTAGTTCACTATTCAAACTGGATAAGCAAAAACCTGTTATATTTACATATTTTAACCGAAGGATGCTTAATTTTTTGCTATTGTCAAAGAAAATGAAATTTTGAAATAAAAATCTAATTTCAATTTTTTCACATTTACCCATGTTAGATGACTTAATCCGTTCCACCTTTTGCAAACTGTTTCCAAGTCTAATTTTTCCTGTAGGTTCAAATTATCAAATATAGCTAATAGACAGTCGTCGTTTAATATTTGAACTGTCATGATGTTTAACGATTTTGTTCCGCAGTAGGTGAGTAGTATAAATTTGCTTTCACAAACCTGCGATCGATTCGGAAATTCACCTTCTTTAAATTATGAAAATGGCAGAGGTTTTGGATAATAGTATTTGATGCACCTGAAAACAAAAATTTATCGTTTTTCAACAGAAGGTTAAACCCGGTAAATCAAACAAAACCTCTAAAACTAATTTGAGCAGTATATTTGTTCAAAGAATGATGTTAATGAAATTTTATGAGAATAGGTACTGAAATAAGTGAATTAGCTTACAAAATATCGAGCTGCAAGATGCTTTATTTTTCTAAAAAGTTTCTAAAAACAAATTAGTTATAAAAATGAAAATACTATTTATTCACTTGCTTTGCCAGCTACGTGTCATAACCATAGAAGTATGATAAATAACTGCTCAGTCAACAAGAGGGAGAGTGGAGGGTTTTTCAGAGGGTTGAGGGCGCTACTGAGCTAAGGTAAGTTTGAGTGGGAATTAAAAATTATAAAATATGACTTCATTTATTAATTAAATATTTAATTAAAAAAACTAATTATTTGGTATAAAAGGGTAATAAGGTCGAAAAATAATGTCTTGTTTAAAAACTAAGTTAAGTTAACCTCTTTGGCTTCAAGTCCTACGTGTATGCGTGTATACTTATTTACATTCGATATCTGAGTGTATTTTAACAAATTTTGTTTATTATTCAATAAATAATTATTTTTATACTTGTTTAAAAGTATTTATTACCCTTTTATACCAAATAATTAGTTTTTTTAATTAAATATTTAATTAATAAATTAAGTCATATTTTATAATTTTGAATTCCCACTCAAACTTACCTTAGCTCAGTAGCGCCCTTGGCGCCGGATTTCAGGAGGGATAGACTCGCGTTTTGTGTTGGGGTCTCATTCTAATTCTGTGTTCGCGCGTGCTGCGGTGTACTCTCTCCTACTAGTCATTGCACAAGAGTACGGCTGAGTGTAGGACTGCGTGCGACAGAATGTCTGGAAATTTTGTTGCCACTGGCAAAATAAACAACTTTCAGCAGAAACTAAACATAAGAGTTAAAGAAGTAGGTATACTTTTTTTAAATAGCTACTTTTAGGATATATTATACAAAGTAAATTAAAGAATTCTAAAATGGAAGGAGAGAGCACACAATTTGTTTAAAATTTATTTATTTATTGACTGGTAATTAATCAAAATTAATAATTTATTAATTATTCGTGTAATTTTTTGTTAATTAAGTGCTTTTAACAAGTATTTCGTTTATTGCCTAGATTTTATTTGGTTAGCCTTGAAATAACACTTTCTCCATCCACTTTATACAATATTTTAGCTACTTTGTAAAAAAAAAAAAAAAAAACAATTCCCGGTAATTTATGATTTACTCTCATATTCTCCGAGACTTTTCTATGCCCGTATAAGCATTGTTTCGAATCGATTTACAATTGATTGTTTATTTATAAATAATGGATTATATTTTTAAATGCTCATTTTAAAATCTGTGCTTTTTTTTTATCTTCTTTTAAGTACGTTGATGGTTTGAGTAAAAAGGACCTAAAAAACTCTCTAGACAGTATGGCTGATGAGGTTAGAGCAGCTTATAAAGATTACGAAACCCAAGAACCTTCAAGGTTTAGAATCTTTTTTAAAGATACTTTGGCCGACGTTCTTCAAGCAGGAGCACAAACCTGAACTTCACACACAAATACAGAGAAAATCGATGAAATGATTGCAGAGGTATGGCTTTATTACTTAACAAAACTTGTATGCATATCTAGCATTAGATTGTTTATACTTGCTTTTCCTGCGATTCTTAGCTTGGTTTTTCGTTGGTATTAAAATTTTGTTTAATTTTAATTAAATTTGACTGACGTCCGGTTACTCTTGTATTTGTCGGAATTTCAGAATCAGAAAAATTGATAGAAAAATTAGAAACCAAAAATGCTTATCAAAATTTATTGTTTACATATTTCATGTGAATTTTCAGAAACCATCTGATACTGCCCTTTTGAACAAGAGGAAGCGTGCAGCATATACTGATTATGAGCTTAAAGTTGCTAAATCGCACAAGGCTGACGCAACAAAGCAAACTACACCTATCCAGCAGAGCGGAAGAAAAGTAGTATCATCTACTGAAGCGTCAAGACAAAGTGATCAACAAGAGAGAAAGCACGACAAGACGTACGAAGAATTAAGAGTTGTTAACGAGCAAATTATACAAAGTCTATTAAAAGAAAACAAAAATTTGCGTATAGAAAATGAAAGCTTATTATCAGAAGTAAAAGAGTTAAAAGAACTCCGGTTTGAAGACAAGCATTTGTCATACATAAATAACTTAATCAAAGAAAATAGCTCCCTAAAGGAATCGATAACAATGCTCAACAGAAAATTAGAAACTAAACACAGAGAAGCAAATGAAAAAGACATGCTTCTAAGAGAAGCTTTAAAAAAATTAACCAAGCAAATTGCAGATAATTTGATAACACAAGTAGATCTGTTATTTGCTACAGTTTAATATTAAGGTAGCTATTAATATAAAATATTTATTATACTTGCTATTTTTTATTATGTAACAAAAAAATGTTAACAAATCAGCATTAAAATGATTAATGCTTTTTTTGTTCTTTTAAATAAGTTTATTTTGTAATATTATGTTAGCTTTTTAATTTAAAAGGTAGTTTCGACTCAGGATTCAATTACATTTAAAACAAAATTTTATATAATCCACAGGTTTATTTATTTATTTTTTTTTTGTGTTAAATTAAATAGTGTTTTTTGTGTATTATTTGATATTTATTTATTTTTTTTTTTGACAATAGTTAAAAAGCTGTTGAAGCTTTTTTTAATTTTATACAATTTTGTAATAAAATTAAAAGCAGGTTAATTTACGATACATTTTTTTTTTTTTTTTTTTTTTTTTTTATGGGAAATATGTGAATCTTACATCAGCCATGGAGTGTTTGCGGGCCTTAAAGACCCGCAAATTTCCATGACCGCCCAGTTGCACAAAGTGCACAACTGGGAGACCACCGACGAACGCGGTCGCCGGCTACGCCCCAGATTCTTACTGGATAAACACACTTTAAACCCCCTGCGCTTGTTTGTCCCAAACCGGAACTCCCTTTTCAGGTATAACTTCAGTTTGGGACGCGCAGCCTAGGCAACTGGCCGCTGCCTTCCCCCTGCCTAGTGACAGGAGAGCAATCTACGATAGAAAGCCCTCCTCCTTTTTCTTCAACAAGGTGGCCCTTACGTACTCTGCTACTTTGTTCCAGTTTTCGGAACTCCGTAGCATTTCCGGGACCACCGTCTCCGGCCTCCAAATCGGGAAGGGCGGGCGCCCCCCCGAGTAGCGAACACATTCGAAGAATGTGTGCTCTACTGTATCCTTCTCGCCTGGGCAGTGCAAGCACTCCTCTGTTGCCACCTTATGCCAATGCCTCAACATGACACGGAAATACCCGTGTCCGGTTAAGAACTGGGTAAGGTGGAAATCCACCTCCCCATGCTGTCGTCCCATCCATGCCTGCAGGTTTGAGATCAGTCTGCGCGTCCATAGAGAATTCTTCTCTTGGTTCTTTTTCCATCGTTTATTCCATGCTTTCATAGAGTTGAAGCGGGCGCGAGTGGAAGCCACTTCGCGCTCATCTACGCTCTCGTAGATGAATTTCCGCTCCAACGCTAGCAGGTCGATGGGTATCACCGAAGCAACAACCTGGATCGCCTCGAGCGATACCGTATGGTACGCGCAGGCGATCCTCACTGCCGCTTGCCTCTGTACAGACGATATCTTATGTCTGTACTTGGCAATTTCTGTGGTCTTCGCCCAGACTTCTGATCCGTAAAGCAGGACAGAGTTGACGACTGACATCAGGAGCCTTCGCTTCCCTGGTTTGGGTCCCCCAATGTTGGCCATGAGCCTTGACAGGGAGGATGCGACCGACGCTGCCTTTTCACACGACCTCTGAAATTGCTCCCAGAAGGTCAGCTTGTTATCAAGCTGAACTCCCAGGTATTTCACCGATGTTCTGGTTCGGATCGTGTGAGGGTTTCCGCCGTCGTCGATAATTACATCGAAGTCGGTGGGAACCCTTCGACGGGTCAGCAGTACAATCTCCGTTTTTGGGATCGCAAGCTGGAGCCCGTGATCGCCCATCCAGAGGTTGATCCGTCTCATGACTAGATTCAACCTCTCCTGGGTCACTTCCATGTCCCTGCCAGTTATGGTCAGGGCCACGTCGTCGGCGTACCCGATCAGGGAAACTCCTTCCGGGAGGTGGACGCGCAACAAGCCATCGTAAAAGGCATTCCACAGGTCCGGTCCAAGAACCGAGCCCTGCGCGATGCCTGCACTCAAAACCCTTTCACGCCTTCCATCGAGCGTGTCGTAGAGCAGTCTCCGGTCCCGCAGGTAATCCTTTAGTACGTTACCCAGATGGCTGGGTATCTGGAAATCGTACTCGAGAGACCGGATCATGTCATCCCACCTGGCCGAGTTGAAAGCGTTTTTGACGTCCAGCGTTACCAGAAGGACGTCCTTGCGAATTGCAGGCCGCTTTTCCTTCTCAGCCTTTACGGTATCCACGACACGCCGGATGGCGTCTATCGTGGAATGCCCTTCACGAAAGCCATGCTGCTCCTCGGAGAGACCACCGCCCTCCTCGATTGCCCTTCTGAGCCTTGCCCGGAGCATACTCTCCATCACCTTACCAATGGTATTTAACATACACAAAGGTCTGTAAGATGATGGAGAGTCCGGGGCTCCTCCCTTGCCCTTGTTCAAGAGCACGAGACGTGCCACCTTCCACTGCTTTGGGAACACTCCAGCCACCAAACACGCATTGAACATGTTTAACAGGATACCAGGGATTACTTTAACCGCTCTTTTGAGCACTTCCGCTGGTATCCCGTCCGGCCCCGGCGCCTTACCATTTTTCATGGCCTTTATGGCCTTGAAATCTCCTCCCTGGGTATCACCTCAACCGGGTTTTCCCGGATGGGCCTTTCAGGGAAGAGAGCACCGACGATCCGTTCAGTCGACGCCGCGTCCATCATGATGTCGGACCCCCGGTTTAACTTGCCCATTACGACTTTGTAACCTAGGCCCCAGGGGTCCTTGTTTACATCATCGCGTAATGAACACAGACATCGGGCCTTGCTTTGACGGATGGCCTTGGCCAGCCGGTGTTTGGCGTCCTTGTGTTCCTGAGAAAGTACGGCAGCCACAGGTCTGTCCCGCGCTCTTTGCGCCTTTCGTCGTGTCCTGTGGCATTCCTTCCGGAGCTCAGCTATTTCGGGAGTCCACCAGTACACTGGCTTTCTCCCTTTCCAGGGCCTGCGGCGAGGCATCGAGGCATCACAAGCCCCGCATAATAGAGACGTTACTTTCTTAACTAAGATTTCAGCCTCATGGGGACTTGTGGCCCCTCCATGCCAAGCAGGGATGGACGGTGACTCGATTCGAAGATACTCCTCGAATCTATCTTCGTCCATTTTTGGAACGTTCCAACCCAGGGGGCGCCTCCTGTACGGAGGTCGTTGTGAGTTTCCTTCCAATACCCGGAAGGCGATGTAATGATGATCACTACCATTGTATTGATCATCCATCACCCTCCAGTCGCCTATTCTCCCGGACGCAGCTTTTGTAGCGAAGGTTATGTCCGGGATAGAGACACCCCAACCCGGCCTCTCGTAGGTAGGCCTGTTGCCTCTATTCTGGACCACTAGTTTGCACCTAGTGGCCATTTCAAGCACCATTCGTCCCCTGGGATTAGTCGTTGGCATCCCCCATTCTAGAGCCCTGGCGTTGAAGTCTCCACCAAGGATGATGCGACCAGTCACCGTTCGGACCGTGTTCTCGATGCTGGCCAGCTTTGTGGCCAGCTCTGCCGAGTTGTCGTTTGGGGAGAGATAGCAACTTATATAAGTTGTCTCCCCGCACTTGGCCCAGACGTGGCAATTCCCTTTCCCTTGTTGGGTAAGGGACGTTTGGGCTCTGCCTCGAAGCCATATGGCGCAGCAGCCAGTGTCATCGGAAAGCCAGTACTTGTGGTTCATGTTGTAATATTGCTCGCTTAGTAAGAGGATATTTGCATCCTCTTCGCGAGCAATTTGATCCAACAATGCACCAGCTTCCCGTGCGTGTCGCATGTTCCCTTGGAGAACCTTGATCATTTCCGATGACACCTGCTTCTCGCCAAAGCCAGAGCCTCCCGGTAGCTGGGGCAGTTTCCCTCACCAGGATAGTGCTCCGTCGAGCACTTATCCTTTCTGGACGTGCAAAGGAAGCACTTGGGCTTCTCTTTGTCACATTCCGTCCTTTTGTGGCCATTTTCGCCGCATTTAAGACACGCCTTACTTCTGTCTGGGCCTTTACAGACATATTGACTATGCCCATAGCCCAGACATTTGAAGCAGCGTCGAGCATCCGCACGGAGGCGCACTCTGCTTGATGCCCAGCCAATCTGGATTTTGCCCTTTTTGGCCAGGCGCAAAGCGTCGGCCTCAAGCAGGTCTACCACAGCCATCTGGCTTGCTGTACCTTTGGTTTTGAAAATGGTGACCTGGAATAGGTCGCCATTTTCAAGACCTACAGCCTTGGCGACAGCTGCCTGAATCTCTTGCTCATTAGTGACCCCGTCCAAATCTCGAATTTCGAGTTTTAGAGTGGGTATCATGTCACGAACATTTGACTCAGGGCCCGTGACTGCCTTAACTGCTTCTTCAAGCTTTTGCCTGTCCTCAATGGCCTCCAGTTCTATAAGGACGCTGCCGTTCTGCGTTTTCCTTATCCGGTGAACCCTTGTGCCGGACTCTTCGAGGTTCACGCTCCTCTTTAATTCAAGGAGCGTTTCCTCGTAGCTTTTTCCCGCCGCCGGAGTAATCTGGAAGGCTTCCTTCCTTCTCCTAAACCTGCGTTTCCGCCTCGGTTTTTGAGGTTCCTCCACTTTGAGCTTTTCGCTCTGCTGCTTCGCTTTCGGCTTATTCCTCTTTGCCTTCTAATTTACGATACATTAATTGTACGAAATTTATTTCTAATACATACATTTAATTAGAAAAAATTTTACACAAAATAAAAAGAAAAAGTTACAAAGAGGGCTTCTTTCATTTGAGATATTAAAATTTTTATAATTTTTGATAATAAAATTTTTTTTACAAATAATTTATGTTGTTATTGCTTTTATCCCCTTATACCTTTTCCATAAAAAAATTTTAATAAATATAATGTATTGAAATATATTCAATACATACGTGATATTATGAAAATACCTACGTAAAAAACGAAAAATCTTTTTTGTTCGAAAAGGATCAAAAAATAAAAATTAACAATTTTTTATGATTATTTTATTTCCTTTTTGATTCAAATTTTGTTAATCGCAAAGAAAAATAATTTTAAAAGATTTTTTTAGTTTGTTTTTGATTTAAATTTAATTTGTTAGAAAAAAACATTAATTTTCAAAGAACCATATACTATTTTATAATTAAATTTTAAATTTATTATCACTGCCGCGCTTGAAAAGTTACTAGGTACTAACCTCACCTTGCAATTTTTCCTACTAGGATTCACGGCCAGTAAGAATCTACTCTAATCATACTTCAAGGCTTCAAGCATGGCGGATAGTTAAACAGTCGTATGCAGTTAATTAGTAAGTTATTATTTATTTGTCAATTTATTTTTTTTTTATATATAATAGTTTTAATCACGAAGGAATATTTTTTTTAGTTATTATCGTGTTATTCTAAAATCTCGTATATTTTTAATTATAAAATAAATATTAACTTGCAGGACTACATAACCACGATAACTGAACGGTAAAAAGAGAATGTCTATTGATAATAAATATCTTAGATTTTTCCGAGTCGTTTTTAAGCGTAGAATTAAATGATCAGATTTAACTTAAGATTAACATCCCGAATCAATAATTTATCAATGTGACTAATGAGTTCACAAAATGCTAGCCTCAAAACTTCTAGAAATATTTCATGACTTCCTAGTTAAGTTTTAAGTTCATATTCGTAATTAAAAGGAGATTGTAAGAATCCTCCTGTATTTTATCAAGAAAAAGATATTCAAGCTAATATTCTGAACCTTATTCCGGTTTCCTTATTTATGTAAAATGTTAAAGCAATATAAAAGGTTGCTAATTTACGTAACAACAACAGTAGATTTTTTTTTTGTTCATTTTCTTTTAGTTAACAAAAGTGAAAATGGCAGGGGTTAACGAAAGTATAGAAGATATATTTGAAGAGATTTTGCTAATGAAGATAGCAGAACCAACGGTGGCAACTGAGAAGGAGACAACTGAAGAGAAACAAAGTAAGAGTTCCCTTGATGATGTTCTTATTTTACATTACGAGAGTGTAAACTTGTAATCTTGAAAATTCCTAAGCTCTCCTTTATCTGGTGATTTCATCACTATATTTAACGCTAAATCGTCTGACTGATTTTGATTCAAACTTTTACATTTAATTTTTTTTGGTTCATTGTCTCTAAAAAATGAATTCAAAATTTTGCTTAAATAGCTAGCTATTTATCCATATTTTATAGCTTTGGCTTAAAAATTAAAGTAAATCGAATTTAATAAATGAGGTATTTAATAATAAACGTGTATATGACAATAACAAGATTTTATTCATTTAGTAACTTCAAATAACGTATAAAGATAATATGAAAAAATTCCGAAAAAATTTTGTTAATTTCTTATAAAATTATCGTCACGTTTGTGGAGTATTGGCTTTTCTCCTGAAACGATCCTCCAAGAATCCTGGTATCTGAAAAGAGTTTAGAGTATTGTTACGACTAAAAAAGTACCTGTTTGTAATAACTTTTCTTGCTTACAAAACTATTTAGGCTAAATGCAAATTTATAAGGAATTACAATATGCCTAGTCATTCTTTAATTGCATTTTTTTATCCATACAAATTCGACAATACAAAAAATTAAGTACATTTGCATTTATTAAGATTAGTAGAATGTTTCATTCGAAGTGGATTTCGGAAAAATCGGTGAAAAGTGATGTGGAAACTATATAGAAGGTACAATTAGTGTTTATTTAGCGAGTACATTAAGAAAAGACTTCTATAACTAAAACAAGCCTTTATTATTTTATACATAAAATTTCATGAAATTATTATTTTCTTTTCTAACATGCATATTTATGAAAAATTAGAGCAAAAAAAATGTTTACATTTATATACTACTAAATTGAAAAAAAAAAAACAAAAACAAAGGAATGTCATTTTTTTATTTTCTCAAAGCAGTTTTTTTAACTACTAGCTCTACCTTTGGTTTCGGTCGGTGAGTGTCCACTGCGTCGATTGGCAAAATAATATTTTCTACTTTGCAACCAAAGATAATAAATATGTTAAAAAAAAAAAAATGTAGAAAAATAAATATCAAACATTTAAATTGTGATTATTTCAATTTTTTATTGATAGAATTTAAAATATTGAAAATCATCAAAAATAAAATATGTTCTTTTTTAGTTAATAAAATAATAATCCTGTACCATTCGAGAAAAACGATATTCTTTGTCTGTACAGTAATTTTTATAAATAGTTCGTAAGTTGATGAAATTTATTCATTGTAGATTTAATTGCAGTTTTCGTAGTTATTTTATAATTTGTCAAAATGTTTAAAAAATATTAAAATATACAATATACTTAAATTATCAAAATAATTGCTTATTCTTTCAATGACTAGCGCTTTTTTTAATTCAAGAAAATACGTAACTTGTGAAAATCGATATTATTGGATTTTTCAAATCCGATAATACTTTTTTTTTTTTTTTTTTTTTTTTTTGACATTCTATAGATTCCAAACTACCAAAAATCAACGATAGTAGTCGCGGCCTCGTCATTTTTTATTAGGTTTTTTATTTTTAAATTGATTTTTAATATCAATTTCAAGCCATAGTATGGCCAGACTGTGAGGGACTGTGGTGCCAATAGAAGGCACGTAGATACGGGTTTTTATTACATTTTTGTCACAAAAATTTTTTTTTTATTTGTTTTTATCGAAAAAATATTTAATAATTTTACACTGAAATTAAAATTTTTTAGGTGTTTACAATAATAGTACAGTAATCGTGCCCGAAATAAAAAAACCTCAGGTTTTTATAATTAAAAGCGATTTTGTTAGCATATAGTAGTTAGATTATATTATTTTCCCCTTAAGTTATGTTCCCCCCTCCCTTTTCGACCAAAAATGGCGTCTCTGGTTTATCTAGGGTCTCTAAACTATGTCACAACAAAGCCTCACATAAGTGTGTTTTAGTTAAGCATCAACATCAAAATAGTCAAGTTTAAAAACAATACAAAACCACTGTAGTTTATAGACGCCAATAAATTGAGCATTGACAATCTCAATAAGAAATACGCGCTTTCGTGTATTTTACAATTATAAAAGTTAATAATTATTAACAAATATTGTTTCTTTATTTTTTTAATTGTATATTTGGAGTTCCCATTCAAATTAATTCGGACAAATTCTGAAAACCTCAGAAGGATGGATTCAACTGGTATGAATATAATATAATTATAATAATAAATAAGTTATAATATAAACATTTATTAATAACTTCAATTAAGAAACAGCTTAAATTCAATCATCGGTAAAGAAATTAAAAACAAATTAATTTACATTATTAGGTTACTTTGCCTCCTTAACGGGGGCGTATCCAAGGAATGGGGTTTAAGGGATCAATTGTACCCCATACTCCTCCCCTATCACGGTTATCAGTTTAAATTTCTTTACCTCAATTTAACTTTCAACGCTGTTTCGGATTTTGATGTTTTTGACACTAGTGTGCGTTATTTTGCCAATATGGCTGCTACAAAGTGTAAATATAAACTTTCTAGCAGCCATATTTGCACGTTTAAGTATAGGGGGTATTATCTCTAACTTTAACCGCGCGTGGCGTCTAAATTCATTTTTTTTTCTCGCTGAGCAAATAGATACTTACGAATGAATAAATAGATAAACTTAATTTAAATATTTAAAATTTTTAGGTGAAAACAGCCTAACAACCGATGCAAAAGAAGTAACTATTAACAACCTGGATGATTACAGCCTCATTCATATTTTCGAATATTTGTCGATAAAAGAAAAATTACTCGCGGAAATGGTATGCAGTAGGTGGAATGTAATTGCCAGATGCTCATGGCTAGGTACAATTAGCTTTGATATCCATCATCACATGCCATATCATATATCAAACGAGAACAATAATATTGATGTGCTGTTTAAAATTGAAGCAGACGAAAAAAAGAAGATACAAAATACTAGATTTTTAATAAATGTTTTGGATAGGTGTGGTGAATATTTACAACACGTTAGTATAAAGTATTGCTGGATCGATAGGTTACATCCAAAGCTCCAACAAAACTTGAAGATTCTCAATCAATTGAATTCTTTGAGTGCCGATGGAATTGAATTGACCGATGCGTTTCTCATAACATTTTTTAAAAACGCTGTAAATTTACGTAGTTTAAGTTTAAAAAATTTGAAAATCAATGGTGAATGCTTGTGTTTTTTAAAAACGGACGACATCACAAATTTATCTATTTTAAATTGTAATATTGGGTCATTTAGACACACAAAAAATTTTACACTAAATTTAAGAAATTTAAATATTATCAATATAGAGCTTGACTCATTTTATAAAATAATGTATGATTTTATTTCAAACAAAGATATGATAAATTTTACAGAGTTTAATGTTATATCAAATATTCGTCAAATTCAGGATGGCATTTACAGAGATTCGGATATTTTCGAATTCTTGATAAGACAAAAAAATTTATCCAAATTATATTTTAAATCGTTTATACCGCTTAACGTTATCCAGAGATTGCCGGGTGAAAATTTAAAATCATTTTCGCTCACGTTCAATGGAAGAGCAGCGGATAAAAATTTAATAATTAATTCTTTAAAAGTACTAAAAAATTTAGAAACTTTGATTATTGTATTTAAAGATTGGTATAATTATATTAATCCATTTTTACAACTTATAACTGAATCTGTAACGGAGAAAATTATAAACATCGAGATTGATTTTCTAGATATTATTTTTTTAAAAAAAAGAACAATTAATAGTTTCAGTAGATTGGTAGATCTTGAATCTTTTAAACTTTGTTCTAGAAGCAATTATTACCATGATGTTAAGTCAGATGAAAAGGATTACATAATTAAAAATTTGACACAATGCGAAAATTTAAAAAATTTATTTATTCATAATTGTAGTTTGACTAATACAGCATTTGAAAACATGTGCAAATTTAAGAATTTAATTAAGTTACACGTAACTACAAGATTTAACAATAATTTTAAAGATTACACGGCACAGGATAATGAAATAATAAGTATTATCAGAGAAGCAGTAAACTTAAAAGGACTTGTTCTGCATAATTTTGTTAACTTGACGGAGCGATTCATAGAATCAGCTAGCAGAATCAAATGTAATCGTCAAGACTCTCATGTTCTAAAAATAAGTCTAAAAAAAACTAAAATAAACTTGAAACATGATCCAAAATTAATATATTTTTGTGTAGAAAAGTGAAAAAAAAAAAAAAAAAAAAAAAAAATTAAAAAAAAATGATGATTCATCAATGAGATTATCTTCACTTACTTTATTTTAATTTATCTTTTTTTATTTTTATTATTAAATAGTTCATTTGATAAATAAGTTTGTTATCTAATAAGAATTACTTAATGTATAATAAGTATCTTTTAACAATTATTGTAAATGATTAAAAAGTGAATAAACTTCTACTACTAAACTTTAATTTTCAAGTAAAAGTAGTCGTTTTTTTTTTGTTTAAATATAAATTAATATTTTAATGATTTTTAAAACATAATAATAAGTGCACGTTGCCCCCCCCCTCCCGGCTAAAATTTACATAAATTTAACTCACTTTTTACGTGTTTTATATCCATTTCTCATTATGAGTCACCCTTAGGGATAAATAAAAAATCATTATAATTTCACAAAAGTTCGGCCATTTTGTTTCGTTTTTTACGGAGGACGCTAATAAAAAAGAACTTCGAAACGATTACGCAAAGAATAAAATAATTAAGTAAAATTAAACGAAAACCTACAAATTTGGCATTTAAAAATATAAATTAAAAGAATATATTTATAATTAATGATTGCTATGATTTTTCGCCACCACCGAAAAAAAAAAAAAAAAACGAAGAAAAAAAAAATTGTAAAACTTACCATTGTCGTTATTTTCATAGAGAATTGGCCTAAAAATTTTTATCTTGCAAAATTTCCACTTTGTATACTTAAATGTCATGTATTTAAAAGCTTTTCCCATTAAGAAAACCTTAAATCAAAATTAAAAAAAGATAACAAAAATCCACATACATAACTATTCACTGTTATTTCACCAAAAGAGATAGAAAAAAAGATAAAATATTAAGAACAAACTTTAACCACTGACTAGACAAACACGAAAAAATAACATTAATTAGAAAATTAAAAATGATGGATTTTACCGCAGGCGATTATAATTTGAAAAACGAAAGACACCAACTAACAGATTTTTTTTTTTTCCTCGTTTGGAGACAGCTTGTCCTCTTGGCTTTCCAGTGCGCAAAAGCGTGCGCAAAAGCCTGTTTAAACTGAATTAAACATATTATTTCCACCGAGACTGCTAACAACGCCACTTTTAGCCTTTGGAAACGCCTAAATAATACCTACTTACAGACATAGAAGCATATACAAATATAAGACACGGAGTTAGGGAACACGAAAAACCCACCGACGCGGGCGTCGTTTAAATAGGCCGACTCGAGCTTGACTACCACGGTTTCAGTAAAATATTGCATTTTTTTTTGCATAATAAAAAACAAAAATTGAATCATCGGACACAACGTCGGACAATAAGGTCAAGGTCTATTTATTAAACGCACGCATCAACGAATTAAAATAAAAACATTATTTGCAAAAATAAAATAAAAACACTGGTTGATTTATTTAAATGCACGATAAATCAACTTACTAGTTCGACCTAGGATTTTTTTTTTATTACATGATTTTAGTGCATACCTGTATATTCTCTCATCGCTGTAATTTTATTCCTAACAATATGTGTATTTAAGCAAATTTAAGTTGTTTTTTAATCTTCATTTATTTTGTTTTACATAAATACAATAAATTTAGTTTATAATTTTATTTACCTTTTATAATTTTTTTACTATAATTATAATCTATAAAATAATATATTAATTTATATTTTATAATTTTATTTACCTTAATATCTATATATAAATAAATAATACAAATTTCAATATCGGAAAACGAAAAATTTGCTGAAACTCACTCAGCCAAAAATAAGAAAACGCTACTTATTTAATTTTACAATATTACCTTTCAACGCTTCAAACAAGTAACACAATTTCTTTTTGCCATAGAAAATTAACATATAACGACAATTACAAGAAATTCGCACTGAAACGTGTTTCATATTTTATAGCAGCTTTCATTATACAAACATTATTTAAGTATTGCAACATGATTTTTATATAGCTTAATCGAATGTTACAGTATAGATAAATTCGTAAACAAAAAAATAAAAAAGTAAAAAGCTTATTTGTATTAATCATTATTGAAACCATATTTATCTTATTTTAATGTAAGCTTATGTAAAAATATACCATTAACGCTCTCTTTCCTAACCAGAAAATAATTTAATTAAAGAAATTATATTCAAATTTAATTTAAGTTGAGTTTACCAAATAAAGTTCATAATCTCAAATTAAATAAAATAAAACTAATTATAACATAAAAACTGTTGGACTGTGGCGCCTCCGCGCACTTCCTTTTTATACTATGTGGTGAAGAAGGAGGAGAAGCTAACAGTTCAGTTCCATGCTGATCGTCGCTCAGTACATATCGCAGACGCGTATTGATTGCTTATAATAAAATCACTTATTAATTATTGTTAATTAAACGTGTAAATGACGAGTTATAAATAAAGATTAGAGAAGACGAGTATTATTAAATAAACTGTGCTGATTAATAAAAAGAAGAGTGTTTATTTTATTTGCTTTAATCATATAACCCAATAGGTTATCGGCCCGCCATCGCTTCCACGGCGCGTGTGCCTTTTTTTTCGTGTGTTGATTAAAATAAAAAGCAAATAATTTTTGGTGAGAGAAATTATTTTAAGAAGTGTGTATAAAAATTAATTAAATTTTGGTGAGAGAAATGAAAGAAGTGTGTGGAAAATTATTTTTTAAAAAATAAAATTAATTATTTTTGTGTGTTTCCATTTATATATTTATATACAGGCACCCCTCGTTATCCGCGGTTTTATTATCCGCGGTTCACCGTATCCGCGGTAGGACCAAAATATCCAATCCCTTGTTTTCCGCGGAAAAATTCTTGTTATCCGCGGTTTTTTTTGTGCACTAAAAAAAACGTCAAGAAGACAACGTCAAGAAGTATTTTGTTTCAATATGACTATGTTCAGATTTTCGAGAATATTTATAATTTTTTTCTAACCTACATTCATTTTTAATTTTTTTTTTTCGAAGTTTATAAAATAAAATTGTATTTCGTAATTATAATGGCTCCACAATCAAGGAAAACACCCCAATCATCTAAGAAAACACCATCTCGCGCAAGGAGCGTCATGAATATCGCGGATAAACTCAAAATTTTGAATTTGATTGATAATGGTGAAAAAATTGCCGTAATTGCAAGGCGTTTTCAAGTGAATGAGTCGTCAATTAGGACAATACGCGATAATAAAGATAAAATCCGAAATAGTTCTCTAAATTTGGGGCAGCACACCAAATTTGTGAAGGTTGTACGCGGAAATATTCTTGAGAAAACGGAGGAAATGCTCACAATTTGGATCCAAGATTTGATACATAAAAGTATTCCAGTTACAACTGCTGCTATCAGGAGCCAAGCGATGCTTTTTCATGATTATTTGAACAAAAAATATGAAAAGAAAGAGAGTTTCAATGCAAGTAAAGGGTGGTTTGAAAATTTCAAAACAAGATATTCTCTTCACAGTATTAAATTTAAAAATTTGATCCTGAACTTACTTTCATTGAAATTTTGTATTTTTTGAAATAAATTTACGTACTTTTAGGCAAAAAATCATTTTTATTAGAAAAAAAAAATTAATTTTAATATAATTTGAATTTCTACGAACGTAACCCCTATTTTCCCATAAGAGTAAGGTCTTATTATCCGCGGTTTTGTTATCCGCGGTACTTTTCAGGAACGTATCCCCCGCGGATAACGAGGGATGCCTGTATATATATATAGAAGAGAAAATGGAGACCGAGCAGAAAGTAAAAGGTAGGATTTTTTTTATTATTGGTGTGAAATGGATGAGAGAGAAAAATTACCGGTAATTAATTAATTAAATTGAATTTTTTTTATTGCTAAATTAATTATTGAAAAGTGGATGAGTAAAGGAATTAAAAATTAAATTTTTATTTGACGTGTATGTGTATGTGTGTGTTTTACACAAAATGGCCGAAACCGACGCCAAGTTTTTCTCGATGGTGATGTACACGCCGGGCAGAAATTGTGTTTTACAAAGATGGCGCTCGAAATTTTTTTTTATTGTTAAAATAAAAACGATCGATGACGAGAGAAATAATTTTTAATTTTCTTTCTTTTCAATAATTAAATATAAAAAGAAAAGTGAATAGATTTTGTTCGTACGAAAATTAAATTAATTAGATGCGCATAAATAAGACGTGAAATTTTTATTATTATTATTTTAGCGGGAAATGAAATTCGTGTGTGTGTTTTTGCGCGTGTATGTGTCCTGCACCCGGAAATATACGCACGAACATAACCTTTTTTTAAGAAATGAAGAAAATAAAATGAATTTTTTTAAAGTTATGTGTATGTGTCTTTGCATGTATGTGTTCTACGTGTAAGATTACATGAATTTTAACCTTTTTTAAAAATTATAAGAGAACGAAACGAAAAGTTGTAGATGTGAATTTATTATATGCATATAAAATAAAGATGTGAATTTTTATTAAATTTTTTAAATAATTCTTTTTAGAATAAGACTTAAATTTAAGCAATATATTTCTTTTAGAAAATAAAGATCTATACATCAGTCTCATGACAATGTATGAAGCAAATGGGATGAGAGAGAAATATGGAGGTGAAAACGTTGTAGTCAGGTTAGATGAGAACGTGATTCGACTTGTAACCGAAAGTGGCTCAACTGTTTATATAGGTGTGTAATTTTTTTTAGAAAAGATAAAATTTTTAAATAAATTTTTTTTTGACGTCAAATTAATAAAATTAGGTACCTAAAATTAAAACTAAAATTTAAAAATTCATGAATTTTAAAATAAATAAATTTTTTTCAACATTAGCTGGTTTGTGAATAGTATAAATTATTATTGTGTTCATAATATGTTAAATATTTACAAGGGTGATCTTGAATAATATCTTGTGTTCGGATATGTGAAAGGTCATTCACTTTGTAGTTTTTCGTGCTTGTGTTCAGTCGATAAATTACGGAGTTAAATTCTTACCCTTTTATTACTTGTGCATGATTAGACTAAGTTAAAATCTTTTCAGATAAAAATACCATCGAAGAAAAGGAGTGGGATTTGATATCTGAAGCTGTAAAAAGGGAAGAATCATTGGGAAATAAGCTGCTCATTCCCATAGAAATCCAGCAAACAGAACTTAATGAAGGGGGTTTTGAGTTTGTAGATACGCGAAATGATGAGTCTGAAAATGAAAAGAAAAATGACGAGAAAAATGAATTAGATGATGTGAATAGAGGAGGCCATAGCATGAATGATGAGGATGATGTGATCGTGACTGATGCGTCTACTCAGACCCCACCTTTTGGTAAGAAACAAAAGCCATTGATTAAAAATGTTGAAAAATGTAACCTAAATCTGCAGAAGGGTTACAGCAAAAATCAAAATGTAAGTTTTGAAACTAAATTAAATGATTCTGAAGTTTTAGATGGGCAGAATTTTTATGATGAAATGCAGAGAAAATTTGATGCGTACTTGAAAGAAGTGAAGGAACAGCACAAAAAGAATTTAGATGTGATGGCAGCTAAAAATGATATTATTGCCAAGCATACTCAAGGTGTGATGAATGAAGTGGAAAGTAGGCTAGATAGGAGAGTGACAAGAATAGAAAATACTCTTTCTGGAGTTAAAAATTTAGATGAGATTGCTGGCACTTTGAAGAGAGCCTTAGATAGGGTAGATGGGACAAATAATGACGAGATACAAAATAGAGAGGTAAGAGACCATAATAATTCTAATTTATTTAATTCTACGATGGTGCCTGAAAGTATAAATATTTCTAATAAAAATGATATCACATTAATAATTCGAGACGAGATTAAAAAGTTAGGAATTAGTACGTTTTCGAATAAAAATTATTCAAATAAAGACGAGTCGATTGTAAATGAATTGAAAGATGTATTAAAGACCGGTTTATCATCTCGAGATACAGGTTCTAGAAGAGATTACAAGTTAACTAATAAAATGCGTTTTGAACATTTTATGGACTTTTTTACGTCAGAATTAAGAACAAAGGATTTGTTATATGTTATTGATACAAAAATTAAAGTAAATGATAATTTAGATGAGCGTACTATAGAAAGTAATAAATTTAGAGTCCGTGATATATTGATAAATAGAATAGATCAAAATTATCATAATAAAATTTTAGATGAGTCAAATCCTATTAAAATGTTAGAAAAGATACAAGAAATAAAAAGATGTGAAAATAATTTAACTTCCGTGGATCTTAGAAAACGGTTGTATAATATACAATATAATCCTAACAAAGAAAAGGCAGCAGAATTTTGGGATAGATTTGACGAGTTGACGAGAAATTACAATAACATCCCAAATGCTCCTGCCCTTTCTGAACAAGAAATTAGAGACGCGTTTTATCAAGCAATAGAAAAGAATATACCTCAGGTACACCATCTAGACTTTGTAAATGTAAATTTGACGGGTAAAAGTCTCTCTTACGAGGACTTAAAGCGTTTTATCATACAGCATGAAGCAAGTAGACGAGGTGGTCAAGGTGGTTCTGGCACTTCACAAAGTGTACAAGCTATGGTCACATGGCCTTCTGGAAGCCAACAGCGGTGTTTTCACTGTGATGGCTTAGGGCATATTGGTAGAAATTGCCCTCGTAAAAATTTGGAAGGAAAGCTATGCTATTCCTGTAAGGAATACACTACTGACCATATAGCAGCAAATTGTCCTTTAAATAGAGGATCAAATCGACGAGATAGAAGGTATGATAATAACAATAGACGCGATTATAAAAACAATGGTGGTGGTCGTGGTTTTAAAAGAAAGATAGAAAGTAATAATGACGAGTCTAACTCAAAAAGAACCAAGTTTAATAATAGGGGTAGAGGAAATTATAAAAACAGGGGTCGAGGCGGAAAACAGCAAAACAATGGGCAGCAAGAAAAGAAGAGCTCTGACAGTAAAGGTAACCTTGATTGTTTAAATATTTTTAATACTGATTTAAATAGACGAGATAATATAACTCAAGTTAGCTTTACCGGATTAAACAATAATAAATTACTAGCCGAATTTTTGGCCGATTCCGGAGCTACAGAGCATCTTACAAATTCTAAATTAATATTTAAGACGTTAGATGAGAATTATAATAATATTATAAAATGCGCAAATAAAGATGAGTCAGCGAATTTTAAATCGGAGGGAGTAGGAGTTGTAGATTTGATAAATTCGGATAATAATATTTCTTTAAGAAATGTAATTTGCGCTGAAGGCTTATCGGAAAACTTGCTTTCCCTGAGAAAATTTGCTGATAAAGGTTTAGCTATTTATTTAGATAATGAAAAAATTAATATTTTTGACCCTGTTTCTAAGAAATCATTTATCTCTGGTATATATGATAAACCTTACTGGAAAATAGAATTTGAAGTGAATAATTTAGATGAGAACATAAACTCAGAACAAAGTCCTTTAAATAATAAAATTATTGCATACTTAACGACGAGAAGTAACCGAAATTATGAATTAAAAGATAAATCTGATAAAAATAGTAAAAGTCATTTAGATGAGAAATTAGATGTGATTATTGAAAATTTCTGTGACAATAATTTATTTGATAATGAGACTGTAGTAGAAGTTGATTTAAATGATGCGATTTTTGAAAATAGCTTAAGAGACAGAATTTTAAATAATCCCGATGAATCGCTTTTTACTGATGATGAATTCGAAGAGAAAAACGAATTAAATTTTGATAAACACAACAATGTGTTTGTTAAAAATAACAGAGAAATGTTATGGCATGTCAGAATGGGCCATGCGTCGTTGGGATATTTAAAAAGGCTTCAAAAATTATATCCAGAAATAAAAGATTTAAAAGATACGAAATTTGATGAGAAAATTTTAGATTGTGAAATATGCTTGATTTCTAAACTAAATAAATTGCCGTTCAATAATGTAAGATTTAGAGCAAATGAACCGTTACAAATAATTCACTCCGATATAATGGGTCCTATTAGTCCTATGACTTACCCAAAAAGGTATAGATACATTTCTGTATTCATAGATGACTATTCTAGGGCGGCAATGGCTTTTGGCATGAAAACAGAAGATGAGACTGGAACATGCCTTGAACTGTTTGTTAAAAGCACTAGAAACTTTATTGGACGAGATGCTAAAGTTTGTTACCTAAGAACTGACCAAGAAACTGAATTTACTGGTGGGAAAACTAAAGAAGAATTGGAGAAATTAGGAGCTGAGTTAGAACTCGCAACTCCTGATACTCCAGAACATAATGGTGTTTCGGAGAGATTTAATCAAACCATTCAAAAGAAAATCCGTTCTTTAATGTATGATGCGAAACTTCCTGAAAATATGTGGGACTTAGCTTTAGGTGCGGCTGTCTATGCGTATAATCGCACACCACATAAGTCTGTAGACATGAATATACCGTTATGCAAACTAAATCCCAGATTTGAACCAAAATTAAGCCAATTAAAACGTTTTGGTTGTTTGTCATATATTAAAATACATAGAAGGATGGGTCCTAAATTTAGGAGAATAGCGATGAGAGTTGTATTAGTAGGATATAAATCAACTGGCTTTATTTTTCTTAAACCTGAAGAAGGAAAATTTTATGAAAGCCGAAATGTTAGATTTAACGAAAAATTGGTTTTTGGTGACAAATATAGAAAGAATAGCATAACAGATTGGGAAAAAAAATCTTTGATGGAAAAAATGTCTTTGATGAGATAGACAAAGAAAATTGGTTTGTTAAATTTGAAGAGAAACCAAAAGAAAATGTTGATAACATACAAAGAACGGAGGGAGCGTTAAAAAGAAAAAGAGGTAGACCCAGTAAAAATATTCTAGTAAACTCTATTAATGTACCTTTAGAAGAGTCTGAAGAAGAGACTGAAATTTTAGATGATGAATATTATCATGCATTGCTCACTAAAATTAATAAAGATCCAGGTTCTTATAAAGAAGCCATGAAATCAGACGAGAAAAATAAGTGGGATCTTGCAGTAAAAGACGAGCTAAATTCAATGAATAAAAATAAAGTATGGAATTTTGTTAAAAGACCTCTTGTAGATGAATATGGTACTAAACCAAATATAATTGATTCTCGATGGGTTTTAAAGAAAAAGATTGAGCCTAATGGCAAAATCAAACATAAGGCGAGATTAGTAATAAGAGGGTTTAAAGACAAAAATACATACGATCTGAAAGACACTTATGCTCCTGTTTCTAGACTTGTATTAATTAGAGCAGTACTTGCAATCATAAATAAATATGACTTAGATGTGTGTCAAATGGACGTGAAAACTGCCTTCCTAAATGGTAAAATCGAAGACGAGATATACATGGAAATACCAGAAGGGGTGAATGTCTCAGAAAAATTTAGACGAGAAAATGTTTGCAAAATAGAAAGAGCATTATATGGTTTAAAAATTAGCCCTAAAAGATGGAATGAACGTTTTAGTGAAGTAGCTTCAAAAATTGGGTTAACTTCACATTATGATGAACCATGTCTATTTACTTGGAGAGATGGGGATAAATTTCTCATATTATTACTATACGTAGACGATATGTTAATCGCTAGTAATGATTTAGTCAAATTGGAGCAAATAAAACTGAAGTTGAAAGATGAGTTTGAAATGACAGATCTAGGAGAGCTTAAAAGTTTTCTTGGGATTAACTTAGAACGAAATCGATCGGAGAGAATTTTAAGTTTATCACAAGAAGATTATATAGAAAAAATGTTAGAAAGATTTGGTTTTAAAGAAAAACATCCTCAAAGAACGCCTATGGTAACGCATCAGGTGGCAAATCGAAAAAGAAAAGAACGAGAAGAGTCTGATGATGATGAGAAATTGAATAAAAATTTACTTAAGGCTGATACACCTTATAGGGAAGCTGTTGGTTCTTTAGCATATTTGGCAAACGTTACTAGACCTGATATTGCATATACCGTAAATATATTGAGTAGACATCAGGTTGAACCGACTGAAAATGAGTGTTCTATGATTGAAAGGGTATTTCGATATCTTAAAGGAACCATAGATTTGAAATTGACATACACGGGTCTAAATAATAAACTAGAAGGCTATTCTGACTCTAGTTATTCTGATTGTAAGAAATCATTAACAACTAGTGGATATGTTGTTAGATTGTTTGGCGATTCAATAGCCTGGAAGACACGTAAACTGTCTTACGTAAATTTGTCTACTTGTGAGGCTGAATACGTTGCGATGAGTAATGCGACCCAAGAAATGATTTCAATCTTTAATTCACTGAAATTAATGTTGAACATTCCTTTAATGCCCTTGACCCTTTGGTGTGATAATTCAGCTGCGGATAAGAATACTAAGACGAGAGGTAGTAATAGATTAAGACACATAATAGATTCTAAGGTTGACTATTTTAAAGAGTGTCTCAAAAAGAGTTATATCGAAGTTAGATGGGTACCTTCTAAAGAACAAATAGCCAATATTTTTACTAAACCGTTGGCTTTTGATTTGCACAGACAATTGACTAATTCAATCTTGAACTTGGAGAGTTAGACGAGTTAAATTGTATATGATGTGTATTCGATGAGATGAACTAATAATTGATTTGATTTGTTTCAGATAAATAGAAAGTGCTTGAGACGGGAGGGAGTGTTGGACTGTGGCGCCTCCGCGCACTTCCTTTTTATACTATGTGGTGAAGAAGGAGGAGAAGCTAACAGTTCAGTTCCATGCTGATCGTCGCTCAGTACATATCGCAGACGCGTATTGATTGCTTATAATAAAATCACTTATTAATTATTGTTAATTAAACGTGTAAATGACGAGTTATAAATAAAGATTAGAGAAGACGAGTATTATTAAATAAACTGTGCTGATTAATAAAAAGAAGAGTGTTTATTTTATTTGCTTTAATCATATAACCCAATAAAAACCAAAGTACGCTATATCACAAGAAATATTATTTATAAGATACAATTTAACTTATAAGTTTATTTTTGTACAAAGCAAGTGCCATCATATTAAAAAAATGAAATTATTATATACTATAATGTAAATTTTTGTAAGGGGTTTTCTCCCCGTTGATTTTTTTTTAACAAATAAATTTTAACAAAAAATCTTTAGAAAGCGAAACTAATCGCAGGCTGACGCTGCTACTTTCCTGACACTTGATCAAATCTGAGAAATCTAATCCCTTGCAAATAGAAAACAAACGATCCATTATATTATCCGATGTGTGAAGATCTTGTACAAAGCCAGTCTCGCTGACTGGCTTCACACCATTACTCTCGAGGAATTGAAGATCCATCTTGTACTTTTGCTTCAATTCCAGAGATTTATCCGGATGATATACCTCCTTGCTTTCACTAAATTCAGCATTTGACTGTTGAAAGAACGCAAACAGTTAATCAGCAATCGACTAAGAATAATTAAAATTAATAAAATACCATGTAGTACTTAAGTCCCTTAATATATGGTCCGCTATAGAAGAGTTCGTTTTCTGGATCGCAGTCCAACCGAATACTCTGGAAGGAAAAGTGATGTGTACCCAAATCTAAAATATCCTTTTCACGGACTATTAAAAAACAAGAATAAAAGGTTGAATACGAATATCGTTTAAATTTAAAATAGTGATTTAAACTCACTATAATCTAAAATCTGTTGTGCGCTGGAGAGCCTTTGACGTACCTTACCAGTAAGGTCTGCATTAGGAAGCCAAGGGGTGATGTAGCTAACACTATATGTTTTTGCTATAAAAAGATGTTTAACAATAGCGTCACAAAAATTAATGATATTGAAAAATCTTAATCTCACCTTCCCCCACATTTTTCTGGGTGATTGTCTCGTTTTCACATCCATTGTCGGTGGTTGGGTCCAACGAAGCAGCAAGATTTGGCTCACCAACTACCTTTTCGCAGGCTTCGACTTCCTTATCATCCGGGACCTCTTGGCTATTTACATCAGCTGGTGTTTGTTTTACTCTAGGCTTTATTACTGATACGAGCCTAAACCAGCCTCTCTCTAACGGCACCTTAAAGTATGGGTCACTGGGACTATCCGTTTTATAGTGGTTACCTCTCTTCTCTGATACTTCGAGAGGGCGAGCTGGGTCGTCGTTCTCGATAGTACTGGTTTTCAAAATTTTGGCTGCTCGGCTGCCGGCGCCTCCATTTTTTTTTTACCACTCAGTCTTCTTTTTCGATTTCTTCCACCTCTCGTATTTTCCATATCGAAAATTTTCTACCTGAAAATTGAAATTGAAAACGTGAAAAACACGAAATGATTGAAAAGGGAAAAACGAAGCGAAAAATTGCTTGTCTGTAAATTATTTGTTATAAATAAGGATGTACAAGACACCAAGTCAACAGCACCCTCAACAAACTCACCAATTAGAAAATAATTTATTACCTGAAAATAACAATAATAAAAGACTTACATTGAAATTTTAGTTATAAGGGAGAGAGAGAGAGAGAAAGAGAGAGTGAGAGAGAGAGAGAGAGAGAGAGAGAGAGAGAAATTTTAAACAAATAAATTATAATTCTGGATAAAAATGCATTAAATATCGAAACTAGTTAGGTTAGGTATTGAATTAGTTATAAAAAAACATTAATTTTTAATGAACCATTCATTATTTTATAATTAATTTTTAAATTTATTACCACTCCCGCCCTTGAAAAGTTACTGGGTACTAACCCCACCTTGCGCCATTTTTAATTTTTACCGATCAGTTGGGGGCGGTGCATTCGTTTAAAGTTATTTTATTATTCTATTATTTTTTATCTATTATTTGTAATATAATTTTTTTTTCTTGATAATTAAATAAATAAATTTTAAAACTTTTATTCTAATTTAATAATTAATATTAAAAATCTAGAAATTAAAAATATTCAAAATAAAAAAATTACAAAAAAAGAAACAAAAAGAAATAGTGCTTGGGAGTAGTGGACAAAGAGGCTTAACCTCTTTGGGAGTGGAATCCGCGTGCTTACGGGAAAACCAGGTAGTAACTTTTAAAGATATTAACAAGCCACCAGTACCAAGTCAAGACTCGAGATCTATTAAGATAAAGAGATTAAATACCCGTAATTATGCTCTAACCGTTGAGCGATTTAGATGTCATTCTGTGGCAGGTAGCAGAATTGAAGAAAAATGACTTAAAAGCAGGGACTTTGCGGGTACGTATCGTGAGATTATAAAAATCTCTTCACTGTAATTACCCAGATAATAAAAAAGCTAATTTTTTGCAGAAGATATTAGAGAATGGCACTGATAAGGAGGTTATTATCGATGATGCAACAGACGAAGAATTAAAAGTCCAAATTCTTGTAAAAAACAATTTAGAATCTTATACCTTTTAATCATCCATAACAGCAGTAATGTTAATCGTTTAATAAATTTTAGGCTATCTATCCTTCAGAGGTTGACAACAGGACGTTCTATTACCACAAGGTAATTATCCACGATGGGTTTGAAGCCTGTACTGCCTACCTCCGTATATCTGCAGATGCTCCAGCCTATGATTTATTGGAATACAAATTCAGGACAATATCCATTTGTAAATACATCGTTGAAAATGTTCCTGGAATTCCAAAGTCAGTAAAAATTGCACACAAATAATAATTTAAACACAAATGATAATAGATTCGAATAATGTGTTAAAATTTTCTAGTGAGGCTCTGATATTGAGGAATGTTAAAGTAACAAAATTACCTAGTGATTTTGAACGTGCGCTTATCGCCAACAACAATGTGGTCCCTGGGATTATTACTATTATAATCTCAAATACTAAAAAACCGAGGTTAGTTAAGGGACGGGTGATTTCTGTATCTTCAATTTACGGAGCGCATGAAGACACCATGGAGTTTACTATCATCGACGAAAGCAACCATGTTGGGATTCGGTGTTTGGCCTTTGGTCAGCAGGCCCGTTTCTATTCTGTTAATATCAAATATGACTTTGTCTATTATATTGTAAACTTCACGGTTCACATAAGAGACAATGTACACGAGATTTATTTGCAACCTTACACAACTGTCTTGGAGAGTAATGTCTGCAATTGTTCGGTACCAGATGATAACTTTTTAACACTATCAGCAAATGAAATAGAGAATTTGAATATCGGTGATGATATAGGTACTGTTTGTCTCTAATTATTATTATATGAAATTTTAAAACAAGCATCATTTAAAGGTAATCAAACTTTTTCAATTGTAGGAGCCTTCAGAGGTACCATCAATAGGCAGGTCGATGATTTTTTCAGTAAAAAGGGAGTGCGTTGCAAAGAGTTGCTGATAAAAGACGCAACCAACCGTGAGGTACACAGTCTTTATTAACAATGCTTTGCTTCATTGTAAATGTGTATTTTTAATAATTTTTTAGATTTGCATTCTCTTGACAGCAAAGAGAGCAGAGACTTATCACCATGTCGATAATAAAACATTTGGTGGTAATGCTCTACTTTTCCTTGTAATTGGTAGATCATTATTGATCACTGCATCTGCAAGCTTACGAAAGCAGTTAAGGAACAAGTCCTGGCACCTCGCATAAGCATGCTTCTTTCTTTCTTGAGCGTTGGACGGTTTTCGATGTCTAGTTTTACGCCGTTTTTTCGTAAACTTTTTACGTTGGCCGCTTTTGTTAGATGTTGTTCGGCCCTCTTCCTCTTCCGTCATAACATCCACTTTCATCAAGATGTCGATCATCTCAGTCTGTAGGTCTTCCAACAATTGTTTGTCCATATTCTGTGACAGGTGGTTACCTATTTTGCTTTTCCAGGCCTGCCACTTATCATCTTCGAATTCAATGTCTTTAACATATTTAAGCAAATCGCCCTTCCAGGCAGGAGTTGGTGGTAGTGGTTCATTGTTAATAGCTGTTTGATCTTGAACGAGCTGGGAAGGGTCGTCATAGATGACAGAGCAGAATGAACCCTCACTACTGTCATCGCTGTCAGAGTTTTGTTGGATTTCGTTTTCTTCTTGGATAGCTGGTATTACTTCCAGACTTAGATTGAAGGAGTCTTCATCACTTGTGGAAGTATCCAAAGTGTCATTATCAGGTGTTTGGTTTTCTGCATCCATGGGTACGTTATTTGGTTGGTTGATCTGGACTTCTTCTGCTACTTGATCTTTATAAGCCTCAACCAGTCTCTGAAATTCAACAGTTTGTCGTAAATCAGAGACATGCTTGGATGTGCGTCCTTCAAAATTTTTTGCGATTTCAACATTGATTCTGTGAATTCCTCTCGCAGTATATTTGAGATGGTACCTGACAATTTGCTGAACTTCAGCATCAGACCATATTCTCGATTTAAAGGTGGTATCCCTTTCCTTAGGGTTAATGATCTTCTGCCTTTCTTTATTTCGCACTATTGGATGTTCATGTCGCTTGTGTTGGCTAAGGCCTGTCTGCGTTGCAAAGTTGAAATCACAATCACTACATTGGAACAGTTGTGGTTCTTGTTCAACTGGACCCTTGCACTTGGGGTAGTGACATCGCCATGAATGAATTGAAGGAAACTTGCGTTTGCAACCAGGGCATTCCCATTGTGAAGAAACATCAACATAGGTTTGCTCCAGATATTTGCTAAGCTCGTATCCTCCTTTAAGGTAGATGTTCTCACCCCGTTCAATACAGGCAGGGCAAGCAATAAGATCTTGTATGCTTGCCAAGATGGTAAAGTTTTTCGCCTCCCGTATCTGCTCTTCTCCTCTCGTTGCTTTTTTGCTCTAGGCGCCGAAGATGGTCCGAGATTGACTCCATCTCTAGTTTTTCCTTTCTCATTCTGAAGATTTCCTTCACGGCCCCTGGTTTCGGAAAAACCAGACACCCCAACCGAGGCAATAGTATTTTGTTCTATCATTTTTCAAGAATAAGAAACTCGCTCTTCTTGTTGTTGTGCATCACAACAGCTTCAGAGCACAAAGCTGTTGCACGATTAGCCTGTACCTTTGGCCGATCACTAAAAGTGATCGTTACCGGCCCACACCACGAGGAGGATAGGTACTCGGCACTTGGAAATAGAGGGTCTCCCCCTTTGCTAAGCAAAGTTGGTTCCTCTAATTCCTTCGTGGAAAGGGAGTAACAACTCTCTTAACGGGTTTATGTGGTCAATGGAGCGGCCAGCCACCCCTACACACAAACGCTTAAGAGAGTCATAGTTACGTCCGCCGTTTATCCGCGCTTTTTTAGATTTCTTCACGTTGACATTCAGAGCACTGGGCAGAAATCACAATGCGTCAACACCCGTTAGGGCCATCGCATTGCTTTGTTTTAATTAGACAGTCGGATTCCCCTAGTCCGTGCCAGTTCTGAGCTGAGCGTTAAATAACGGCCGAAGAGAATCAAACGAGACGGCAGAACCGTCCCGTAAGCCTCGCAGCAAGAAAGATCCGCGGGAGGCCAAGGCACGGGGCCGAGCTCGGATTTTGCAAACTTGCGCTTGCGATCACCTCGCCCAGGCCCGGCACGTCAACCAAACCCGCTTCCCGATCAAGCCCGACACGCCCCGCTCCTCAGAGCCAATCCTTATTCCGAAGTTAGGGATCCAATTTGCCGACTTCCCTTACCTACATTATTTTATCAACTAGAGGCTCTTCACCTTGGAGACCTGCTGCGGATATGGGTACGACCTGGCGCGATACCTCCACGTGGCCCTCTCCTGGATTTTCAAGGTCCGAGGGGAAGATCCGGACACCGCCGCAACTGCGGTGCTCTTCGCATTCCAAACCATATCTCCCTGCTAGAGGTTTCCATGGAACTCGAATGCTTATACAGAAAAGAAAACTCTTTCCAGATCTCCCTACGGCGTCTCCAGGTCATTTTGGGTTACCCCGACGAACACTCTTACGAGGGCCCGAATTTTTTACGGTTCCGCTGCCAGGTTCCGGAATAGGAACCGGATTCCCTTTCGCCCGACGGGTGTGAAGCACACAAGTTCAAGTAACACACAACACCGTCATCAACATAGGTTTTCACCTAGGGCTTAGGATCGACTGACTCGTGTGCAACGGCTGTTCACACGAAACCCTTCTCCACGTCAGTCCTCCAGGGCCTCGCTGGAGTATTTGCTACTACCAACAAGATCTGCACCGGCGGCGGCTCCAGGCAGGCTCACGCACAGACCCTTCTGCGCACACCGCCGCGACCCTCCTACTCACCAGGGCTTCATAACAACGACAGCCGAGACTGCCGCTGCTCCTCTTGCCACTGGCGGCCGAGTATAGGCACGACGACACGACGATAGGCACTGTACATCTGTAATAAAATTTTATAAAATATGACTTTAGTAATACTTGAATTATTAAATATTTACTAATAAACTGTTTTTTATTTTTAATTTCCTTTTATATTGACAATTTTTAACTTTATTACAAATTTCTAATGTTATAATAACCTACCAAACTTTCTTATAAGAAGGCTTGAATAAAGTGACGGTTAAATAAAGTGAAATTCCCCGATTCAAATGGTATAGAGCATACCGTGCCGTGCAAAATTTCGAAATATTGGCGTAAAAAGTCATAATATTTTAACACTGCTCTTATGAGAGAAATTCAGGAAGTTGTTATTTATTCTCTTGAAACAAAAAATTATAAAACCTGAGTAGTTTGACTCACCCTCTCATAATAGGTATCCCTGTGTTATTTTGAATAATTAAACTGAAAAAATAACTGAACAAGGTTTTAATGAGAAAGCAGCCAAAATAGTATACTATACACGGGCACGCGCTTATTTGTTAATTTTATATATTTATTAATATTTTTTTTTTTAATTTTGTTATGAAAATAAAAAATTATATAAATTACTTGTAAACGATAAATCTAAAAATTATTTCGATACATAATAAAAGTCATATGATGCTTCAAAATACGGTTAATATAAATTCTAATATCTGCACTCCGAATAATAAATTACAAATTTTTTACTGGGCGCGCCTTTAGTTGTTTGTATACTACGTCAACTTTTTGTTATCGATTTTATTAACATTAAATAATTAATAAAATTAAATTACGATTTTTCATATTCACATTTCACATAAATTAACAATATTAACAAAAATTTTTAACAGTTTCTCCAATTACTAGCAAGTACACTGAATACCCTTCTTATGGTCAAAGAATATATATATTGTTAGTATAGAAAGATATTTCTTTTGTTATATTTCTGCTTGAATTTTAGTTAACTAGACGACGCTAGATGGAATTATCTCCAACATCTATTTCCCCTTCTTATGGTATCACATGCCTTTGTTTTTGGTAAAGCAAGTACAATATACTATGCGTAAGTACACTAGCGCTTTTCTAAAACTAAAAATGGTGTTGAAGTAACAAAACTATATTATTTGTTACCTCAACTCAGCAGAATAAGAACAAAAGAAATACCATTCTATACTAGTATATCTTCTTTGTTATGGTTGAGTCAGGTATATGGAAGTAGCATTTTTTTATTGAAGATATCTGGAAACAAATACTTCTGAAATCTTTAATATCTTTAGCCACTGATCATGTTATGTGTTCCTTAGAATTAAAAAAAAAAAAATTTTTTAATTCATTGACCACGAGCGGAGATAGTATCGCTTGAAATTTCATTCATTTTAGACGTACTTAATTAATCAAGACTTTTTTTATAATTAATCTGATTTTAAAAATCTTTGAATATTATATTTAAAACATTATTTATCATCGATTCACTTAAATAAATATCCATTTTTAACTATATTGTTAATTATATTTCAAGTTTTTTTACTTTTGACCTAACCTTTACTTTTCAAATTTATTTGCGGCGAAACGTAGAAAATCTAAATTTTTCTTTTAATGAATCGATGCTAAATAATTCCCTAAAAATTATATTCAAAGATTTTTAATATCAGTTTATTTATAAAAGTCTTCACACCCAGCTTGAATGAGCGAAAAGTCGAAAAAAAATGACGACAAAATCTGATACAGCAAAGTTTTCGGAAATAGTTTGTTATTTTCATATTTCTATAGCAGTAAGTTGGAGCTGATCGTCTAAAAAATTTTTAGTCAATTTTGTGGGTGGCTGAGAGATCAAAATCCGAAAATTGGATTTTTAACAATAAATCTTTATTAAATTTAAAGAAATAGATGAAAAATTTGGATTGCCAGGGAAAAACCACTCCAGAAGAAAAAAAAACTTTTCTTTTTACGATGAAATTTAGCCAAGTTATCGTCAATTTAAGATTTTGCTTAAATTCGCCTTAAAAAATATTGAAATTTTATTGAAAAAGCCTGTTTCTGAACTTTGAACATGCATTACTCGCTTGATTTTCATCGTAAAATAATAATTTTTTTTTTTTAAATCGATTAATTTTTCCCTAGCAATTCATTTCTTTAAGAAAAAAATCATTTTTATTGACCAAATTTCAATTTTTAGGTCAAAAATTGTATTAAGTAAATCTCGCTACTTACAGTTTTCAAAGGCTTTTGACATGAAAACTGAAATTTGGTCAATAAAAATGATTTTTTTTCTTAAAGAAATGAATTGCCAGGAAAAAATTAATCGATTTAAAAAAAAAAAATTATTATTTTACGATGAAAATCAAGCGAGTAATGCATGTTCAAAGTTCAGAAACAGGCTTTTTCAATAAAATTTCAATCTTTTTTAAGGCGAATTTAAGCAAAATCTTAAATTGACGATAACTTGGCTAAATTTCATCGTAAAAAGAAAAGTTTTTTTTTCTTCTGGAGTGGTTTTTCCCTGGCAATCCAAATTTTTCATCTATTTCTTTTTTAAAAAAGATTTATTGTTAAAAATCAAATTTTCGGATTTTAATCTCTCAGCCACCCACAAAATTGACTAAAAATTTTTTAGACTATCAGCTCCAACTTACTGCTATGGAAATATGAAAATAACAAACTATTTCCGAAAACTTTGCTGTATCAGATTTTGTCGTCATTTTTTTTCGAGTTTTCGCTCGTTCAAGCTGGGTGTGTCTTCATTAATTAAGTACCTAAAAAAATTAATTAAATTTCAAGGGCTAATATCTCCGTCTGTAGTCAGATGATCAATGGCTAATAATATTAAACATTACAGTAGTTTCGATCTCCAGAAGTTTTTACACAAAAAATGCTATTTCTATGCACCTGATTAAACCTTGCAGTTTAGGTGAAGTTAGTTAAGATAAGTCAGTTTATTAACTTAACTTCGCTTTAAACTTACTGCTTTTACACGGACTTTGAAGTTAGCTAAAAATGCCTATGACGTGAAGGCTATCGTTCTCGTAAAAATTTACTGAAAAAAAGATAAATACAACAAAAAAAATACTTTAGTCTGCTCTAATTCAAAAATACAAAATTTTGGATATTTTATATAAAAATACATAGCATGATTTACATTAATTTCTCTTTAAATAATTTTTTTATGCATGCTCCAAAAAATTAACCTCAAAATTAAGTGTATAAATAAACAAGATGGGTAAAAAATTTATTAAAAGAGAAGCATGCTATGCATTTTTATATAAAATATCCAAAATTTTGTATTTTTAAATTCAAGCCAACTAAACTTTTTTTTTTGTATTTATCTTTTTTTCAGTATAAATTTTTATTTAAACGGTAGGTTTAACGTCATAGGCATTTTTAGCTAACTTCGACGTCTGTGTAAACGCAGTTAGTTTAAAGCGAAGTTAAGTTAATAAACTGAATTATCTTAACTAACTTTACCTAAACTGCAGCGCCTGTAAACTTAGTCTATATTTAAAAACATTTATTACAACAATTTTTTTTTATCAAAGCACTGTGTAACGATGCTCTTTACGTTTTCTTATTAATATACTATTTCTAATAATGTTTAGGTTCTATGGACATCTATAGATATTAATGCGTTACTAGAATATTCTTATTTGTATAATGTATTCTAAAATAAGATAGGAAGCCGTCAAGTCAGTCTTTTGTAAGCTACCTACGGGAGCACATAACTCCGGTCTGTATGTTAAATACAGAACCGTTAATTGATAATAAATATGATCTTAAAATAAATTTAATGTGGTGATCATTTCTTAACCTATTGATGGGATTTTGGACCAAACCCCGTCACAACTGGCGATCCTGGACCAACTATACAATAATACGATCATAGAATCAAGGTTATTGTATGCTGAATGAAATCTGGAGAGTACACGTATATAAATTATACATATTCTATAATAAATTTATAATTGAATATTAGGTGCTGACACGTCAGACCAATATTTATTAAGAAAATAATAAATTTATAATAATAACAAAAATAAATCAATAAAGTCAAAATATTTTATTATTGAATAATATATTAATTATTTCAAGAAATTGTTTAAATGAAATAAAAATTAATGTTTCAAGATAAGTTCAGTAACATTAATTAAAAATATTAGTATTTCAAAATTTTACAGGAAAAGTAAAAACTATAATTATAATCTATATAACGTATTAAGTTAAATTTCTTTATAAAAATACATAAAATTTATTAAAATAAAAATTACAGTAAAACATATTATTCATATGTTTAATGCATATATACTTACATAAATTATATAAAAATTTAAAAGTTTTAAATATAAAAAGAGATAAAGATACTAATAGACAATCCTTATCAATTTTAAACTAGATAAAATTTCAACAAGATTAAAAATCAAGATAAAAACATAATTTTGGATACGTAAACTATTGATTAAAAATAATTATGTATATGGGTAATTCCCTAAAATAAAAACAAAAAATTAGTCACAAAAAAGTGTATGGTTAGAAAATTATACATGGGTTATTCCCTATATAAAAAATTTAGAATTTTCTTGTGAGTGAGACTGAGTTTCACGAAACTAGTTTTCACATTAAAAATTTGGAGAATCCAGTTTTGGAAATCTTTATTATTTAAGAAGTTAAGTGTTAGTAGTAAGCAGATTTTTAATTAACCTTTTAGGCGAATGAAAGATATTTTAAAGGAGGGGGAGTAGCTCTCATTAAAATGATACAATAATCATAAAATACTGATTAATTAAAATATGATATCTAAATGTTGGATATACACAAAACAAAGTAGATTACATCAATATGCTTTATTTATTAAAACAAAAAATAAAAATAACGCTTTAAATACTCGAAGACAAAATAATACAAATAAACTATAATTTATAAGAAATTTTAGTTGAGATTTTTTTGAGAATAATACTAATAAAACATTGTAAAAATACATTCAATATTTATCAGCAGAAAATAATATAAATAAGTATTCAATAATTAAATTAGTTAAGAAATAAGAAAAGTTTTAATTTTTGCTAAATGAAATGAAAAAATGAAATAAAAAAGAACTTTCAGTTATCAAACTTTAATCAATATTAAATTATTATAAATTTAAAAATTAAAAACATTAATATTAGTAAATTAAAGTATAAAAACAAATCATTAGACGCATAAGTTTTGCAAAAATATTTAAATAATTTTGGATATCTCTAATTTTTAAATCAGTCGTACATAAAATGCTTATAATTACATATCTTAATAATCATAATTACAATTAAATTAAAATTTACATTTGCGACAGGTATAAATAGTATTCATAATACAATACATATATTCTTAAAATATAATTTTAAAGAATATCTGAATTGATGATTTGATAGTAAAAAATAACTTACTCATAAAATTATGTGTATAATTATGTAGTCGTTTAACAGATAAATCAAGTCTATTATTAAGCAATTAGTAATAGCTTAGTTCAGAATAATTATTACTTATATACTCATAATTAAATATTTAATTGGAATTACAAAAACAGCTTTTTGAAGAATAAATTAATCATTAATAGGACTTTTATTTTTAATCTTAGATTTACAATTTAACTTTACAATTAAATCCTTATACCTAATTTTTCAAAGAGTGGAGAGTAGATATCCTTACTTTTAACTCATAATAGATACCTTTGCATTTAATTAACTATGGAGTTAAAGAATTTAATAGTAAATCATTATAAGCAATATATAGCTTTACAAAATTGTGAAGTTGAAAATTATGGTAAAGATAAGCTGCATCAACTTAAATCGAAACATGAATTAGAAAGATTTGAAATTAATAATTTAATTAAAGATGACGAAAATGCAATTCATATTGTAACAGAAACTATATTTAATTTTGAACAAGAAAGAAATATTTTCAAGGTAAAAAATTTATATCCAGCAAAAGAATTGATAAGAACCATTAAAACATTCAAGGGTAAAGATGATTGTGGATTAGAACACTTTATCAAATCTATTGAATGGGCAAGAACTCACTGCAACCAGTCAGATTTATTGCTTCGTATTATAATAACTGAAAAAATTCAAAAAGATGCAGAACTAGCAATTAGATTCGAACATATTGATTCATATGAAAAACTTTTTGATACATTGCGTAAAAATTTAAAATACAATACTTCAATCGATATTTGCAAACACAATTTATACACAATTTATCAGAATAACACTACAGTAGATAATTATAACAATAGATTTTTTAAATGTTTCCAAGAATTACGATACGCAACTCAAGCAAATTACAATAACTCAGAATACCAAGAACTAGCTTTAGATATTATGGAAAAAGAAGCTACTGAAAAATATATTAGTAATTTGGACTATAATATTGCTTACATTCTCAAACCAAGCAAGCCTAATAATCTAGCTTATGCATTTAAAGAGGCTTTAGAAATTGAGCTTTTTATTCTTCAGAATAATCAAGCTCATCATAATATAGAACAACATCAAATCAATGTTTTTACAGCAAAAGGCAACCATTTTATAAATAAGACCAATATATCAAAAAACAATATCCAAAATACTCAGGCTTGTAATCCTAGTAAGGATGTGAGAAAATCAAGACAAGAAGTTCAAAGTCTTTGCGCAATATCCAGCGCTAATACAAGACAATCAGAAATTTCTGTAAAGAATGAAATACAAACTGTTCACCCTAATCTAGCAAATCATGCACCGAAAGGAAATATGAAAATAAGGAATAATAAGTATGTTAATTCTCATGATGATGCAATACCGAAAAATGATCCGAAAGCTCCAATTTCAAAATCCTTAAATACACTAAAAACAAAAAAACTGAAAACGTACGATCTATCAATCGATGAAACCGGATCTAAAAGTAAAAATATACATTTGAAAAATACTCAAAACAAAAAAGAACTTTGTTCAGAATTAGACACACAAGAAACACACTATATTAAACAGTCAAGCAAAAAAGAAATATATTCAAATAGCATACCCGATTCAAAGAGTAAGATTATAAAATCAGCATGTAATCAGAATGTAAACAGAATGCACGATTCAGCTGAAAAATGTAACCATCATAGATTAGATACAAAAGAAATAACTGATTTGAGTAACTATAAACAAGAAAGATCAAATGAAACCTTAAAGGGTGGAGAAATTGAATATGAGAAATCCGTAACCTCAAATGTAAATAATATCAAACACTCTCATTATTTCACTGACAGCTTGAACGAAATAAAACTATTAAACAAAATTACTGACTTGAAAGCTGTTATAAATAAGGTATCATTAAATGAAGAAAAGCAAGAAGCAAAAGTAAACAGCTTAAATGCTAACAGTTTGCAAATAACTATTAAACAAAATAAAACAGTAAATCTCGATAAAGCATTACTAACAAATAATAAATTCAACAAAAATAGGAATTCCATGTTGTATTATAAAATTAATTATAAACATTTAACCAAACAAGAAAGTAATCAAAAGAAATCTAAAAATAGTAAATCAAAAATAACAGTCTTTAATTTCAGAAATTTGCGAAAAATTAGAGTTAACTTACACAGAATGAAATTTGTAAAAAGAGCCAAACAATACAATAAATATAAAATGAATATTAATCTACTAGATAAATTGAAAAATGTAATAGGAATTCAGCAAAGCATAAAATACAATAATATAATAAACCTTAGGAAATCAGTAATGAAATATTTAGGTAAATCAAAACTTACTAATAATATAGTCACTTTCAATAATCGAATGTCTTCAAAAACATTTAGAAATGTATTTAAAAATTGCAATAACAACCTAATACAAACAGAAAAATCAAATAAATTAATATTAGATTCTAGGTCGCATATTGATAACACTGAATTTCATCAAGTCAATAGTCTAAAAGCAATGTATGAAAAAAGATTTCATATTCAATGGCTAATTGATAAAAACAAAGAACAAAGATTTTCTTCACATTCTCTTAAGTCAAAGATTTTTAGAAATAGTGAATTTAATACAAGAAATGTATAGCGTTTTATTCATGCATAGTATATTCATAATAAACTTAATTACTATCCGGTAAATTGAATTAATTATAACTTATACAATTTTTCATTAAATTCAATAAATAATAGAATTTGAATAATATATACCTTGAGAGCAAATTTATCAATAAGTTAACTACTGATTCTCGTATTAGATCAGTATATAGTATCTGATCATTAATTTTCTTTATAAATATAAAATATTTAATTTAGTTTATCACAGAAATTGAAATTTTAAGTAAAATAAAATGATAATAAAATGTAATTGTTTTGATAATAAGAAATAGCCATGATCAAGTGATTGTTAGAGAAAATTAAAAAAAGTTAGAGAAAGTTAATAGAGTTTCATAAATTAAACAAATCTGCTTTACTTTAGCAAAGTATAGTTTTCATAAAGCATATTATAAAATAAAAGTATAATAATTTACGGTCAAATTCTGAAGTTAAGAATTAACAAAAAATGTGTATTTAAAATTCAAAATCATCATATTACAAATCTTAATTAAAGTTTCAATTATCAATTATATTTTAATTATATCCTTTTTAAAATGTTGTAAAGTATAAAATTTCAAAACAATAATTTTATACCCTTCAATATATTTATTTATTTAACAATATTTAGTGCAGTTATTAACGATGAAGTTTTTAAAATACTACACGCATTTTCGATAATACGAAATACATTTATAGAGTTAAGGTTTAAGCAGATTGTAGCTAAACCTTTTAAATTAAATATTGTTTATAGAAGTAATAAATAATAGCTAACAAACTAAATTATTTATGGTTAATAAATTCTAAAAATTCCGTACAAATATTGTTCTAAAGAAACTAACAACTTTCAATTAAATACAGTAAATAATTTAAGAAATAAAAAGTGATAAGTGAACATTTTTTCAAAGAAGGGAGAGTGTTGTACACATAAGCTCATGTACACTAATAACAACCTAAATCACACTATTAGCTAAGTTAATAATAAAATAGTCAAATATCTCTTTGTAATAGAAGCATTTTAATTAGCCTGATAATCATCAAAAAATATTTTTCAAAATTATAGTAAATTATAAATCAATTACTCCAGCTTTATATAAATAAATCTTAAACTAGAAACGAATTAGTTTTTTAGAGATATACCAAACTATTCCATTTTCAAAAACTATGGTGATAAAAATAATAGCAAAGAAATGTTTAATGTTATGCCTAAATAATAATTACACATTATTCATGTAAATTGACATAATTACATTCGTAAAAATAATATTGCAAATTTTATTCTGTTCTAATCACTAAAATTATATTAGTGATACGCTCATTTTAAAGAATCGTTGTAATTTTATGTATACAAAACCATTACTTATGATAACTAAATAGTTAATACAATCTGTAAAAGTTTATATTTTAAAAATGAAAATTCAGTGGCCATTGTAAGAAAATATTACACACTAGTTACAAAAACAATATAAAATTTATGAAATCAAAATCCCAGTATATTTGTCAGAGATTAGTCAAACAATTTTTTGTTCTAAGGAAAACAGCATTTTTATATAAAATAAAATTAGAAAACTATAAGAAACATTATACTCATACAAATATATTAATATCTAATAAAATGTAAAATAAAAATTACAAAAGAACTAATCATTCTTTTGCTCAATAAAAGTAAATAATTAAAATTTTGATATTACTAAATTTCATACTGCAATAATACAGCAAAACTTACTTAATAACGCTGTAAAATATTAGATTAGACAATTTTAATTAAAATCATAAAAATAAATCTATAATATTCAAAATTAAATACCAAATAATAAGAAATGAGATTGTTTTTACATGTTTTAATTTCATAAATTGTTAGTATTAGACTTTAAATTAGGTATTAGACTTTAAAATATAGAATGTATTCAATATTATAACTTACAGAATAATTTTTATGAATAATTATCCTAATAACTGATATTGAATTTTGTTGGAAATGTATAATAATGAAAGTGTAATTAAAGTTTTAGTTTATTAATTTAAGTATGTATTAAGAATCCAATTAGAAAGATAGTTTGAATCGAATCTTGGACTAAATAATAAACAGATGTACAATTAAAATCTTAAATTTTGTAATAATCGAAAGAATATATTATTAGCTTGGTCAACGCTGGTTAATTATACTTTTGGTTAATAAAATAATAAACTCAAATTATAATATTAAAATAACATAACTTAACTGACTACGAAATGTTAAAAATACTGAATTCTGTCAATTTGTCATACAACATAATAATAGAAATAATACTTTAAAATTGCGATTTTTCAGGAGTAAAATCACTTTAAGCCCAGGAGTGTAACGATGCTCTTTACGTTTTCTTATTAATATACTATTTCTAATAATGTTTAGGTTCTATGGACATCTATAGATATTAATGCGTTACTAGAATATTCTTATCTGTATAATGTATTCTAAAATAAGATAGGAAGCCGTCAAGTCAGTCTTTTGTAAGCTACCTACGGGAGCACATAACTCCGGTCTGTATGTTAAATACAGAACCGTTAATTGATAATAAATATGATCTTAAAATAAATTTAATGTGGTGATCATTTCTTAACCTATTGATGGGATTTTGGACCAAACCCCGTCACAACTGAGTATTCATTTAATTAATTTTTCACTTGCTTATTTTCATAAATCATTATTCATAATTTTCTAACAATACATTTTTCGATGGCTCTCATATAAACCCCATGTAATCAACAAAAAATCGACATAGCCTTTAATTATCTTTACTCATAAATTTACAAATTTTGCGATTTAATATTACATTACTATTAGCTACCAACAAAATTAATTTTTATGAGAATTTAAAAAATCATCGCCCTTTTTTTACTCTGATTATTCTCCTTGACACGGCTCCGCGATCGCCCCGCCGGCTAGGTTAGGTTCGCCGCCACTAAGAGATGTTAACATAACTTGCGCGAACAGTATTTTAATGTAAGTTATGTATTTTATAAATAAGTTATGAGATATATTATAGGTATTTTACAAATCTAGTAAGCCTAGAAAATTTTACTATAGTATTCAGCAGACAAAATATTTATAAAAACATTTATGCAATAAATATAATAAGAGTATTCTATAAAGAAACTATTAATAAGATTTATTAAAAATTAAAAAAAATTAATACTTACTGTTTTTAGAGTACTTAAAATGTCTGCTGTATACTATAGTAAAATTTTATAGGGTCACTAGATTTGTAAAATAAAACAAAAAAAAAAGAAAAAAAACAAAATTCAAGTGATTATCAAGAAATAAATTAAAGCCTTAAAAAAGATAAACAATGACGAGGCATTTGGCTACCTTAAGAGAGTCACAGTTATACCCGTCGTTTAAAACAAGTCGTTTAAACAGAGTCATTGTTACTCCCGCCGTTTACCCGCGCCTGAATTCTTAATACTACAAAGAGAGTCATTGTTACTCCCGCCATTTACCCGCGCTTTATTCTTTAATAAGAGAGTCATGGTTACTACCGCTTTTGACTCGCGCTTCAATTTTTAATACTATAAAGAGAGTCATAGTTACTCCCGCCGTTTACCCGCGCATCAATTTTTAATACTATAAAGAGTCATTGTTACTCCCACCGTTTACCCGCACTTCAATTTTAAAAATCAGCGTGTACATAATTAAAAAAAATGAAGCTTGATAATTAGATAAAAAATTCTGAATTAAACAATCCGAAAGAAGCAAAGGGGGGCTGAAGGCCCTATGCGCCAATGCATTCTCCTTCAGCAATATATTTCGAATCCATGTATCAATGAATTTAGAACAATCGATATTTTTTGCTGTAAGGTTATGCGTACAAAAAAGAAAAACAAAAATTAAGGAAGGAACAATAAAAAAAAAAGAATTAGGGACAGTGGGAATCTCGTCAATCCATTCATGCGCGTCATTAATTAGATGACGAGGCATTTGGCTAGTTAAATAGCCAAAACCAGTTTGAGCGCGAAGTAAAAAAATTAAGGCATGCAAATAAGTAAAATAAATAAGATATAGAAAAGTAATATATATAAATGCGCTGGCGTGTGTGCCAGAATGTAGTAACATCCTGGCAAACTGGTTGATAAATAAATAAGAAAGTGTAAAGCGGAAACTATTGCTGATAAAAGTGAAAAAAAGGTTAAATGAAACGCGCTAAAAACAAATAACTGGCTTTGGTAAATTATGCCGAATAATGGTCGGCAGCACCAATAATTATGTATAAGGTGTTCAGATTTAGGCACCCCTGTTTCTTCCTGTTCGTTGTACCGTTGTTACCTGGTTGAATTTCCGAAAGGCAATAATCCCACCTAAGAGAACTCGGGAAGAGATTACCGCCAGGTCCCAAGTATTCAGAGTTCCAACCGCCCTTAATGTTGTAGCCGACTTGTCACACCAGAGACCTCTCCAAGATAGTATGGCTGGGACATGTATGATATTTGTTGCACCGGTACTCTGGGTGATGTGATCATTGATGTCAGGATTATCAGCGTATTTCCTCTTTTTGAGCTCAAAAGCAACTCTCAAATCGGACTGCTCGCTGACAATCGATGGATCAATGACCAAACCAATCGCATCACGAGTCGCTACAATATCGGGCATTCGAAGACCTACTTGTGTATTGATTCAAGGAGTTATGTCTACATTATAACCCTGACGTCGGAGATTTCGCGCTATATAATGAACCACGGCATCGTGTCTGCTGTTTCTAAGTTCACTGGTCCTGTGACAGTGTTGAAGCACGTGGTTTAGAGTCTCAGGCTGGTTACACCCTCCTCTGCAAAGACGATAGCGATGCCTACCTCTGGAAGTTCTTGATAAGGTGGGTAAGGCCGCAATACGAATCCTATGAAGATTCATATAGTCTCTACCAGAAAAGAATCTTGAAGAGTTGTTAACCCATTGGTGTTGTCCGGGAACAAGAGAGGAACCAGCAAGAGCTTGGCCGTCAATTGATGTGTGCAGGAGATCCGATCACCTTTTTTTGATATCATCAGCGGATCTAATATTACGGCCATGATCATTAAGACGCTTTTCGCAAATAGCAATCTCCTTCGTCAGGAATGGATCTCTGGTATCATCTGATGGCAGTGATGATAGCCTTATATGCCTATGTAAGGGGGACAACCATCTGAAGGAAGGCACGCCCAATCCACCACTCTTCACTGCAGCATGAAAATAACCCGTAGGGGTATCATTTGGCAAAGCTAACCAGCGTCGGATAGCTGCTCTGAAGTTTTTATCAACCCTCAGAAGATCACCAACCATCACTTTTTCCAAGGCCATCACATGAAAGAATCTTGGAAGAAAGAAGGTTTTTAGAGCCATTATGCGCTTTATATATATATAAAGGAGGTAGCAGTTGGGGTAGGATATTAGTCTTTTCGCGTCCTTCAGGTGAAAACTCAATCCCCAAGTATGTCCATCGTTCCGACCTTTTGAGAGCTTTAATAGGATGGCCACCACAAGAGAAAATCTGTCTGGAGTCAACAACCATTTTCTTATTCTTTGTATCGGCAAACAGTGAGATGGAAAAGCTCTTGTCAAAATTGACAAAGAGGCCGCACTGTTGAAGAAAATCGGTTGAGACATCCAAACGATTTTGTAGTCCTCGTGGTGTAGTTGCCATAAATAATAGGTCATCGGCAAAAGCTAGGGCATTAATTTTTCGGCCAGCCAAGTCTATTCCAATATCTGATGGAAGCCGTTCCAATAACTTGTTGATGACCAAGTTAAAAAGGATAGGTGACAAGGGATCGCCTTGCAATACACCTCTTTTGATGTTTATAGGGTCCGACTTCCAATCAGAACCTTCTATGATGGTTGAAGCATCCTTATAAAAACTTTTGATGTAGTTTAACATCGGTGAAGGTAGACCACATGCTTCAGCTGCCGAAAGTAATGCTACATGAGTAATGGATGGAAAGGCTTTTGCTATATCGATGGACGCTACAAATAGAGGTTTATATATGTATGTTAATCTTTTAATTAGATTATATTTATATCCTTAAGGGATTTAACGACAGGTGTAATAAGGTATCTTGTAATAAATATACACAATGAGATTTTAGGTTAAGTGATTATCTTTAATACCATGTGTTACCACGCTGACTGGCTGCGCCTGACTAAGTTTATATTGAATACATATATAGGTAGAATACACAGATACATAAATAATTTATATGTTGCAAATTACTTAACAACACACTCCCTTAATTAGTAATATATAAATTTTTAAAGTTATTAAGTATAAAAAATATATATATAAAAAAAAAAGTTTTTTAAGATACATTATAATGAATAAATTAAAAGTATAAAATATATATATTAAATTTAATTGATTAATTATTTTTTGGTTTATGTTTTTTTTTTATATTTCTTATTTTTTTCTTCTTTTCTTCTTCTTTTTTATCTTTTTCTTTTCATTTTTTTTTTATTTTTATTATTTTTTTTTTTTTTTTTTTTATAATAAACCAACTGATGAATTAAAATTTTGAATTTTTTCTTTACCAACACCTTTAGTAAGTGGATCAGCTAACATTTGATTGCTTGGTAAATGTTGTAGGTGAACATCTTTTAGTTCAATGTTTTGTTTAATTGCGTTATATTTTATATTGACATGTTTTAAGGCGTGGCTGAATCTTAAGTTTTTAGAAAATTCTAAGGTACTTTTATTATCACAATTGATTAGAGTTGGTGTTAAATGTAATAATATGAGTTCTTTTTCTATTTTTCTCAAATACAAGGCTTCTGTCATGGCATCATCTAAAGATTGTAATTCAGCTTCTGTGGATGATCTGGCAACTACATGTTGTTTACGGGATCTCCATGAAATCGCACCTCCTTGTTTTAAGAAAATATAACCAGTAAAAGATTCGCATTTTATTCCAGTCCCGTAACTTGCATCACAAAAACCAAAGATTTGATTGTGTTTGTCCTTGTAAAATGTTAAGCCTAGATGAGCTGTACCTTTTAAGTATCTCATGAGATTTTTTAAATATTGCCAATGTGTTGAGTTATAAGAAAGGTTGAACTGAGAAAGATAACTGACAGCATATGCTATATCAGGTCTTGTAGCTTGTAAAAGGTACATTAATGTGCTTATAGCATTTTGATAAGGGATTTTGCTTAGTTCCATTAATTGTACTAGAGACTTGTCTTCGAAATCTGGTTTTAGTGACGTACCTGGTTCGATGGGTTTGCTAACAGGTGGTAATTGTTGTATGTCATACTTTTTTAAAAGTTCTTCAATATAGTCTGTTTGATTTAATCTAATGAAGTTATGTTCTTTGTTTCTTATGACGTTTATACTAAGGAATTTTTTAACATCACCTAAGTTTTTAATTTCAAAGTTTTTTGATAATGTATGTATGAAAGAATCTAAATCACTTTTTAAATTATAAAAAACAAGTATATCATCTACAAATATACCGACTATAAATATAATATTTTGAGGTTTTAATATAAAGTATAAACAAGAATCAACGTTTGATTTCTTTAGGCCCAAAAATAGTAATAATTTCTCCAATTCGTTGTACCATTGTCTACCTGATTGTTTGAGTCCATATATGGCTCTTTTTAATTTACATGCTTTGCGTTCGTTTCCTCTTGCAATAAAGCCTTGTGGTTGTTTTAAATATATCTCATGTTCAATATCATCAAATGCTGTACTAACATCTAAGTGATTTATATTTAAATTAATCTGTGCAGCATAGACAAATAGAATTCTAATGGTACTGTATCTAATAACAGGTGAATAGATTTCTTCGTAGTCTCTAAACTGTACTTGAGTGCAACCTTGTGCTACTAGTCTTGCTTTTAAAATAATTTCACCATTGTGATCAACTTTTTCTTTAAATAGCCACCTTGTGCCGACTATATTTGCATTCAAGGGGGGATCTACTAGTTCCCACGTATCGTTAGACAATATAGATGTGTACTCATTTTCCATAGCTAATTTCCAACCTTCTGCATTTTCAGAATTGATGGCTTCTTTAAAGTTTTTTGGTGTAGTAGTATTAGTGCTTGGAGATGATGTGGATGCTGTCATTATATAGTCATTATGTTTGGTAGGTAATTTGGTGATTCTTTTTGTTCTTTTTGGAGTGAATTTTTTGGAGATGTCATCTGATTTTCCTTTTCTAGTTTTATTTACTGTAAATGTAGGTGGTTTTAAAATGGGTTTTGAGCTTGGTATGTTTTGAACATTTTGGATATCTTGAAAACTGGAATCTTGGTCTGAGTCAATTGACGATGATGATTGGTCAGTATCAGAATTTAATTTTTCTTGTCTTGCATTTGAGGGTTTGTTTTGAGAATCAGAGTTTATAGGCTGATGTTGAGTAATATTTTGATCTGTGTGAGGTAGTGTTATATCTGTATCGCTGTCAGAATTGTATATATGATTAAAATTTGTATTATTGCGTGGGTTTGTTTCATAGAAAATAACGTCACTACTTTGAAAACATTTTTTTGTTTTTTCATTATACAATAAGTATCTGTTTTGGTGAAGAGTGTAACCAATCATTTTACAGTTATAAGCTTGATCATTGAATTTACCTAGAGTAGGTTGGTCATTTTTGGCATAAGCTAGACATTCAAAAATTTTTAGGTGGGGTATATCTGGTTTCTTATTATACCATATTTCAAATGGTGTTTTTTTGTCCAGTATATCTTTTGGTGATCTGTTGGAGAGATATGCGGCTGTTGTAATTGCTTTCGACCAGAAGGATTTGTCTAATCCAGAGTCTGATAATAGGCACCTCGCTTTGGATAGAAGAGTTCTATTTGAGCGTTCTGCACGACCGTTTTGTTGAGGATTTCTAGGGACTGATGTTTGATGTAGAATCCCATGCTATTGTAATATTTCAGATATTTTTGTATTAATGAACTTGGTTCCATTATCAGATCTAAAAGCTTTAATTTTTTTGTTAGTTTGATTCTGTATGAATGTAATGAATGTTTGAAAAATTTTAGGGGTTTGAAATTTGTTTTTTAGAAGGTATACAAATTTAATACGTGAGTGATCATCATAAAAGATTAAAAAGTATTTGTAACCATCAAACGATGTTCTATCGGCTTGACATAGGTCAGTATGGATCAAGTCTAAGATGTGTTGTGCCCTGGATGATGTTGGTTTAAATCGATTTTTGACAAATTTTCCATGAATGCATGGTTCACATAGTGGTGGCGTTGAATTTTTAAAAGATATACCTTCAGCAGCATTTTGAAGTTGGTTTAAGTACTTGTAATTTAGCTGACCCAGTCTGCGATTCCAAATGTACATGTCGGTTGTTGTTGATGATTTTGTTTTGGCTGATGTTGAGATGAGTTCAAATTTACTGGTACATGCTAAAGGTTGTTGTTTCAGGTGGATGTTTTTGCTACTAGAAAAATCATTTAGAAGAATTTTATAAATACCATTGTTTTGATCAGAAGCTTTTGTAATTATATTATCAAATTGATTTTTTATTACACATATATTTCCTGAAAATTCGATTTTTGCTCCTTTTTTTGTTAATCTACTTACAGATAGAAGGTTTGATGTAATTTCAGGAACGTACAAGACGCTTTTTATTTTTACTTGATACAAACCATTTTTGTTATTACAATTTAAGATTATATCGCCTTGGCTATCTGTTTTTAACTTGAAGTTGTTTGCTAAAGTTATGTGTTTTACCTTCGTTTCACGTTTTACCTTCGTTTCACTTATATGTGAGAATGCTTCTTTGTTAGCGCACATGTGCCTTGATGCTCCAGAATCGATGATCCAATAATTATTTTCAGTTTGTGTATCATGTTGAGATGCTAAAAGAGCAAGAAAAACACATACATTTACAGGTATATCATCATCATCTTCGTCGTCATCGTCGTCGCTCTCATCGAAAAATTCAGTAAAATTTTCTTCTGCTGTATATGCTGTTTTATTGTTTTTGTTATCAGGACAGTCATTTTGGTAGTGACCGTGTCTGCCGCACAAGCGACATCTTACTTTTTTTAGTTGGTTTTTACTGCATGTATTAGAAGTTTGGCGGCGTTGTGAGAACTTTTGAAAACTTGAGCGCGAGTATAAACCGTGAGCTTGACTCGATTCAAATGTTGACGAACTTTGTGCTATTGTTGCTTCCTCGATGATTTTTATTTTGACATTTTCAGTCGTTATTTTGGCGGTAGAATTACTTAGAGTCATTATCATGGGTTTGAAAAAATCTGGCAACCCTGCTAATAATAACGAAGCTACGAGTTCATCTGGAAGGACTAAACCGGTATTTCGTAATCTTTTTTGACCATTTATGATTTTTGATATATATTCTTGGGCACTGTTGCAGTCTTCATATTTAGTAGTGCAGACTTCCCTTAATAAATTGACTCTGCTAGTGAGGGCATTATCTGCATACACTTTTTTTAGGTTTTCCCATATGGTTTTTGCAGTGTCTTCTTTATTTAAGTGTACTCTAACTTCAGGTTCGACCGCCATTATTAGTAGGGATTTTATTTGAATCATTTATGCATTATCGGTCGAAACTACTTGATCTGTATCGGCTTCAAGGACATCCCATAACTGAGCTAACCTTGCACATGCCTCTATTTCGACCGCCCAGTCGAAATAATTTTCTTGTCCGGTCAATCTTTTGACGGATTGAAACATTGCAAAATGTTTTACATTGTTGTTTGAGTTGTTGTTAGCCATCTTTCAGCGAAACAAAAAAACTTTTCACATGTACGATTAAAATTGACGCACTTAAATAAAAAGAAAAAACACAAATCTTTATAACGCCTTATCACCTGTTATTCACAAGACGAATTTTTTGACCCTTAATGCGGGCCCATAACCTGTTAATCTTTTAATTAGATTATATTTATATCCTTAAGGGATTTAACGACAGGTGTAATAAGGTACCTTGTAATAAATATACACAATGAGATTTTAGGTTAAGTGATTATCTTTAATACCATGTGTTACCGCGCTGACTGGCTGCGCCTGACTAAGTTTATATTGAATACATATATAGGTAGAATACACAGATACATAAATAATTTATATGTTGCAAATTACTTAACACATTTATAACGTGCCAATTTATAACGTGTAAAATCCTCTACACAATTATATAAAAATATTTTAAATAGTTTTAGAGTCATGAGACTTATTCTAATAAAGAGTATCAACTTATTAAACCAAAAATGAGACTAAGGACTCCTTTATTAAAACAAGTTCAAAGGGGGTCCGTATAAAGGGGATATAGCAAAAATATTTTTCCCTTTATACTAACGGGTATCAATCAGGAGGTTCTGATTATAATTCTACACAATAAAAATTCAAGTAATAATAATAAAGTACAATTTATAAGACTTACCCATATATAAGTATACTGAGGGTATTAAAGTTAGAAATAACGAGAATACAAAAATAATGATAATTAAATATAATGATAATTTTTATTAAAGAAATTGAAATGTTCGATAATATAATTTTTAATATAAATCTATGTACAAAATTCTTAACCTAAAGAAAATATCCGTATTCGTGCGAATACGACGCGAAGCGATTTTTATTTTAATTAACGGCGCGACAATAATTCGCGGTGAATATAATTATGATTAATTAGATAAACACTGGCCACGTGTTTTGTTAATAATACTAGTTTAATTAATATGAGAGAGAGAGAGAGAGAGAGAGAGAGAGAGAGAGAGAGAGTAAGAACGATGGGCAAATTTATCAATTTAAACTTACAAATATTTATAAGTGCACTTATTCATGAAACTAAGGAAAAATACAAGGACTAGAAATCAATAATTATTCTTCTTAACTCCAAAAATTCATAATACTTGAAATTCTAATAATCGAAAATATACCTTAATCTTCTATTGACGACGTTATACCAATTAAATCAATTATCCAATAAATCCAATAAATAAATCACAATCAATATCAATCCTTTTAATATATATATATTTGACGCCACAACTCCTTTTATAATATTCTTGATGTAGATGACCTCGTGATAATAAACGGCGTGTATAAAAAATAAACGGCGTGTATGAAAAATAAACCACCTGCTTGATCTAACACTTTACTTCAAAAATATCATAATATAAAAAAGATGACACGCCAAACTGGATATACAAAATGGTACAATAATTAATAATGAATATGATTTAATTCAATTAAACTTCTGATCTTAAAAGATTCTATTTTTAATTCAAGATTCAAAAAAAACTCGAGAGCCGATGCGTGTGGTCAAGCAATCGGCCATTCTAGTTCTGCAGACGATGCGAATGACATAACTAAGGGAAAAAGAAACAGGAAGAGAAAGAAAGACGGGAATACATCGGACTACTCTCTTTCTTTGCGTATTGATAACTACTGCCCTCTAACTTTCGCGATTATTCACACACACAACGTTCGTCCTGCGCCCATATATGTGTAATTCAATATTTAAAAATATAATTCTATAAAATTTACCACGCTACAATATTGGTATAACTTCTTCTGATTAACAAGTCTAGTATAAACACATTATCTCTACAACCATCGATTCCTGACCTAAAAGCGCTTTGACGACGATCTATCTTGACAAATGCGTCAAGTCTTTGCGCTAAGATGTTATTCAGAAACCTCGTGATAATCGAGGTTATAGAGATAGGTCTTAATTTGTCTGGGCTTTCAGGGTTATTAACCTTAGGTATTAAAACCGTTCTGGAGGTTGTCAACCTTGCGGGAATTCTTTCGCAAAACATGAGGAGATTGAGAATCCTAATTAGGATCTCGAATGGAACACTCCTAAGTAACCTAGGAGATATACCATCGGGACCTGGAGCTACATTGACCTTGGGACGCGCAGGCTTCAGCTCCAAATATGAAATTGGTCTCCAAAGGCTCTGCATAGGATCTTTCACTCCCATGTTAGGAGGTGGAACCTCCTGTTGACTGTCGAAAGCAGCTCTCCAGAACGGCTCTACCATGTCTTGTGGTAGATCGCTCTCATTTTGACCATCCAAGATATTATGGATGTATCTAGACTTGTTCTTCTTAAAGAGTTTTTGCACCATAGCATAGTCAGATCTTCTCTTGGCTCTCTTAGTCTTGGCTCTGTGATTTGTCGAGATTTAAGAGAGTCACAGTTTATCCCGCCGTTTAAAACAAGTCTACCACCGCTTCATTATTTTTAAATTTTTGTACAAACATACTTTCTTTACCTATGCATGATTTTACATATTCTTTCCAGTTTCTCATAATCATGAGAGCCTTGGATTCAAAGAGTTGTCTGGTGGTGTTTAGCATCCCTTCGTCGTTAATTTTCTCAAGATATACATCAATTGTTTTTTTTTCTGTTTTGCTACACACTTCTTATACTCTAGTTATATTTCGTTTGAAGGCATTATTTGTTACACCTATCAAATTATTCACCAATCTTTTTCCTTCATCTTTGTAATACTTTATGGTTTCAAAACCGAAATCGAATCTGCATAAAGAAAAAAGTTAAAATCTCTCATTAGCAATTGTTGTTAAATATTAAATTAAAACTTACAAAAAATTTGAGCACAAAAAACAAGGAGTTATTCCAGTGTTTTTGTGTATTAAGAGATGAGCAACCGGGTTGTATATTTGAATATAATTTATTAATTCGACCATTTTTCTCTTGTTAATTCTGTCAATTGTAATAAATGCTCAATTAAACGTATTTAGATTAGCTTATTTTATATATTTTGTAAAACTTACGTACGAGATCCGTGTGTTTCGCTAAAGGAATTTGGATAATATCGCATCCTACTTGTACGAGCAATTTCCATTTTCTCTGCTTTCTCATAACTTACAAGAAATCCTTGCCCTTCTTCGGGAAATAAAGTATTGGCAATGTGTACTTGATATTAAATGATATCTTTCGACGCAGGATTTATCTGGAATTTTCTCAAAAAGTTATCAAAATTTAAATTGCCTCTGTGACCTGCTCGTCACTATAAAAAAATAAATACTCAATGCCATTTTTTTTAGCACTTATTTATTTTTAACAGCATCACTAATGGATTGAGAAAATTTTCTTCAATCTTTAGGATATTGATTATTTAAAGCGACCAAAATTTTGATACTTTCGACACCATGTCCTCCGAGTCTGAGGCTAACCCATCTGAACTCTTCAAATGTTTCGTCCGTTATTAATAGTGCCTCCTTGAATGGTAGACCCAATTTCGTCATTAATTGATCATTACTTTCAATGAATTTCACTTAAACTGTGAACCGATTAGATATATCGTACCCCGTTAATCCACCTAAAACCTTCGTGGCACTGTCTATACCTGAATCGATTCTGTAGACATCATTCATTGAAGCCTCTTGCAAATCAAACAATTGGTTTGACTCCTGAAAGGCAGGGAGACAAGTTTCACTTTCATCTTTTTCTTGCCTTTCTTCCAAACTGTTTAGACAATTTTTCATTACGTATCTGAAACATTAAAAATGTTATTGCAATAAATATTATTTATTTTTAAAATTACAATGAGAAATTTACTTTGTTCCAGGAGTCATCGGATAATTCTTGAAAACAGTCGATTCGCTGATAAGTTTCCTTAACCTATCTTCGATAATATCCTCTAATTGTATAATCAGTTGGTTAATGATAATATTTTTAAATTCATGACTAATATTATTCATTTCATTAATGGAAGCACTAACGTCTATGCATTGTGACCTGTTTCAAATGTAAAATAATTAATTTATCTAAAATTATCTTAATTTATGTTAAAAAATATTTTCGTTTAAACTTACATTCTTAAATTCACATCCTCTAAAATGCGTGGCCGTTTGATCTCTTTTCTAAAATTTATTCAAAAAAACATAATCATAAAATAATTAGAGTAATTGAATTGTCACAAAATGTGGAAAAAGTAATGTCAATAATTATGCATACCTTGTCATACTATTGTCACCAAAAATTAGCTTCCTTTTAACTCCCCTGTGTAAATATCGGTAATTAAATTATTTATATAATTATATTATGATACATGACAGTAAAATACATACTCAACATTATTATTTTCGCTAACTTTCTTATTCTTAATTGGAAGTTTAGGAAAACAATTATTTTTTATATTCATTAAAGAAGGTGCTGTTAAATATCGAGAAAAGAATTCTTCGTAATTAAAGTATGGCACAGTAGGAGCTGTTTCAAAATAATCAGAGGCAACCCTGAAATATTAAAATATAAATTGAGAATCATTATGGAGTATAGAATATTCAATTTTTTTTATTAATATACCGTAAGTCAGGATCACTATCAGCTTGTAAAAAAATTATATAAGGACACTCCGTATCTATTTCCTCATACATCCAATCGTAGATTTCCTCCGTGAACTCGTTATTTATTCTTAGTATACGACCACCATTTAAAATTTTGGCTACATAATGACCATTTTCTATGGTTTCACCTATGTGACAGACCACCGCTTTTACCACGTATAACCTCTCATTAACCCTAATTTTTTCATTTTTGAATATTTTCACTTGTGACAAGTTTTTTGAAAACAATTCAGAATCAGGCAAATATTTGAAAATACCCAACCTTACTATCAAAATATCTTTAAAATTAATAGGGATAAATCTTTTCATATGCTCGATCTCTTGTGTACAATCCTCACATTTTTGTTTTTGTCCAAAAGCATAACGTTGATTGTCGTCTATAAGTTGTTGCAACGTTAATGACTTAACATTGTCATCTCGAAAATGCAACCTGTAACAATAATTAAATATAATAATTGAACGAAAAATGAAGGTTATTACTAAACTAAAAAATTTTATAAATTATACCCCAACTCAGTTTCTATATCCTGACGTTCCCATTTGTGTAATCCACCTTTAGGACATAATTTGGCTTCTTCAAATGAAAAGCCAATAATGTTATCAAAAATTCCAGTTAAACAAATTTTCAACAAAAATTCCTTCGCATCCTGTTGCTGGCCATTGTCGAATAGCGGTTCCTTTAATTCTTTTTTCAAAACTTTTGATCTAAATTTTTTTCTAATGTAATGATGCAAAGCACCTTTCAAGAAAGGTGGACATGGTTCTGTAATTATTTTATCTCTAAGTTGCTTCATAGAAAAGAAAGCTTGAAATAATGCTAACATTTAGCACGAAGATACATCTTCGTTATATAAACCACAAATCTGAAATTCCTCCATCCTATTATTTAAAATTTTATCTATCTATAATCTGAAACATATTAAAAAAAATAAATTATTAATAATTTTCATATTCAAATTATTTTGAGGTTTTCCTAGGTGGATCGAACGCACACAAACTGTGTGAAAGTCGCTTCAGTTGGAACCTAAAAATAAAACAGGTCAGGAAAGACCCCGATCCATGATTAACGTGCCCTTGGAAGCATGAGAGCGGATTGATTTTAATAAACAATCACTGTTAAGCTTGGAACTGTGGAATACTAACAAAGACGCAGAATAAAGTGCAATGGTCTTTTCCTAACACACAGAGGGCCTTGTTGATTATAAATTTATACTATTTGTTTATAAAAATTGTTAATTAGCTTAAAATATGTCTATTAATATATTGTATTTAAAATTATAAATATTTATTAATATTATTAATGATCAAAGAGCTAATTTTTTTTTATTCATTTACCTAATTGTTTTTCTTATTGAGAAGATTCCAATAATTATTTTTATTTAAAAAATTAGTAAACTTATTGATGTACTTTTTGATTTTTGCGTCAGGTTTTCGTAAATTATCATTTTTTAAATTTAAATAAAGTCGAAAAATAATAAGGTAAAACAATCAAGTTTATTGTTTTACAACTTTGCTTATTGATTCTAAATATTAGACTAAATTATTATTCATAAGGTAGGATTTTGTCGTATTTTATAAATAAACTTAATTATTATCACAAATTATCATTTCTGTATTAGACTTGTTGTGTTATATGTATTATATCAATTTCAAATAATATGTACAGTCGGTCAAATTAATGCCGTCCCCATAAATTTATAAGTAATTATACGGCTTAATATTAGTTGACATTTTATTTTAAAAATAAAAAATAAAAAAATATGGTATATTTACAAAATTTAAAATTTACAATTCGCGAAAAAAATAAAATTTAAAAAGATGATATTTGTAGAGAAAAATTCGCTGATTAAAATAAAATTTGAGTTTGCAAAATCGGATGAAAATTGGCAGCTCTAGACGATAAAAAAGATGACAAAATCATTAAAAATTTGGAAATAAAAATAAATAAAAATATTATTTTTACCTTAATACAAAAGAGTCACCACGGGGGTATGTAAGCATTTTGTTACACTCTCCGCTCGACGATCGGTAATCTTCGGCTATCTTGGCATCTTTTCATATACACGGTGACATTGTTATAATATATATTTAATCCTATTATTTTGAGATTTAAATTATATTATTATGGGAATATTATATTTCAGCTTTTCAAAGCAAAAGAAAATTAACATAAATTGAATGTTTAATAATATAATTGCATAAAAAATATATTATATTTTCCATATCACCGCCCAAAATTTTTTTGTTTAAAAATAAATTTATTTTAAATTATTCGTCATTTTATTATTTAGTACGCATAGATTCATAACTTTGATAATATATTTACCGAAAAGTAAAATTTTATTCTCAAAGTTTTTCTTTGTTATACTTATAGACATATGAATAATTATTTACTTTCAGAACAATTTTTCTTTACTATTTTATATTGTAATTCAGTTTGTTTTAAGAATTCACTTTGAACAGATCAAGGATATATTTTTTTTTTATTCTTAGAAAAATTGTTCAAATTATTTTTTTAAATTTTTTATAATGTTCGCTAACAAACCTGAAACGGTTCGAGCACAAATCATCGCTCTTTACAATGCTGGCTTAGAAACTTATGATATAAGTCAACGGTGTAATACGTCAGAAAAAACGGTCAGAAGATGGGTACAAAAATATATTAATTCAAATTATAACCAAAATTGTATCAGGGACCATCGTAAAGACAACTCTGCTCCACGAAAAACTACACCAGAGGAAGATGCAAATATAGTTAATACTATAAGAGAACAACCATTTTTGGCATCCACTAAAATACCGGAAGTAGCAAATATACATTTAAATGTCTGTAATGAAACAATTAGAAACAGAATTCGGGAAGCTAATATTTTATGCCGTAAAGCTGCTAAAAAGACAGCCTTGACCCAAAATCATATGAATAGGCGCATAAATTTCTGTCAACAGAATCTGAACCTCCCCCAACTACGATGGGACCGCGCCATTTTTTCGGACGAAAAAGTTTTTTCCTCAGCAGCAGACTCTCGAAAACTAGTGTGGAGGCCACGAAACGCTAGTCGCTATGATCCAAGATATGTATTGCCAAATTTTGAAAGTGGCCGTATTACAATGGGATTTTGGGGTTGGATTTCATCTGATGGTGTAGGTGAATTGCATGAAATCTCCCCTCACATGGATCGTTTTGAGTATCTTGACATTTTAGAAACTGTCATGCTTCCTACTGTAAGGCAAAGATACCCCATTGAAGACTGGCCAATTATCAATTATGTTCAGGATAACTCTCCTGTCCATACAGCAGTTGTTGTAAGAGACTGGTTTAATGATCACCCTGATATAAGGAAATTTGATTGGCCAGCGAAATCCCCAGACCTTAATGTTATTGAAAATATTTGGGGTCACATTGCAAATAGTTGGGGGGAGGCTAGAATAATACGAAATAGAGACCAATTAAGAGCTCATGTTTTTGCTGAATGGGAAAACTTACGACGAAGACCAGAAATATGTGAAAATCTATCAAGATCAATGCCTAGACAATTGGAGGCAGTGATTCAAAACAATGGACATATGACTGGATATTAAACAAAGTTTTTTTAATAGTGAAGTAATATCATAATATTAGTGCATAATAGTGTTAATTAGTGCATTTTTTATAAAATATATATTTCTAGATTCTTAGTCTATAATTATATATGTTTTAAAAATACAAGTAAATAAGTGGATAAATTGAAGGTTGAAATTGAACAAAAAAAAGCAATTTATGTGATTAAAAATTAAAAATTTACCATTTTTTTACTAAAAGTTATTAAATAAAGGAATTTAAAAAAAATATTTAAACTTAGTTTATTTTTTGTTAAAACTTTTTTTTTTTAATATTGAAAGTAGTTAATATTTTTTAAAGTATTTTTTAAACAAAAAAATTTGGGCGTTGACGTATTCTTTTAATTTATTTCCTTTTTAATAATCAATGACAAAAAAATTTAAATCTCAAAATAATAAGATAAAATATATATTATAACAATGTCACCGTGTATATGAAAAGATGCCAAGATAGCCGAAGATTACCGATCGTCGAGCGGAGAGTGTAACAAAATGCTTAGATACCCCCGTGGTGACTCTTTTGTATTAAGATAAAAATAATATTTTTATTTATTTTAATTTCCAAATTTTTAATGATTTTGTCATCTTTTTTATCGTCTAGAGCTGCCAATTTTCATCCGATTTTGCAAACTCAAATTTTATTTTAATCAGCGAATTTTTCTCTACAAATATCATCTTTTTAAATTTTATTTTTTTCGCGAATTGTAAATTTTAAATTTTGTAAATATACCATATTTTTTTATTTTTTATTTTTAAAATAAAATGTCAACTAATATTAAACCGTATAATTACTTATAAATTTATGGGGACGGCATTAATTTGACCGACTGTACCCTCGCCTTATACACTCTCCACGCTCCTTCTTTTTCCTTTCTCTGTACTTCTTATTGTGCTCCGCACCTTATAGTCTGTACTCTTACTTACACCGCCGTTGCGAATAGACACGTTATTAATAAATGTTCAATTAATCAAATTTATACCTGTGTTATCAATCATTTAATCAATCTTCCATATCATTGCTAAATTATTACAAGACTATTATTAACAAAAGCTATTATTGGTAAATTATTATTCAATAGATTCTTTTCCTTTTCTTTTAAATATATATTGACTTTTTTAGATAAGATAAAATTAAATAGTATTAAATATTATTTTACTAAAATATTATGAATTATTTTTTTTTTTGGAAATCTTGCATTTTTATTTAATTATATACACTATTTGAATTGTAACGCATAAAAGATTCTTCTGAAGTTAACAAAGTACGTATTCCTTAGTTAGAAGGATATCGTCCTCTCGAATGTCTTAATGTGCATTTTTCTGTATCGCACTAAGTTTTTTAATTGTTACGACTTGAAGGAATCGGGGTAATTTCATGGATAAATAGCACAAAATGGAATGCGAGGTATCAGAATTAAAAAATGTTATTTTTATTTGAATAAACTACTTGAAATTAGATGATTCGCCAAATCTTAAGGATTTTTATAGATTTTCAAGAGAGTTTGGCTGTTTCAAAGTTTTTTGGTAAAATTGCTCTCCTCAGCCACCATTTTTGAAAGTTCCGTAAAAAAGCTCCGGAAAACGTTAAAATATAAAAGAAAAAAAAAAGGTTTTCGATGTAAAATTTGATGAGGGATTCGAATTTTCAATGAGATTTTCCCCATTCTGTGCCCATTCGCGGGAAAATTCAAATTTTTTCCTCAAATTTTACAACTTTAGGTGAAAATAGCCGAAAGGCTTTCCATTGAAAAAAAAAATTTTTTCTTATAAAATTTTTCGAAAAGTTCATATACATCATAGAAAAAATTTCTCTGAGGGTAATTTTTGATATAAGAGAGTAAAGCTGATTTTAGTGAATTTTTCAATTTTCTCAATTTCGACTTGTTCGTTATTTTGCAATTTTTCCACTTAGTCACGTGACCAAATGAAAATCTGAGGATAGTGATTTTGTTAGCCTTAGGATGATACATCTCAATTTTACAAAATAATTAAAATTGATTATAAAAGTTTAATAAAAATACATATTTTAAAATGAAATTTCCTTTAATTTTTTGCATTTTTTGTCTAAAAATCATGAAAAATATAAAAATAAAAGTTCTTCTTTCAGGGAAACAAAAATTAGTTTTACTAATAATGAAAAGTTAGTTTTTTCTTATTAGGTTTAGAGTTTATTTTTCATCGAAATGTCGCTATAAATGATTAAAAAGGTACACAAAAATCAATAAAATCACATTTTTCGATTTCCATTTTTTCTATATTTTAAATATATATTTAAATTTTTTTTTTTGGTGTAAATCTTGTAGGTGTTTTATAAAATAATTTTAAAAATAAAATATTTTTATTACTTTATATGTAATTCTTATGCATAAACATTTTTTATAGTTAACTTTTGTTGTGAATTGTCTGTTGTCTGTGTCAAAATCTCCGGTGACTTAGTTGTTCTGTGGCTTAAGTCATACACATATCTAACATTTTTTTCTTGTCAGCGGCCAAAAAGCACATATTTTCCGGCTGCGACGCGATTCAAAAATACGTGTTTTTTTTTTTGCCATTGACAAAGAAAAATTATGTTTTGCCCTCGGCCACAAAAAAAAAGAATGTCCTAGATCGTAGTTTATTAACTCAACCTCGGCTTCGTCTCGGATTGCAATTTGCGTGTGATCTGGGTCATTCTTTATTTTTGCGGCTTAGAACAAAAATATACTTTCCATCGTATAAATTTAAAAATTATTTTTTTTGCATAGAAATCGAAAGTTGCTTGATTATTTAATCTCTTGGATTTTTTTTAATAGAACTCTTCATCTAAAATAATGGCTTTTATTTTATACAATTTTGGAATTATCTACTCAGCCACTTTATACCTGATCAAATAAATTCTGACTTTATTTACTTGCATTTTATGCGAAATTTTGCGTGTGCTTGTAAATTATATATAGTATAATTTGAGAAAAAAGAGACAATAATTGAAAATACGCAATCATAAAAATTTTTTAAAAAATAGGGTATTTTTTATTTTTTACTATTATTTTTTATTAATTTAATCACAAAGGAGCTATTCAATAATAAGTTTATAAATTTTATCTTTAACAAATATATATTGTCGCAGAAAAATTTTATACGACTCTTGACCATTAACAAAGAATGACCCAAATTGCACTAAACTTCGATTTGGGTCATCCTTTATTTTTCTGGCCTAGGACCGTAATGTACTATTTACGTTTTATTAAAGAAAATCACATTTTCTCCTTCTTTTTTACATTTTATAATTAAAAAAAAAATTTTTTTGGAAAAGAAATACCAATAATTAACTGCAATATTTTATAAAAATTAGTTTCTAAAAACAATTTTGCATAAGTAGAAAAAAAAATTTGCAAAAATCGACCAGAATTTACTTTATAAATACCTATAATTTCCATGTAAGTATACATTTCGTATAAATAGCGGCCCCCTAAGATTAAAAATACATAATATAATGTATGCGGTAATGATGTATACAGCGTTATTCTGGTAAAATGCTTAGCTGTCAAATTTCTATTGTTTTATTATATCCTAAGTAAATAATATTTTAATTTTATAATTTTCTTCGCTTTAAAATATAACTTGTTCTTTTTTTCTAATTTTATTGTATTTATTTTAATTTATTCAAAAATGTTAATAAGGTCCACAGATGAAAGAAGATAAGAGAGAAAGATAAAAAAAGAGAAAGACATTAAAAATAAAAAAAAATTATTTTTAGTGTATTTTTTATTTAAATAAAAAATTTTTTTAAATAAATTATTTATTTATTAAATTCAAATATTTTAGTTCATTGATTAAAAAAATAGCAATAAACAAAGTTCATCAAATTTTGTTTGGTAAAAAATGGATGATATTAAAATTAAATGGAGTTTTGCTTTAATTTTTAAGCATTTGCTTAAATACAATTAAACATAAATTAAAATTATCTTGCGTTTGAAGTAGCTTGCTCGTTTTACAGTAAAATTTAAGCAGAAATTTGTCCCTTACACAAAAAAAGAAATCTTTTTGCAGCAAACGGAATTCCACTTTTGGCAAGCAGAGCATTTTTTCATGATCAAATAATCGCAAATCACCCGAAAAGTAAAAAAAAGTTTTTTAGGCTGGTTCCACAAACCTTCGTAAACGCAAAAACTTAACCGCAATGCAATGCGCATAACACAACACGCATCTGCGAAACACGATTTTGGTTTGTGCACATTGTGTTGCGGCTGCAATTTTGCGTTTACGGAGATTTGTGGAACCAGCCTTATTATTTTTTGCCCTCGCGGACGTAAAACTCGTACGTAAAATTTTTTAATTTTTAATTTCTGCTATGGGCGCAAAATTTTAGCTAGTTATCACGCTATCTCCAAAACTTTGGTGCCCTTGATACATAATAAAATCTTTTCTTTTTTTGCAAATGACAAAAACACCTGAAAAGTTAAAGAAAAAAATTTTTTTTGGCCCAAAAAAATTTTTTGAAAGGCCCACCATGCCATGGTTTTTGCAATAAAAATGAGTGAAGCTCGTTTTTTTTTTTATTTTCTTTACATTTCAAGACATTAGCAATCGTTTAAAACCAAAAAAATTTTGGTGGTAGCAACCGGATTTCCGGTTTCAGTAACTAGAATTTTTCCAGAAGCGTCAAATTTTTACCAGTGCATTGATACGTGTGAAATTTTTTAAAATTTTACTTGAACACGATCCATTTCAAATTATTTTTTGTATACTAAATTAAATTTTCACCTTCAGGAAAAATATTTAGTGCATTTTAGGTCATTTGAAAATTTTCGGGTTTTTTTTGTTTACCGATATTTTCGCTGTAAAAATTTTATCCATACGCTTATTTATTATCAAGTTTAATATCAGGAACAAATCAAACAATCTGTTAGATAATTGATAAATGCAAATTTCCAAACATTTTTATAAATTTTAGAAAATTTTGTTATTTTAAGATAAAAGATAAACAATTTGTATTTATTAGAGATTATTTTTTTATAGTAGTTCAGGATGTGGATTTAAAACTGTCCGGTCAAATTAATTCAAAAAAAATTTTTTTTAAATTAGTTTTCTTAAAAGTTTGTTTTTTGAATCAAAATTTGTTCCACCCCAAACTTTTGCCGCTGGAGTGCAAGTTTTTTAAAGTATCTCAATAATTATTCGATGAAACAAAAATTATGAAAAATACTTTAATGTTCAAAATAAAATTTGCTGTAAAAAAGGTTCTTATCATTTTTTATGTAAAACTAACCATTTTCTGTAAAAAGCAGTTTATAATATGACCTTAAAATTCCTTAAGCGCGCGCGCTTATGAAATAGTTCCGCTACAAAACAGCTTGTTGCGCTTCGAAAAAAATTAATTTTAGAAATTTGGTAGATTGCAGGTGAAAATACATTGTAGTAATAAAATTGTAAAGACTTTGTTTTTAAAAAAATGTAAAAAAAAAAAAAAAATATGCATAAATTTTAACCATTATGGTCTACGGAAGTTAAAACACGTTTTCTACCACTTTAAGTAGCCATAAATGGAAGAAAAAATTTAGCGGATTGAAAATTTTTTTGAAGAGTATTTTCAGCATAAGTTTCTATATATGTTTTTAAAACTTTACTGAAATAAAAATTGTGCGTCAAAATTGGCTCCAAGTTAAAGAACCGCTCAAAAATTGACCTTCAAAAAAAAAAAAAAAACTATGCGTTTTTTCCCTTTTATATTCGTTTATTTTCTTTTGTAATTAAAACCAAATTTGAAACTTGTAATTTTTTGGCAGAAAATACTCTAAATTTTAATTTCATTAAAAAAAAATTTTCATTTTCCGTTTTTCTTTTCAGTTATTAGCGAATTTAAAAAAAAATAATTTTCAGTAAAATTTTTTGAGAGTTTTTGGCGTTATATGATTAACGGAATTGAATAATAAATTTTTTTTTTTTTTAATTTTTAGGAAATTTAATTTACTGAAGGATCATATGAGTCAAAATGTATCTTTGGATCCTCGTCAGAAATAAAAAGTCCTTTAATAAAGCCAGTTTTTTCTTTAAATTATTTTCTTACAATACGCTTCTGTTATTCTTTTGAATAACAAAGTGCGCTTGCGCATCACTCAAAAGTTAAAGAAGAAAGCGAATAACCGATTAAATTTTTGTATTATACATATTGACTCATAAGACAAGTAAGTCACTGATGTTAATTACAAGTGTCATAATAAGAATAATATTAGCGTGACCGTCAGATATTTTTTTAATTTTTGGATCACCGTGTATTACTAAACACTCTGATTTCATAGCAGCAGTAAAATAATATAAAATATAAAATCTCAAACGTTTTATTTTATTTTTATAATAAATATTCTTTAATTATACTGAACATTTTAATCAAAATTAACAAAAATGTTACTACTTGTTATTTAATGTATTAAAAATATTTTATACTAACAATTTTCATCTGAAAGTTAAAGTAAATAATGTAAAATCAACAATAATCTGGGCGCACACTTTTACGCTACTTTTTGAAAGACCATTTTCACAAAAAAATATTAATTCAATGAAAAATTTTGTAATTACCTTTTTTATCAAGAATTTAATTGTTAACATTTATGTATTCTTCATAATTTTTGCTATTATTAACGGTTACCAAAATATTTTGAAAAAATTAAAAAATTGGTCCGATATAACACGTTTTTATGCTTAAGCGGAAAAAGTGGGGGGTGGAACAAATTTTAATTTATTACTTTTCTTTAAAAAAAAAAAATAATAAACAAAAATTTTTTTTGAATTAAACCAACCCACAGGTTTACTAGGGCCGAGTGTCTCTACATCCTGAGCTATAGGAATTTTTAAAAAAATAAATATTAAAATAAAATTTTTATTTTTTTTAATATTCAATTATCGCTATTGATAAAAAATTTTAGATACTTTTTTTATTGATAATCTTTAAGAAAAAATAAATAAATTGAGTAATTTGTCTAGACAATGGGAAAATCCTCGGGATTAGGAAGTTTTATGTATCAAAGATTTTTAACCACTTTCAATTTGGATATGTATTTATCTTATCATATGATAGTGGAAGGGTTAAAAAAAATTTTCTTTTTTTACTATTATTTAAAAAAATTTATTTCATTTTGATTGAAAGTTTTGGTTAAGATGCAGCCATAATATTATTTACTTTATTGTTTCAAATTATACTTACCTTTTATTTTTTATAATTTTTTCAATTATTAAAAATGCCTAACGACAAATTTAATACGCAAGAGCGTATTTATATGGTGGAAAAATATATTGAATCAGGTCATAATACCCAAGCTGTAATTGGAAATTTCGTTGTTGATTTTCCAAATTCTCCAAATATTCCGTCGCCTGATGCTATAAAAAGAGCATACAGAAAATTCAAAAATGTGGCATGTTTGGATATACAACACAGAAAAATTGAATATCCTTCACGTCAATTGAGTGAAGAAGCAAAAATAGCAATCTGTGCTACGGTAGAGGTTAATAAACGTACCAGCACAACTATTTGTGGGCGATTGGCCGGAGTTTCTCAATCCAGTGCTTATCGGACTTTAAAATCGAACCGTTACAAACCTTTCAAACCACAACCAGTACAAGAACTAAAGGATGGTGATCCATTAAGGCGTATGACTTATGGCGAAACAGTTATGAATTCAATTATTGAAGGTACTATCAGTCCGCATAATATAGTTTTCACGGATGAATGCACCTTCTACTTAAAAGTGCAACCAAATAGACAAAACTGCAGAGAATGGTCGCAAAATAACCACCATCCTATCATCGATTGTAATACACAATACCAGCAAAAGGTGAACGTTTGGGCAGGACTGTATAACGGACAAATTGTTGGTCCATATTTTTTACAAGGAAATTTAAATAGCGCTGGGTTTCGAAGACTTATAGAGGAAACAGTTATGCCAGAATTACGGCGGTTAGGTGTAGATGTAAGTATTCTGGATTTAGTTTTATTTTATTAAGTTATTTAAAGTATTTAGCAATTTTTATTAGAAAATTTTAAGAATAGATTCGTGGTAAATCAGTGAATAAAAAGAGATTTATTTTATCAAAACCTATATTAACTTATATTCTTTTACGAATTACTTTTATATCAAAACCTAAACGAAAATTAAAAAAAAAATTTTTTTTTTTTAAAGCCATAATTTTTTTTTTTTTTAGTTTACCATGTTGCCTTGCTTGCATTTTAAATGATTACAAGTGATTTTTTAAAAATTTTCTTTACGTTTCAAGCCATTTGCAAACAATAAAAAAAAAAAATAAAAAATCTGGTTCCCGCAAGCAAATTTTTTTCAGTGTAGGTAAATGAGCATTTCTACCAGATGAAAATCAAAGATGATAAAAATTTTTTTGACAGCGCCACACCTACGGTCATCATTTTCTGGTAGTCAAACAAAAAAGCAAAAAAAAAAAACGTGAACCCGAAATCGGCGATGGAAGCCAAAAAGATTTTTCCCCTGTTATGTCAAAAACCAAGTTTTTCATCTCTGAACTACCCCAAATATTAAAAATTACTTTTTTTTACGTATATTGCGTTACTCGCATTTTAAATGTTTACAAGTCATTTTATTCAAATTTTCATTACGTTTTAAGCCACTTGCAATCAATAAAAAAAAAAAAATACAGTTTCCGCAATCAAAAATTTTTTTTCAGTGTAGGTAAATACATGTTGCCCTAAAGATTAGCAACCTCCATATCTCAGATGGATAGAAAATTAAAAATTTTTTTTTCTAGACCGACAGTGCCTGTTTTTCTAAAAAATTGCAAGGAAGCAAAAAAAATTGTTACTATTCTTTTGGAAATATGTATTTACCTACACTGAAAAACATTTCCGATTGTGAAAACCGAAATTTTTTTTTGTAATTGGTTGCAAATGGCTTGAAACGTAAAGAAAATTTAAAAAAAATGACTTGTCATCATTCATCCCAATATGGTTGGATTTTAAGAAAGTTTTTGGGTCAAAGAGAAAAAAATTGTTTTTAATTTTCTTTTCGGTTTTATATCATTCGCAACCATTTAAAGAAAAAAAAATTCCAGCTGCCACAACCAGAATCTCAGTAGCTAAACCAAAAATCCGGCCCTGATAACCAGATTACGATTTTTTTGGTTGCAGCAACCGGAGTTTCTTCCAATATTTGCAATTACTCACTGGTTTTCACGTGTCCTATTTAAAAAAAATTTTTTTAAAAATAATTTTCTTTTAGGAAAACACATGGTTCCAGATGGATGGAGCATCCATCCACAACGGGGTGACTGGCTATTTGAATCAAATTTTTGGCAACCGTTGGATGGGGTTACATAGCCAACAAATTAAATGGCCTGCTAGATCACCCGACCTAAATCCACTTGATTTTTTCTATTGGGGTCACTTAAAAACTGAGCTTTATAATATACCACTTGCAGCCAATATACCAGAATTGCAAATAAGAATTTCTGAAATTAGTGAAAGAATAACTCGTGATACAATTGAAAAAGTGGAGGAAGAGTATCAGCATAGGTTAGGCTATTGTTTGGCAAGATATGGAGCTCAATTTGAGAAAAATTTTGGCAGGCCAGAAAATTTTGATGAGATTGATATTGAGTACTTATTATAAGAAGATAATTAATAGTATATTTACAGTTCGTTTTCAAAAAAGAACATTTTATACTTATGAACAAGGACCATACAAAATTTTTCTGTGTTAGTGGAAATTTTTCGGAAATACGTGCTTTCTGGCCGCTGACCAGAAAAATTAATGTCAATTTTAATTAATTAAGATTATTATAATTTAGTATTACAAATTTTCTAAAATATTTATTTAAAATATTTATTTAAATTTTTTTTTAAAAATATTTATTTTAAATAGTTAGCAAGAATTTAATTAATTTAATGTAATAAGTAATTTATTTTAAAAATTTTTTATAAACAAAAAATTATTCATTAAAGTAATTTTGTTTAATTTATTTAAAAAATTATTTTATAAAAGTAAAAAAAATTAAAAACAAAAAATAAAACAAAACTAAAAAAAAAGTTTATTTATTTTAATCCTATTGTCTCCCTTCATCATCTTCTCTATCGTAGATTGGGTCTTTATTTACATATTTCGAATAAATTATAAAAAAAAAAACAGGTTTTGGTGCATAGAAAATTAAAAATAATATTTGACGAAAAAATATAATAGAAAACAGAGATTTATGACCTAAGCATTTCATCAGAATAACCCTGTATGTTGACACCTGCTGACACGCAGCTACTCTAATGATACTCGTCACCGAATTTTGGGATTATTTCAAGATAATTAGACGATTCTCATTAAAACCATATTAATTCTATGATTAAAACAATCTTTGGTACATAAAAATTATGATAAAAATCATTTTGAAATATGGATAAAGGAAAATTTAAATCAAATGGTTCTCGGAAAAATAAAAAAGTTTTTAGTTCAACTTCTGCATTACCAAGTAAAAATTTAGATGATTTCGTTGTGAAAGAATCATTAACAAGATCTGTAAGTGTCGATGTTAAAATATCTACTGAAAATAACAAAAGAAAAAATTTAGATGAAAGTTGTGAAGAAGAAGATGGTGAAGTCTTGAATTTTGGTTCAACAAGTAATTCTTCTTTAGAAGAGATAAATAACCCAAAAAAATATAAAAAAAGATGTATAAATTCCGGATCCGAAGGTGACGAGGAATTCAATAATTTAGAATCACTTGTTAACGTAGAAGAAAAATACGAACCAACTCTAATATCAAATAAATCACGAAAAAGAGTAAATGAATCAGGTAATAATAAATCTGAAAAAAATAACGGTGGTAATTCATGCATAAGTAATACACTGATGAAATTTTATAAAAACAATAATAAAAGTCCTTCACAAGCATCTACTTCAAGTCAATGCTTTGGAGAATTTAGAGGAGAACATCAAACCAAAAAGCTTGGAAGCCCAGTTCTTTCAAAAAGTCATGAATCATCTTTGATATCTAGCAAAGAAAAAATCAACAATAAAAAAAAGACAAAGAGAAATCATGAGAACGTTTCTGATCTTAAAAATTTAAAGACGAACAAAAAATTGAAAAGCAATTTGGCAAATTATAAATCCTCGGAGAATGTTTTATTGAATATGTCATTCGAATCAGCAAATGATGTTCATTATGTCAAACCTCAAAATGATAATATAGAAAACGGTGCTAGAAATGTGATGTCTGTTCCTGATGATAATTTTCAAGGTTGTCCTATTGCAGGATGTTCCAAAATATTATCACCTGACAAAAATGAACATTCATTGAATTCTAAGTCTGATTTAGTTGTAAATTTAAGCCAACAAGTTGTGGAAAAAGTTTCTCAAGACTTGAATGAAATTTTAAGTTCTCGTAATTCTGATGAAAATCAAGTTATTTTTAACGAAAAGAAAGTGTACAGAGAAACTGAAGAAACTAGAGAAGTTTTGCCATTAAAAGCAGAAAACGAAATTATAGAGTCTTTGGAAAAATTGTCAGGTGAGATAAATGTTTTGGAAAATGCAGAAGTGGATTTCAGTCAAGAATCCAATAGTGCGTATTTGAAATTGCACCAATTAAAAAAAAAATATTTGGAAAAGTGTTATACTTACTTTCATGTTGAATCTAGACACGGTAAAGTTAGTGAGTTGAGATTAACGACCGATGAGAATGATAATAAACAAAATATTAAACTTAAACTTGCTAAAGAAATAAATAAAAATATTATAGCCTACAATAAAAAATTGGAGGAAAAGAGGCTAAGGATTGGCACTGAAGAACTAATTTATGTTGAGCCAATTTACATTATGGATAAGCAAGATATTGTTGAATTTGTAAATTATGAAAATAAAGTTTCAACCAGTAATTTATCTGCAGATGAATGTCTAAATTTAGGTAAGTTTGACAAAAGCTGTATATTATTTTTGTCTGTGTTAAATTTTGTTGAAAATAATAATTTTTTGTAAATCATAAAATTCACAAATATAGTGAATTATTTTTTAGTTATCTTTTTTATTTTTTGTAACGTATTTTATTTTATTTAATTTAGCAACAATGTGTCACGAAGAAACAATGGAAAATTTATCTAATGCAAGAAAGAAAGAAGAATTAGAATTTCTGAATGAAATTGAAATGAAATATGATTCAAAAAATGTTATAGTGCCAACAGATCGGTTGCAGAAAAAACTTATTGAAAATGATAGAATTGCCAAACAAAGAATGGACGAGATAATTGATTCGGCTGTTAAAGTTGAAAAAAAGTTTGAAAGCGATGAAGAATTTTTTAAGGAACTTTCTGTTGATGAAGAATTTTATTCTTCAGGTATAGATGAAATTGAAGTGATTTGCTTAATGGATTTTCAAAAAAAAAAAAAAAAAAAAAAAAAAAAAAAAAAATCTAATTTAACAAAATAATTATAAGATATTTAAATACTTGATATTTATTTTCAGTTAGGTATAAATTATTAATTACAAAATTTATTGCTAAAAATTATGCATATTCCAGATTAATGTTATAATTTTTTAGAATAAAAAATACCAAATTTTTATTTAATTTTGAAAAATAAACATTTGCCTATGTAGACAAATGACTATAAAGAGTAACTACATTTTTTATTTTGTCTTTTATTTGTTTATTTGTAATATCATTAGGTTAATTTATATGCTTATTCTAAATTGTTTGTACAAACTATTTTAAGACTTGGTTTAGGACAAGCAGTTTTTTTACTATGCTAATCTAACTTTATTTGTCATACCATTAAATATAAAAAAGGGTTATAAAAGATTAACTATTTAGTGAAAGGTCTCCTTGAAGGTGGCAATGATACGTTGCTTTAAAAAAAATGCCAATAGTGAAAGAAATTAAAATTAACAAACATTTATTTAAACTATTCTTGCTGTTTCTCTTTCAAATTGCACATAATTTAAAACAAAAAGTACAATTGTTGAAACAAAAAATTTAATGTTTGAAAAAAGTTACTAATTTATATGTAATAAGGCTTTTATTCAATCAATATACTTAACTAGTCACAAGAAATTTCATGCGAGTCAATGAATGCAGTATAACTTTTGCTTATTCAAATAGTTTATTAACACTTTAAAAAACGATTCGTCTAAGATTGCATATTTGGGAAAAACCATTCAAGTACCGATAATGTACAAGAACATTTAGTCTATAGTATCATTTTATAAAATATCTAAGGAATCATGCAGGTGAAAAACTGTGCAAGTTTGATGTATGTTACAGAACATTTAACTGATACGTAATGTGAATTTAAGTAACAACAAAGAATTAATTCTAAATCTTCTTCAGTTTCTACTGGTGAAAATGGTATAAGTGCAAAGATTATGGAAGAAAGATAAAAAAAAAATAAATCAATTGTATATAGAATTACAAAAAAAAAAAAAAAAAAAAAAAAAAAAAAAAAAATAGACTAGGAATAAAATCTGCGTGGAAATGTTGTAGTGGAATTGTAAATGATAAAAATTGTTACTTTTGTGTACAATACATATTTTGAAATACATTGTTAAAGTGATTGTAAGAATATTGGCCATGTTATTCAGTTATCCATCAACAGATATATCTTAAGATGATGAAAAAAAGTTATTGGTACATTTACAAAAATTCGAGGGCCTTAGTTAAAGCTAGCTATGGTTTTAAATGTCTTAGTTAAAAATGACTATGGGTAAATTTAAATAAAGTGAGTTTGTAAAAATAAATGTTTTTTAATAAAATAAAAGAATATATAGATATTTTTAAGCAAGACATTAAAAAATAGTTTTAACTGGGAGATATTATATAAGAGAATCGACATTAACATCAACAAATGAATAACAGGCCAGATAGAAAATTCATTAGTCTTTAATACTTTTTAAAATATGGAATAGAAATTTACAAAAAAAAAAAAAAAAAAAAAAAAAAAAAAAAAAAAAAATCATTAACTTTTCTTCTTCCAATTAAGACTGCATTAAAAATGTGAATATTATAAATATTTATTTTTCTATACATATTTCATGATAATTAAAGTATTAAAATGATTTTTTTATTTTACTAATTAACATTCCAGACAAAGTTATGAAATATTTTAATAAAAATACCAAGTATAAAAAATTATAAAATTAGATTTAAATATTTGTTACTTTATAATTAATCTCGTAATTAATAATTATGATTAAAAAAAAAATAAAATTTACAAATAAAGATTCATTTAAAAATATTTTTAATTTATTAAATCAAACCTTGCCAAAAGTATTAATATTCTTTATAATATGATTGAGTGCATAATTCAGTATATGCTTGAGCATATGTCATAGCATATAATCATAGCATATACTGCAAAGAATCTCAAAATAAACAATTGAATCACTCTTTTACAGTAAATTAGGGATTTTATTGCATAGCAGTCGCTAATTGGGAAAAATGGTTAAGTTAATGAATACATTAAGAAGCGTTTACACGAAAATATATAAATATTTCATAGCACTTAATACTATAAAAAGTTTACTTTTCGCCGGTGTAAATCAGGTGTTTGTCCTTTTGCTCGTGGGTACCATGTTAGAAAGTGAAAATCACGATGGTATGAAATTGCTCGATATAAGTTCAGAATACTAATAATATAAATTTTTTTGCAAAAAAATCATTTTCAATTTTATTTTTTTATTTTAACAGAAAGGCGAAAAAAAAATAAACATTTGTTAAGTGTTCAAGTAAAGAATCTTTTTAATGTTGACAAAATCGCTTCTTCATAATTTATGTTAAAAATTAATTAATTAAAATGTATAAACGTTAATTAAATAATTTATTTAGCATATTTGTTATTATAAATTAAAAAAATTATAATTACGTGATTTTTTTTAGATTCAAATAAGTTTTATTCAATTCACCGAACAACAAAAAAAATTTTTTATTATTAAATTTCAATAATTTCTTTAAAGGCCTGTCAGAAATAGCCAACAGCTAAGTAAAATCACCGTAAAAATATTCTGAGTAAAGTATGAAAAAGATTACGTGAAAAATTTTTAAAATTAAAATAATTACTAAAATAAGAACTCAGTAATGATTTACTAAATTTAGCTTGGAAATTAGAAATTTCTTGATTTTGTTTCAAATTAAATTTTTTCATAGATAAATCTTTCACAAAAATTAAGATTTGTTAAAAAATAATTAATTAATTGCAAAAAATTTCCAAATAAAGAAATTAAATTTATTTAAATTTATTCAAATCTATATTGTAAACTATTGTAAAAGGCTTTGTCCCGTTGATTTGTATAAAAATTTATTTATTTAATTATTTATAATATAAACGGGCAGTAAGCCCTTTAAATACAATTTTAATATAATTACAAAATAATCAATGGTAAGAAATATATAATATTAATAAGGTAGGAAAAAAAATAATAATAATATAATCGTAAAATAAAAAAAAACATGCCTATTTATAGATTGAAGCTATCAACTGTAACAAATGCGAGATCGTATGACGAACATTTGATAGCATCGTGTTGGTGAGGGGTAATGGTAGCACTAATTTATTTTTTATAGTTATCATTATTTAGATTAATTTTAGGGTTTTGTTGAAATTTTTAATTAATCTAATTCATGTTTGAAGCAATAAATTGCATTTTAATAAACACAAAAAAGTTATAATTTAGCAATAACTACAAAAGTCTGGTTAAGCTTTTCACGAGACTTCATTGTCAATTATTTTGATCCAGGGAATTGTTAAATCACACACGTAGTTTTCTTCAAAATCGAAATGATGCAAGCTATCACACTGGAAATGGTATAAGTGAAAGTATTCTTTATCCTTACGTCGAAGTTTAGTATTGCTGATGCTCCAAGCCAATTGCCTTGTTATTTTATGACAATTATCTAAACTGAGTACCTTTAAATTTGGCAATTCAGTTATAACGGGAATTAATTCGTGATCTGTAATTTGTGGGTGTGGGTCATTTAAGTATAACCATTGCAAATTTGTTAACGAGTTAAGCCATTTTAACCCATTTGAAAAACAATAATTAAGGTATAGGCGCCTTATGTTTTTGCATACTCTTAAGGCCTTTATGACATCACTGTAATCGCTGTTGCATCTAATTAGAAAAATTTCCAACTTTAGGAGGATAGAAAAGCATTCTGCGGCATTTGGTGATACTTCATATTTATTTACATTGTACAGGTAAAGTTCTTCCAAATTTGTACACCCGCATAGATTTTCAACAGAGATGTTTGTTAATTCCGTTGTTGGGCAATTTAAAATTTTCAAATTTACAAATTTGTTAATAATCATGGAGCTATCGTGGTTCAAGTTGATGGATAGCTTTGTTAGACATTGATTATTCGCTGACAGCTTTTGAAAGAAATTCGGGCTTATGATTAAATTTTCACAGTAGAAACTTTTAAGTTGCTTTTGAGCCAATATAAAATTTAAATTATTGTAATTATAGCTTCTCCCGTCAAATTTTACCTCAAATTCTTCCAAATCTAAACAGCTATTCTGCTGCAAACATTGAATTAGCCTATCGAAATTCAATTCGAATGATAGACGTATTTTAAATTTTTGAATAACTGATAGCTTGGATATAAATGAATAAAACTCTTCAATGTTCTGCACCTGGACAGCATCCAAACAAAGCTCCTTTAAATTCACAGGCGCTAAATTTAATAATTTGAAATGGCCTCGTAGGCAATGTAATATAAGCTTTGACAAGCTTTTATTTTGTTGGATTATTGGATTTAAATCTAATTCATAGTCGAAGTCGCTATGGTGTTGCAATGTCACTTGGATAGATTCTAGATTTCTGCAAGCCTCTGATATAATGTTAAAAATGAATCGGTAGTAGCTGTCTTCAGATTCAATAGCAATCTTTGCATGTTTAATGTAGTTTCCACATCTATCGAAAACTTGACGAATAAATTTGGTAGCGTGCTTACTTTTCAGGTTAAAATCAAAGTCTTGGTTTAGCTTGTTGTCCTCAAATGTTAAATTTTCAACGTTACTCCAGCTTGAGATTGCAGCATCTCTCCATGTATTTGAGACCCTTTCAATTTTAAGTCTGTTGGTTATAGGCAAGAATCTAAATATATTTATCAAACAGTCAAAATCCAGTTGATCTATTGATGGTTGCATATCTGTAAATTGTTTATTAGCTATGTTAGTTTATGTTTTTAAAAACGGTTGTAAATTTAAAACTGGAAGCTACTTACTTCATTTATTTGATTTTATCTAATGTGCAAATAATGTCTAGGTAAAATTTGCTGGATGCGGTTTTTGTATTAGCTAGAAGAATCTGCTTCTAGTATATTTAAGCATTTACAATTTCTAGTATTCAGTTACCTATATAAAGATTACAGAAGAAGATTTTTTACACAAGTTATAGAGGAAAACAACGACACTCAAAATAATCAAAAGTTAAGGAGCGTCTTTTGATTATGCTTACCTCGTAAAAGCTTTTTAAAGTTATTTTTTATCAGTCAACATTAAGGATGCGAATCACTTCTTCAGAAGTCGAGAGTTTTGATCGTAGAATCGCGAACCTTGATAATGTTCTTTCAAACTATATTTATTATTTATTTTATTTGACTCATAAGTTAGGTTAGTATTGAGAAACGCGCGCCCGCTACTTTTTTCTTTTTTCTAGCGGCGAGAACTAGGCACCACTAATTATTTTTTCCCGATTTTCAGGAAAAGGCTATTACCCCTATTACTAACGTTACCGCTTTGGTGTTTTAAGATAACTGTGAAAATACTTTGAAACCGCGTCTCCTGGTTATTGAGAAAACTAGAATTTTCCGAAGTTATCTGCACCACTAAAGATTGAAATTTCAAGGGTTTATTTCTTTTTTTAAATTAAGTTATCAAGTCAGTAATATGAAATATTTGTAGAAGATTGTAACCGCGTTCAACGCCTCCATAAATTAGCTCCTAAAAATAATTATTTATTTATTTAATAAATTTATTTAAATTATTGGTTATAGCGCGTGCGTTGTAAGCAGCTGCAGCCACGGGAAGATATGAAAAATTTATCATGTGTATGTAATGGTATGTTCTAAAAAAACCTATATTATCGACTAATGATTTTAACTATAATTATTCACCGTCAACAAATATGTCACCTTATTTAAATTCACATTTTTTAAGCGCTACTTTTAAATATTAAAATCTCGGAAAATTTGGAAAAATTTGGAGCATCTAATTTGTCCTTATTTTTTTTTTTAAATTATAGGTAATTCAGTGAGGGAAAATCGACAAGAACTATACTGAAAACTGAAAAATTTGAGTCTTCCATTTTTCTGACAGTTTTCAATATACGCTATTTTATTATTTTTCGTTTGAAGTTCGTTACAATAAGTTTTATGTATAGTATCTAAAAGTCTGCTACATAAAAACTTTCAGGAAAGATAATCAAAATGTTTGAGTTTCTTAATCTACCATAATACGTAGATTATTAATTTTGAGTCTTTTGATACTAAAGTGCGTGTTCAAAATAATAACTATTTTGTGTTGCATAGGCTAAAAAATTATTTTACTTTTTCAATTCACCTTTATCCCTTTAAATTAACAAATTAGGCACAAATTTTGACAACCAGTCTATATTTGAAACAAGAAAAACAAATAATCTAGTCGTCATCCGTACTAATCGTGTCTAAAAATTAAAAAATTAAATTTATTTTTCCGAGGATAATAATAGGTGGTACATACGTTTTTCGAGCTGTTGAGCACGAATCCAACAAACCAAAATCAAAAAATTAATCGATTTGTAGTGTTTTTAAAACATTTTTTTTTCGCCCCCCCCCCCAAACAGGGGCAAACCACCCCCCTCAGGGGTCTGACCAAAGAAGTTTGATACGTAACATTTTTTATTGGGGCAAAAATGAAGCGAATTTAAAGTTTCCAGAGATTTTTATCATTTACAAAAAAGTGCCTAATTTTCTAAACATTTTTAAAATCATATAGGTATATTATATTTTAGCATTTAATATTATTAAAATATTTTCAATAATATATAACTTCCTATTAATTAATCAATACAATCAATCTTAATCCTATTTTATATTACGATTAATAACACACACTACTGACAAATTAAATTAATGTTTCAGAGAATTTTGTTGAAAACGAAAAACACGTCAAAAATCTTGTTTCCTCAATATTATTTAATTCATATAAGGAATTTGATATGTTTAGTATAGATTCATATAAAATATATTGAATATCTATTTAAATAAATTACTTTTATTGATTCTTTTTTTTTCAATAAATTTATAGGTATTCCGTATCCTATATTATTTTTGTACATAATATTTTTTTCATGTGACGTTTTTTTATATGGGAGTTGCACAGCCAGCTTGACCTCGGTTAACTTAGCTTCCCAAAAAAATTAATTAATATTTTTTATAGCTCAAATTAATCCTTTTTAATTGTACTAAATGTACATCGAATTTATTTTTTTGTGCAAAAATGTGCTTTTCTGCAAAACGTATTTTTCTTTAAACTTTTCTTTTGACTTATTGAAAAACTTATTTTTCTGCTAAATTGTGTAATGCGGAATTAAAAGCTTTAGTGAAATAACATATTAGAAGTAAAAAAATAAAAGTGTATCGTTTTTCCCCGCCCCATCGAGATAGCTGTAGATCAAATCAAAGTATAAAAAGATCCTATAAAACAAATTTTAAATACGTATAATTTTGAAATTATTTTAATTATATATTCGTGTTTTTTTTCAATATTTAACCTTTCCTAATCTTCGTGAATTTCCACCCGCGCCGGTTTTCGTAAGACTTTAAATGGGTCTAAACTTTTTTTATGTATTTGGTACAATTATTCAGGAATATATTTGCATAGGTTTTGGCAAAAATTTTTAAAGGAAAACCTTTGGGAAATTCGTAAACACCGCCAGACGTGGAGTTTGGGACAAAAACTTTAAAAATTCGTATCTCGGGGATAAAGTAATAATTTATGATTCATATTAAGGCAAGCGATATTCTAAAAGGATTGACTCTTCATTATAGTTTACTTTTGAAGCAAATTTACACAATTAAAATTTTTAGCTGAATCCACTATTTCTCAAAGGACAAACAAATTTAAACTTTGCATTTCTTCCTAATATTAATGCCTTGTAAAAATAAAATTAGTTTATGTGACAAATTTCATAAAAATGATAATTTTAATTTCACAATAATAATAAACATTTGTTTTTATTTCAAAGTTTTACCAAAAATTTGTTCAATTTATAAATATTCAATATACAACAATTTTTACTGTATTTAATTTGCAATAAAAACAAATATCAAGTTTAACAAAATCTAAATTCATTATTATGTTTTGTAAGTGTATTTTACAAAGATATATTTGAAGAAAAACATTGTTTTGCCTAATTTCAAATATTGTATAAAGAATAAGTTAAACAATTAAAATAGGTTTTTAACAATGCTTAAATTGCAGCTTCGACAATGTTTCCAGTACAGATTTTGCCAAATGTCTATAGTGATGAATGGTCTGTTGGATGAGTGATTTCTATGTAAATTTTCGCAGAAATTGTTACCATTAATCTGTATTAAAAAATAACCAGGCTTCATTCCAGGTATAATTGCAGCAATGCTTCCAGGTGTTATCAAATTTTTAATTCTTGCAATAATCTTGGTGTCTAAAGTTCCATTGTATTTATCTGAGTCTGCCTTTATGTCAATATTCCTTCGAGAAATTTGTGTATCAGAAAATGTTACAGATGCTTCTGTAGTTGGAACGTCAGTTCTGATGTTAGTGACAAGCGAGAGCAGCAATATTTCATTTTTTTTTCTTCATCAACCAATCTGATGCTTCAAACAGGTCAAAAACATCGTTTCTTCCTTTTTTGCAACTACCCAATGTGCGGAATATTCTGTTTCTCGTGTACACTTTTGAGTCAATTAAACACATTTGTTCACCTTTAGAATTAATGAAAAATAAAATATTTTGTTCATTAACATCCAAATTAAAAATTTTGTTGTTTATTTGAATTTCTGTTGTACTTTTAATGTTATCAATAACAAATAGAATCAAATTTTTTATTATAATATTGTTTGTAAATGTTATTTCTATATCTTGACATCTTAGAATAAAATGAAAACTTATTTTTTCGGAATTTTTTGATTGCATTATAATTATGTCCTTCATTGGATTAATTTGTATGTCAAAGAATGTTAAGCAAACGTTAAGAAAAATTTTTTTTATAACATTTACCATGTTATTAGTAGTAGTTTTTAACTTATCAGAATGACAATCGACATCAATATAAAGTAGACAAGGCTCATCTTGAATTATCATTTCATACAAATGTCTTCTGTTAATTGGTTTTTCATTGTGGAAATTGAATACTTCATTCTCTGAAACTAATGCAAGCAATTGGTGTTTATCATCCCATTTTTCTATTTGAAATATAAAAGCTTTAATATCATTTGCTTTCAATGTTTTGTAATCCTTAATAACTGACACCATTTTTTCCTTTTTAGCGCCATAATAATTCTTAATGGTTCCACTTTTCATCTTCTCAAATAAAGATTTGTCGTTGAAGTAGATGGTTTTAATTGAGCTCATTGTCTTAAATTTAAAATTTAAATTAACATTAAATACCCAATGCTGAATAATATTTTAAAAATGTTTATTTTGAAAAATTTTATTTTATTTACCATAGCTTCAAAATGTGCTCCTTTTCCATCTGTCACTGGTTCAGAATGTTTACGCGTTTGAAAATCTTTAACGCATAAAAAATATACTGGATTCCCCCTCTATAAAAAATATCTTTGGCGCATCTAAATATGTGCGAAGAAAAAAGAAGAAAAAATCTTTAGCGCATAAAAAATATACTGGATTCCCCCTCTATAAAAAATATCTTTGGCGCATCTAAATACATGCGAAGAAAAAATCTTTAGCGTATAAAAGATATACTGGATTCCCCCTCTATAAAAAATATCTTTGGCGCATCTAAATATGTGCGAAGAAAAGAGAAGAAAAAATCTTTAATGCATAAAAATACATTGGGTTGGAATCGTCTCAATAAAAAATAAAATTAGGTAAATGAATAAAAAATTTTAGCCATTTAATCATTAACAATTTTATTAAGTATTTAAATTATTTAAAATTTAAAATTGTTTTTATGTAACACATAGACATGAAATTGTTAAATATTGCAACAATTTTGTAATACGCAATTAAGCGTTGAAAATTTTATTTACGCATTAAATCAAATAATAATTTTTTACAATACGATTATGGTAATATTTAAATAAATTACCGTTAATATGTCAAAGACATTTTGAACAACAATATTTGAAATTATAAAAGTTGCCAATACAAATAAAATTTGAAACTTATAAATTTATTTACATAACTATAATACTTAACATTTTTTATGCATATTGTAACATTTATAAGGTTTTAATTAGTTTACATAAGGCAATTTTATTTACATTTAAACTTAAAATTAATGTCTCGCCTTAACAAATAATGAAATAAAAATTAATATTTTTAATACAAAATGATTATTATATTATTGTTGTTATTGGTATTATTTTTTGTTTTTGTTTTCATTTTAATATATTTATTTTATGTATATTATTATCATTATTTAATTAGCCTCCAAGATTTACATTTACTATTTTATCAATTTTCCCTTCCACTAATTCCTTGTTTTGTCAAAAAAAAAAAAAAAAAAAAAAAAAAAAAAAAAAAAAAAAAAAATTGTTTTCTGATACAATGGGTACGATTAGAAGGTTGTCATGTAAGTTACTGGAGTACAATTAGCTTTACTAACTTTGTACTCTGGTGAAATTTGTACTGAATTTATTATTAAGGTAGAAAGAGAGATTAAATTCCTGCATTAATTTAGTTAATTGCATATTTTCTTATTTCTTTAAAAATTTTTTCTTTTTCTTTTAAAATTAAACTCTTATATAAAAATTTTTTTTCTCATATAAACTACTCTGCTGAAAATTGTTATATGATTTTCTATATTTATATAATATTATAAATTATTTGTATTTGAAAGATTTTATCCTGTATATATTATAAATAAATAATAAATAAATAAATAAATAAATTGTTATCTTATGTTACATAAAATTTTTTTTTAAATTAAAATGTTTAAATAGCATTTAATCACGAAAAATTATGATTTAGGTTTTTACAAGAGATTGAGACTCAAAACATTCATGAAACAAACAATTTAAAATATTAAACTTTTTCCATATACGTAATTTTAAAATCCAAAGATCGATTCTGGTGCAATTACAATATTCACGCTTTATGGTTTTCTGATTCTACTTTATCCTTTTTTCTATTGCCTTCTTTCTTAATAACTCTAAATCTTCTTCTGCATAATTTTCATATATCTCAGCATATTCTTTTTTTCGGCACTGTTTTAGAAATTTCTCAAATATTTCTATAAGAAAATTTTCCTCGCAACAAATAAGAAAAGAGGCTTTTGTGAATGGATCTGCTGCTGTCTTGTATATAGAAACAGCTAATCCTATCGTTTTCATTAGAAGCTGTAAGACTTGCTTTGATTTATTAGAATATAAATCTGGAACCTAGTTTACAAATTTTAAAATTATTAGTTATAAACATACAATTTTGCATAATGGTTTTGTTATTTTAATGTTTGTTCTACCTTTGTAAATTTCTTATACTCCATTATTAAAATTCTTGTTATTCCTAAACTTACAGGATGTTTAAAATCATCTATTACATTCCCTATTTTTGTCCATATTGTGTTGTCTTCCAAATTTTTGTATTTAAACACACTTACACAAAAAACATCCCATTTACGTATTCTTTCTGTCATTTCCGTTAGCAATGATGGCTCCCATTGTTTTATACCGAGCGAAGATGAAATTAATTCTCCTATTACAGTATTAGGGTTCACCAATGCATCTCTTACTTCATATGGCAATATCGAACCATGCACATTAATCCCATTGTAAGCTAATCTTGTCAAATCCAGTCGAATTTGCTCTTCTTTGAATAATATTTTTGAATTGTTGTAATCTTGCATAGTCAATATCTTATATACTTGATTTTCATTAATCGTATAGTTTGGTTTCAAGGATAACAGTATACCATACAAAATATACTCAACTTTTTGAACTCTATTGTTACAGCATTCATCTGCCTTACGATGGTAAAGCGACAAAAGTTTATACACTATATCAATGGGTTTGATATTTGGAATATTAATTATTTGTTCAAGACCAGAAGCATCATCCAAACCAGTTATAATTTTGTAAAATGTTGCACGTTCATTTGTTTGTTGTTTTTTAGTTTCTTTGTCTGCTTCTGCTTCTTTGTTGTAACAATAGGCTGCATAGAATTTTGTTTCATCCTTTTCGTCTGGTGACGTTATGTAGCCCCTTTTGATTAACTCTTTCAAGAATGTTTCATCAAGTTGGTTCGGTTGCGAAGATTTGCCTGCAAAATAAAAAATATGTTTTTATAAACAAATTAATATTTTTAATGACTATTAAATGTACTTGTTATTATTATTAAACTAACCAAAAAACAATGTAAACATTAAAATTTCAATTGCTTTCAATTCTTCAGATACGCTTTTTGTAAAATGCATTTGCTCAAATAAATCTATATTATTCAAGAAATGCTTGGGTATACGAAGTATTTTTTTTAGGTGTTGATCCCAATTTTTGATTAAGCATATTCCATTGCTATTAAATAATGTTTCGAAATCTTTAAATTTTCCATTGGATAAATCAACAATTTTATTCAAAAATTCTTTGTGGTTATTTCCAGTGTATGTAAATTCAATCCTGAAACATTTGTCTCCCTTGTCTCTGTTTATCAGTTCGCAGAGGATGTTTAAGGATTTGTAAATTTTATCTTTTTCAATAACATTTTCCGATCTGTTTACTTTATAAAATCCTTTCATTAAGTGCGCTTTTGAGAAGCAATCTGCTACAAATTCGGTACTTATTCTTCCATTTGTGTTGTAACATATAACAGATGTAACATTACACTCACCAGTTGTGTGCAATAACTTTGATGAATTATTATTAAGGAAAATATTGGACTCATCGTTTTGTGATATGCATTGGAAATTATATTTAAACAGTATTAAAGTAGCTTTTACTTACACAACGTTTCCATGATTGGTTAACAAACCAACAGGTTTTTTCCAGATCAAACAATTGCTACCTAAAATTTGTTGCAAACCGACTTCAATATTTTTATAATTACATGTAATTTCATCCTTTAGAGGCTTTAGGTCCAAACCTATTTGCATTTGTCGCATAACTATTGAACTGTGGTTGTGATTAACATTTGTGTATGCAAGTAATCGTTGGACAGAATTTAAGCCACCTTTCAAGCCCTCTAGATTTGCAAAGAAAAACAACGAACAATTGAACGTTGATTTTATTAGCTTTATTTTTCCATCGAATCCTTTTGCAAATTTCAACCAGTCTTCATCGAATACATAAAAAAAAACGTTTTTAATTTTCTCTTTGCATTGATGGTTAACTCTGGGATTTTTTTGTCTCGTGGTTGTCGATTTAATATATAAAATAACCTTTTCAATTATTTTAAATTTTAAAAAATTTAAAAAGTTTGTTTCAATAAAATCTTTCTTTGATGCAAAAATTATAACGAATATTTGGGAATATGATTTCTCTTCAAATAAACGTAGGAGGAACATGTCGTTCGCATCGTACGGTATTCTTTCTCTGCTGGCCAAAATCTTTAAGGTTTTTCCATATCTGCTTTTGTCAATAGTTATAAACGAGGGATTCAATCGTTTTGTTCCGTTTGGTGAGACTGCAGACAATTCTCTAAAAAATAAGCAGTAGGAGTCCATATTAAAATTTATTTTAACCAAATTTTCACCACTGTCATTAAGAATATCTCCATTTAATGTCATAAATTCCAATATGGAGTCTTCTTCATTTTTGTCTCTAAAATCAAAATATCAATTATTTTATAAATATTAATTAATAATTGCTTTGAAAATTTATAAATAATCTGAATCTTTTTAACCTTATTTTTGAACCTGTTTCCTCTGTATCCATTGACTCCATCTTTGTTTGTTAAAATGTCGTTAAGTATAATTTATTTGAAAATTATATCAACGGAGTGTTTGTTTTGTCGCACTCGTCATAAATTTTTTTGATGAATCACAGCCGGAAAATATTGACGTTACTGGTTTGGATAATTGGCGTGTTCAGAAATTGGGCGACAATTAAAATGACACTTTGACACAGTTTGTTTAAATATAAAATGTATGGTTAATTGACACTATATAAATGTTTCTTGACACTACCTCTCTCACACGATTTCATAAAATAACGACACACGATTAATTTGACATATAATAATCACTGACTTTAACTTTGCAAAATAATGCATAAAATGCTCACTAGTTAATTGAGAAAAACACGTTAATTTACTGACTTGACGAATAATTAATGACAATTACAAATATTGATGAAATAACATAAATAAAGAATTGTAAAATTAATAAATTGACAGGCAAGTGATAATAGCGATGTTAGACGTGCTACTTGTGTCGCAAGACTGATGCTGGTCAGCGAAGGGGCGGTAGAAGACGCCGATTTAGGCGCGCGATAAATTACATAAATTGTCAAAATAGTGATTACCGCTTCGCTTGACCATCACTGTCGATTTTGCAACATGAGAACCGCGATAAATAAATAATTCAATTTCTAACAAGAGCATAATTCCTATATGGATGAAACTGCGTTGCAATTTTATGCATGAATCTAAAAATTTTTCAATAATGACTTCTGAGAAAATTAAGGTTTCCTAAAATTACTGCACCCGAATAAAGATGCGTACGCATAGAATAATATACTGCCGGATTCCACTATAAAAAATATCTTTGGCGCATCTAAATACATGCGAAGAAAAGAGAAGAAAAATCCAATATATTTTTATGCGCTAAAGATGTTTTCTTCTCTTTTTTTCGCATGTATTTAGATGCGCCAAAGATATTTTTTATAGAAGGGGAATCCAGTATATTTTTTATGCGCTAAAGATTTTTTCTTCTCTCCTGCTCTCTCACATGGTAGACCTCCACTTTCACCAAAATATAAATTTTTTTCAATAAATCTACAAGTATCTAATTTAACGAAAAATTTGTACGATTCAATGGCATAGTCTATCGACAATGGCGTTTTGACGTATTTCGTGAAGTTTTGAATAGAATCATCATTGTAAATTACCGTCGTATCAAAAATTTCTCCGCCCCTTCCGCCACGACCCATGCCTTGATAAAAGCTATGCAAGGAATATGGCAAGTCACTAAAAAGAATAAAATTGACATCATCTTTATGAATACCAATCCCAAATGCATCTGTGGCCACAACGATCTTAATCTAAAAGTAAAATTCATAAAATTAGCTAACAATAAAAAATGTAAAAAATTTATATGAAATTTATAATGCTTTAAAAAGCATCTATTATATCCAAGCTGTATGACTGTACTTACTGTGCCATTCAACCATCCCTTCAAAACATTTTGCTTGTGTTCTACTCCACATCGCGAGTGAAAATAATTGGTTACAAAACGTTTATTTTCACTGGAATCCAATGCATCATCTGCTTTTAATTCATTTAATGCTTTAGACAATTTTTCAGTGTAGTTTGTTTTGGAACAAAAAATTATTCCACATTTATTATCAAAGTCTCCATTGGATATATATTCCAAAACAAACTCCTGAATTTTTTTATCTGCTTTTACAACATTGATATGAACATTCCTTTTATCGGAACTTTCAAGGACACTAAAAAAGAAAAAAAAATAAACATTATCGTTAAATAGCTTTTATTAAAAACACGAAAAAAAATTGTTTGCAAATCAAAAACAAAAGCAAAATTACCAGTGTGGTTTGTGTAAATTTAACGTATCCAAAATAACTTGTCGTGCTTCGGGAGTACAGGCAGATGCCAACGACGTGATAGGTACGTGTTTCCATTTTTCCCTCAGCAGATCCAAGTGCACAAAATCTGGTCTAAAATCAAACCCTTGACTATGAATCAACTGGGACTCGTCGACTACAAAACGCCGAATTCCATTTTTGCTGTGATAAAGGGTATCAATTATTTCGCGCATTTGTTCATTTTAATGCAGCATCTCGGGTGACATAAACAATATACAAACAGGTGAGTTTTCGCTAATCAGCAAATCTTTAAGCTCTCTTTTATCCGCATCCTCCATATCTCCATATATGGATCGGGCATTAATCTGAAACAAGCACTTGCTTAATGCTTGTTAAAAAAATAAATAAATAAAAAATGTAAATAAGGAAACCTACTTGTAAATTTTGAAGTTTAGCTTCTTGATCTAGCATTAAAACTACAAGTGGACAAATCACGATCGTAATACCAGTGTAGCTGAAGCTTAAATATTCCAAGTCAATAACAGCGGGGATTTGCCAAACAAGAGACTTCCCACTCCCAGTTGCGTTAACATAAAAAACATCATAACCTAATACGGATTTAACAATCGCATCAAGCTGATGATCACGAAATTCTATCAAATCAAATGGTTTTTTCAATTTCTGGAAAAAAAGTCATAAAATGATTTTAAAATGAAACTTGGAGGAAAAAGATAAGCAATGGATATTGAAGCAACTGATAAACCTCATATGCCTTCTGTATGATATTGGCAACTGGCACACAATTTGACTGCAGCTGCGATTTCAAAAAGCTACCACATTCTTTTTTTGTATTTTCGCATTCATTGCTAATCATAATAAATAAATCAATTTTAAATTGTTCAGCATTTTTCTTAACATTATTTGGATTTAAAAAGTGTTCCTCCATATCAAGATTCGCTAATCTACATGTAGTGCATTTTTTTGGGTCGCATCCTTTTGATTGCTTTTCTTTCACACTTGTATTTGTGTTAACCACGGACTTGTTTACGAAGCTATTTTTCCCAATGTTGATAAATGATTCATCCGATGTAGACGATGTTGATAAACACGTGTTGCTTGATTTTGCGAAAGATCGCCTTCCGTTGTGTGACATACAAGATTCATCAGATTTCAAAAGTGTATTGGACCTGAATTAAAAAATTGGGTTGTTAAATGTGTTAAAAAAATAAAAAAAGAAGCATACCAACCTACTTGGAAGCAGATCACAATTTGTATTTTCCTTTCCCAGTAGCGAAATTCTCGAACAGTGATACTCTATCTGAGAAGTTTCCACGTCCTCTTCCATAGGCAACTGAAACAAAGAGCATACACATTCAGATAGAAAATTACAAAAAAAAAAAAAAAAAAACAAAAGCACGCATCTTCTTTTATTAAATTAGACTGCTTTAAAGAAATTACTGTAAAAATGGATAAAATAACAAACAAGTGTAGCTAATTTCGATAATTTTAGATTTTCTGGTTTATTTGAAATTTGAAATTTCATGCCATAACAGAATTAACAAAAATATCGAATTAGGCAGTTTAACAATAAAAGAAGAATACCCAATTATAAAATAGGAAAAGCTAAATGTACTTACTGTTTGTGTCAAAACGACATCGTCATCAGCATTTGTGATATTTCGACCAGTAGAATCATCGAAGCTTTTTTCAATACAGAAGGAATCAGAAATTACCGTTTCCCCTTTTTGTCGTTTGAAAGATAAATTAAGATGATCATCTGTAGCAAGAGGAAAATCTCTCTTGCCCGTTTCCCTTATGTTCTCCATAACTGTATTATAATATATGATCCCTTCTTTATATTCTCCAAACAAAGTTTCTAAACTGACCTGTGCAAAAGTCAGTTGCTGTTCTTGGAAAAATTTGAAAAAGCGGGGAGCAGGGGAGGGCAATCATACCGCAAAAACCATCCAACTCCCCTCCAAGTAAGGTTTTTTCATATGACGTTTTTTAAGATGGCAATTGCGCAGTCGGCGCGGCGCGGAAAGCCGGTTCGTAAAATCTGTTATTAGTACATACAATCCATGCATTAACGACATTAGTTTTTTTGAAATAATTAATTTTGTTTAAAATATAAACATTTGAATTTGATTTTATCCAATCCGTAATTAAATTCTGCGTCGATTAAAAAAAAAATAAGGAAATAGCTCAAAAATTACTAAGAAAAAAGTTGGATTTCCTAATTTGAAAAGCAATTTTCAAGCAATTTTAGAAAATCCAACTTTTTTCCTATTTAATTTTAAGCTATTTCCTTATTTTTTTTTTAATTAACGCAGAATCGAATTGCGGAAAAGATGAAATAAAATTCAAATTTTTATGTTAACAAAAAAATTAATTCTTTCAAAAAAACCAACATACTTTATAGAAAATCGTTAACATACATTTAAATGTCAAAAACTGATTAAAAATATATAAATTTTTTAAGGATCATTTACTTAATTGTCAAATAATTTTTTCTTTTATCTTTTAAAATATGAAATATTTTTTTTAAACTAATAATTTTAATAGGTATATAATAAATAATAAATATTGAGCGCAGCTGAAGATTCTATCCGCAATATATTTACCCCTTGGATGTTTTATAATATAATTTTTATAAAATTAAATATTTTTTCTTTTAAGTTACTGATTTAAATATATTTTATAAGATTTTCTTTTTAGTTTTATTTTTATTAAATTCAATATAGCTAAACACAAAAAATGGTACATATGGTGCAGTATAGTGGTGGGTTGTAAATCTGAGACTGGAAAAAACTAGCAGTACTTAGATTTTTTAAAAACAAAAGGGTTTAGGTTCCTATTATTATAGTAAAAACTCTAAATTTTAAATATATAAAAAATTTTGTTCTGACCGAAGAAATGCCTACAAGATTCGCGCGTTAAATTATATAATAAAAATAACAGATATTACAAAAAACAACAGAAATATTATAGTTATAATTTTAAATAATTTTTTTTATGAGCATAATATAATATTATTTCTTAGTAATTAATTACCATAACTAGCTTTATATTAATTTTAAAATATTTTTGCAAATTAAATAATAGGTATAATGCCATCAGAATTTATAATTAATCCTAGATTGATGGGTTTCAAGTCAAAATCTAAGATATATTCAGTTGGAATATTTTATTTAACAAATTAATAAGTAAATATTTTTGAAATAATTGGTTTTATTATTAATATATATATTTTTTTAATCCGTTTTTGACAATTAAACGACTGTTAATGCATTGTTTTGTATACATTAATAACAGATTTTACGAACCATCTTTCGCGCCCCACCAGTTGCGCAGCTGCCATCTTGGTTAGTGAAAGTACCTTGTACCTAGCGTTACTTCTCTCTCACTCTTGACTTTTTTTCTACGAACAACAACCAATTCTAATGACCATCCTTATCCAATAATGTTTCTGCAAGTTTTTCTTCTGCTATGTTGCTAAAAACTCATGAAACCTAGCCAAGAGGCTCGATTGTACATTGCGCTAAAATACTGGAGTCTTTAATGAAGACTAATGAATCAAAAATTCAAGATCAAACAGAAACTCGATGAAGTTATGTTTAATGTGATTAACAATAACTCAAATAATAATGTATGCTTAGCTGAGGAAGATTCCGATGATGCTGTCTGTAGCAGTTTTATAAAGGATTACGATTATGAGAAAGTTGCTACCGGCAACAAAGCCCATGGTCGTATACAGCGCGTTAACTATACTATACTGGGTGCTATCTCCCGTGAGGAGTCGGCTTATTTCAATCGTTTTTGGAGATTTTTAAAAATATAATATTTTTTAAAATGTTATTATATAATTTAAGTGCACCACCCGTCCCCCCCCCCAGAGAACCTAACCTAACTTAAGTCCTAGGGGAGCCTTAAATAATATTAATAATTAAATGTATATAAATAAATTTTTTTAAAATGTTATAAACTTTAAGTGCACCCTCGCCCCCCCCCAGATAACCTAACCTAACTTAAATCCTAGGGGTGCCTTATAAGTATGTATGGGTTTAAAACACAATAACTGGCGCATGGGGGCTTCGGCCCCCCTTTGCCCTTATATTGTGTAAATAAATTTTTAATTTAATAAAAATAAAATAATTATTAACACAAAAAAAAAAACTTATATAAGAGATTTTATGTATACAGTTCCCCCTCTATACTTACAGAGATAGCACCCAGTCTAGGATAACTAACGTTTTCTATGGTCGTATAGCAGGTTTTGTCTGTAAGCGTGTAAATAATGAAACTCCTTGTCATGAATGCATATTTAGTGTTGAAAGTGATGCACCTTCATTTTATGATACCTTCAACATTTTAGCAAATGAAGGAAATCTGAAATATGCTAGCTGGCATTTATTTCGCTTGACTAGAAAATTAGAAGCTACGTTTCTAGATGTAGTTGCTAGAGTGGAAACATCCAATAACATTTTTTATTCAGTTCTAGATCATGTTATAAGAATAGCACATACATTACCATTTATCGGCTGTAAAGAACACAAAACTGCGTAGGTATACCAAAAAAAAATAATTAATTTTTATATTAAAAGAAGAGGCTTCATGATTTTAAAAGAAAAAAATCTAAACAATCTAGGAAAAACGTCAAATTATGTTAAATATTATTTTATTAATTTGAATAATTTATTTTTTACTTCGAAATGAATATATTACATATAAAACTACTAGCTTTGATAATATGATTAAAATTTTCAGGGAAATTTTTGTAAATAAAATCCATTGTTATTATTTTTATAAGAACAAACCGATCTTTGACAAAAAAATCTTTAGCGCATAAAAAATATACTGGATTCTCCCTCTATAAAAAATATCTTTGGCGCATCTACATACGTGCGAAGAAAAGAGAAGAAAAAATCTTTAACGTATAATGGATAAAGGATAAATATATTGAAATATATATATACATCATTATTAATGTGTGCATAATATTTTTGTAAAACAAATAGATAG